>WOVY01009677.1:0-339411 GCA_013436015.1 Rhipicephalus annulatus
AAAGAGCAATATGACCAAGAACATTTCGAATACCTGTCTAAATCAAATAACAAACGTGCTTTATTCAACTTCCTTCGTGGTAGGAAGAAGACCCCTATACCAGGAAACGTTGACTCAGTAGTTACACCTCACAGGAACTACAGGAATCATTGAATCAGTTGGCTAAAGAATTAGAAAACAGGTTCTCAACGCATCTTCCCAATTCGGCTTACACAACACCATCTATTACTACACAGAATTTCGACTTCCGAATTAAATCAGGCATGGAAAGATTGCCAAATGCAGCACCAGGCCCCGATATAATGACAAATACAATGCTAAAAAATACCTCACAGGGAATATCCGAATGATCTGTTCAGTCTCGTCAATTATTCCCTTAGAAGAGCATGGATTCCTTCTGAATGGAAGATTGCGAAAATTATACCATTGCTTAAGAAACAGGGGGTAGGCTATAATTTAGACAACATACGACCGATAGCCTTAACATCTAATGTAGTAAACTTATTGAAAGGGTACTTCATGGTCGTATAATTAGGTTTATTAACGAGAAACAACTGTTGAGTTCTTCCCAAATTGGCTTTAGATCTGGATATTCCATACGGCATGCACATGTAGATCTGGAAAGTCGTATTCGTATTGCCCATCACAAAAGCACTTTGCGGCTTTAGTAACGTAGACATATGTAAAGCATATGATAATGTAGAGTATTCTATCTTGACTAATCAGTTATGGAGTCATGGACTTCCACCTTATATAGTAGCATTGGTGACGGAATTTTTAAGGAGAAGAAAATTCTATTGTTATCAAGGCGGTTTCTCTTCCTGTAAGCACAAACAAACCCGAGGTGTACCTCAGGGGTCCGTACTTTCCCCGGTTTTATTCAACCTATTGCTTAGTACCATCCCCGTTCATCCAGATGTGAAAACCTATGCTTATGCCAATGGCATTGCTTTTTTTGCTATGGCACATGACTTCCACTGTCTCTACACTATCTTGCAAGCATATCTTAATAAAATAGAACATTGGCTGGATGGATTGATGTTTGAACCTGAATACCGGTAAATGTGCTATTCTCGTTTTTCCAATCAAAGATCCCGTGCACATATCTATTAATTACAAGCTTCAAGATATCCCACAAGTACAATCATTGAAATATCTTGGAGTTATGTATAATGAACATCTAAATTGGCGCCCTCACATTGAATACATCGCGACAAAAGCAGTACGCGCGATGGGCGTATTGCGGAGGTTGAGCAATTGTAGATCAGGTATGAGAAGAAAAGCACTTTGATTATATATAAAATGTATGTTCGACCTGTGTTGGAGTTTGGCTGCATTCTTTTTTCTGGTGCGACCAGCCTACAAACTTCGGCCGCTCGTTCTGTTGGAAAGAGAGGCTTTACGGCTCTGCTTAGGACTTCCAAGGTATACTGCAAATGCAGTGTTATACCTTGAAGCACGAATACCTACCTTATTATGTCGCTTTAAAATACTTACTGTGCAGACCTTTTTACGACTATATGAAGCACCGTTTAACCCTGAACAAATTATTTTTATTTCCAATCCTGACCCATTCTTCTCCGTGCATTGGCCCAGATTTACCAAACCACAAATAGTAATTGTTCAATCGTACTTGAGCCCCTAAATGTACACGTTCGTGATCTGATTCTTTAACTGAGCAACAAAATTCTCCAGAAATTGTTTACCATGATATCTTCCCAACTCACGCCTAAGCTATTACCTACAGGCATTTTAAATGGTTTATTGCAGGACCATTTAAGTACTCTGCCAACAAATGTCATTATAGCAACGGACGCATCTCAATCACATAAAAAATCAGGCGTTGGAATACATTGCCCCGTACTTGATTGGTCATTTTCACTTCGCTTACCGGACTTTCTTCCTGTCTTTCTGGCTGAATTCATGGCAATAATGTTAGCTTTGCGAAAGGTAAATATTTCTATTCCAGTCGTAGCAGTCATAACTGATTCATTATCAGTGTGCTCTTCTCTGTCCGCATCTGGTCACTCACCTATAGTGAAACTTTTAATCGTTGATCCCCTGTCATCTCCGAAGTATTCACTTAATCTGGACACCAGGGCACACAGGTTTGTTGTTAAACGAAATAGCTGATTCTCTTGCGAAGGCATCCCTTTCGACACCAATTATTCCTATTTTCCCTCATACAGTGTACATTACGGTGACGCGATTTCGCACACTTAAATTCAGGCAAAATTTATCTGACCCTGCACTGACGGCATCTCCAGAGTACAAACACTTGTTATTTCCGTGGAGCAGTGAACTGACTAATTCAAGGATGATGGAAGTTGTCATCACAAAATTTCGTTGCCGCGTTACCTCCCTCAATTTTTACTTGCATAGATCAGGCATATTGAATTCCCCTATGTGCATTTACTGTAATCAAGAGGAAACGATCAGTCATTTTTTATTACATTGTCGCCGTTTCGATTTATTCAGGCAAAGCATACTAACACCACCTCTTGAAAGACTGGGCTTGCAACTATCACAACCTGATCTTCTTTCATTTGGAGCCTCTACACTGAGTTTCAGCCACAGGGATGTTTTATTCGCCGTCAAGAATACATCACTGCGACTAAACGATTTTATTGCGAAATTGCTGTCTCACTATTTTTCTTCTTTATTTTCTGCAAACTTGATACCGGTATTTCAAATCAAAATTAAGTTACAAAAAAATTTGTAGTAATGACGCAATGCTGAAAGTTAGGGCAAATTCACCTTATAATCGGCCAATCCCCTTCTTTGGGTACGAGCCATTTGTACAAGGAAACAAAACAAAACAAAACAAAAATGTCGACAAGAAAGACGCGCTACAAAGCCAAATTGGAACGTAAGATAGACGACCCGTGGGCCTCCACAGTTCCAGATGACGCGAATGGAGTCTCTCCTGCTCTCCATGAAAATGCCTTGAAAATCGACGATCCCGGTGAATCTCGGCGCCGCAGTTCCGGGTCAAAGCCCACCCACCGGAAAGCGAGAATTAACCACCACAAGCACCACCCCCACCAGCCAAACCAGTACCGCATCAGCCAGTGTCGATTGTGACAGCCGGAAAAGGAAAGGCGCGAAGGCGCCGCCATTGCCAGAAATCAACAGTCATGGTCGAAAAACGGGCCGAGAACAGAGCGGTGCCCGCCAAGAAGCAACCTCTTGGTTTAGGAACAGTGGAGGACAACTCGGGTACAGGAGCGGTGGCCAAAATGAAAGGCGTGACGGCTACTGGCCAGGTGTCATTAGAGTGGCCGTCGCGACGTCGGGACCAGATGACTGTCTCGAAGCTGCAACAACCGATGTGCGCCAAGACGTCGGCGCGCCGCCACCGAGCGCTTTCGATGCTCCGGTGCCGCCGCCAAGTGATGAACGCGCCGCCGCTTCCGCCAACGAGGACTTCCGACACTTCGGCTTACCATTTAGGTGGAATAAAATCTTTTGAGTAAACCTGTCTTTCTTTGGCAACATCTCTCATCAATAAAAACTCGCTCCTTTCATGATTCTGCCCGCTTGGCAAATGCATCGGAAACGATTCGCCTGCCACTTCAAGTTACATATGTGGACCAGAAAAACTTGCTCAGTTCTCCTAATAATGTGACAAATATCGCAACCGGATTCTAAATTGACGTAAATTTTAAACTATTTATGAGCTCACTTAGGTTAAGCTAAAGCAGGTCAGTGACAGGGCCAACAGCTGCGTTTGGACATATTCTTGCTTTCGAGTGTACTCCCTCTCACACAATATCAACGATATTAGGCGGGTTTTGAAGAGTTATAAAAGGTTGTAGAGCCAATATCGGAGTAACAATATACGTATATGTGTTTGAAATCGTGTCGAGGAACTTTGAAGAGTAATAAAAGGTGTGTACAGCCAGTATTTTTTTATTGTAACTTTCACATCCATGTAACAAAAAACTTCTCAAACACTTGTTTGGTCCCATAGCCTAACTGGCTAGTAGAGGGACCAATTGTGTGACATACCTACATACTTGCGCAAGCGGTTACACAGCGACAAAGGACATCAACCTGGATACAATGTTTAAAATGGAAAAAAAGCGAAAAACATATGATTGAACTATACAAAGAAACAAGAAACATAGCACAGAACATAGCTACTTATAGCACAGAATAATATTAGCACTAGAGTAATAATAATAATAATAATAATAATAATAATAATAATAATAAATGACTATGCAGACGTATTATTTAGAAATTTCGCATGAAGTGCATGCTTCATGGCCAATGGAAAATTTCTAGCCTCTTTCACATCAGTCGGTATCGCATTTCATACGAGAGCACCGTGAAATTCTATGCAGCCTTCGACCGTAGGCATTTCTGGCTACAGGTAAATTAAAACAGTGATTCGCTGCAGCTCTTGTACAGTGCGCGGGTAATGTAAAGGTGCCTAATGGAATGGGTCATCACGTTTTATTATTCCATGCACTATATCAGCAACACTAGACACGTGAACAGAGTCCAGTGGAAGTACACGCATCATTTTGAAACAGTGGTTTTGCAGTATCCGTCCTGTTTGAGTATGTAATAATCCGGACTGCCCTCTTTTGCAGGTGGCTAATACATTTCAAATGCGTTTTATATGTACTGCCCCACGATGCTATACAGTAGCTCAAATGACTGTGCACGAATGCAAAATATAGGATGCGCAAAATCGATGCGCCAAAACATTCACGGGCTTTTAGTAGCGTGTGACACCCATATGCTAGCTTGGAGCATGTTTTTTCTATATGCGATTTCCAGTTCATGTCCGAGTCAAATATGACCCCTAAGTACTTAAACGAGGCTACTGGCTGTAGCAGTGCCGTATCTAAAACCAAGTTGAAACCTGCAAAGTCGAGTTCTTTTTTCCTAGAGTGAAAGACCATGTATTTAGTTTTCTCTGTGTTGATATTAGGTGGTTTCGTTTAAACCATACTTGTACTCTCTGTAACTCTTCGTTAATTTTATCTTCAATGTCTCTTAAGCTGTCACCAAAAAAAATTAGTGCCGTATCGTCTGCGTACATTAAAGCTTCTGAATATAGTAGGATGGAGGGAAAATCGTTAACGTACAGGGAAAAAAGAGTGGGTCCAATAACTGAGCCTTGTGGTACCCCGGAGACTATTGATTGAGTGGAGGACTCGACGCCATTCATCAGTACTCGTTGCTGGCGGTCGGATAGGTATGATTTGAGAAGCTGGTGAATTTTGGCTCGGAAACCGTAGTCACGAAGCTTACTTGACATGATGTTGTGGTTGACGGAATCGAAAGCTTTTCTTATGTCTAAAAAAACTACGACGGCTATCTTATGGTTGTTCAAGGCTTTGTTAACTTGTTGGGTTAATACCAAAACTGCAGTAGATGTAGATCTGTGTGCTCGAAAACCATGCTGGTTTGAGCAAATTATATTAAGTTTGGATGCAAATGATGTTATCTGCACTGATAGAATTTTTTCAAAAATTGTATTAATTACACTTAACACGGATATTGGTCTGTAATTAGATGCACTTTATCGGTCTTCATCTTTGTATACAGGGACGACTTTGCCCAACTTAAGCTCATTTGGGTATATACCACAGTCTTGCCAGTGTAGAAACATGTGCAGCAAATGGTCCTGCCAGAATGTCTATGTTATTTTTTATTATTTTAACTGTAATAGCGTCGCGCTCAGCCGCTTTATTGGCGTCTAGTTTTTTTACTATTGACATGATATGGAATATTTCTATCTCAAATATGGCAAAACTATAAGAAACTGGTCTAATGGGACGCGTGTGGTCTGTAGTGTCTCAAAAATGAGCAGCCAAAGCACGACCGACGTCTGCAAAATATTTGTTGAAGCGATCCACCGTGTCTTGAGTTATATCGTCAGGCAGTACGCGTTTATCTTGTTATTGTTATTTTATTATTCCATGCAATAACAATATACGTATGTGTCTTTGAAGTCGTGTCGAGGAACTGCGGCACATCAAAGGGGAATGGTGGTGCTAAAAGAGACGGGCAGGTTGATGGTTTATGTAGAAGCGCTTGTATTCCAGGCGTTTGCAAGCAATCACTGATATTGCTCACGAGTGTAAACGAGCAAGGTTTTAAGGCATGTATATTAACGAAGAGTCTGTTGAAAAACTGGAACACAAGACCTTTAATGAATACAGAAAGGGGAAAGCACAAGAGAATATTTTTTGTCAAAGAAAAACGATCCAATCAGTTAGAATATCAGCTTCATCAAGGTCTAAAATAAGACGTATGGGGTATCACTGTAAAGCTCGTGCGAAGTAACGCATAAAACAAGAACGCGTATAAAACGCTAAATTGTTGGTGTAATCTCTTTTGTTACCATTGCTTTGTCCTGCTTTCCATGTTACGCTCCACGCCAGGCTTTCCAACAGAGTAATCTGCACCTTTTCTTGGCCCGTTTTCTATCTATGAATAAATAACACTTGATAGTATAATTCTAAGAGAAATTGTTGTTGGGCTAGTTGGTAGAGCATTTCGAAAAGTTAATTCGAGCGCGAAAACTTGACACGATCACTCACATACGCACACACCCTTGCATCAAACACACAGCGCTCACTTCCAACTTTTCGGAATTGATAGATTAAGATGCTACTTTGATGCGGCAACGATATTTGGAACAGCACATCACTTACGTAGCTTGCTGGGCAAGTTCGTCCCTAATATTTGGATAAGAAAACTAATGAAAGAGCCCCGCTGCCGTGGTCTAGTGGATAAGGTCTTGACTACTGATCTGCAGGTCGCGGGATCAAATCCCGGCTGTGGCGGCTGCATTTCTGATGGAGGCGGAAATGCTGTAAGGCCGTGTGCTCCGACTTGGGTGGACGTTAAAAATCCCCAGGTGGTCGAAATTTCCGGAGCCCTCCTCTACAGCGTCCCTCATAATGATATGGTTGTTTTTGGACGTTAAATCCCACATATAATTAATCAAACTAATGAAACACACGACAGCGAAAGAGAACATCCAGTCATGTCAAGTGCTGAACATATCAAACGCAATATTTACTGCTCAACCACCCCTATACAAAGAGAGAAAAAGAGAGAGAAAGAGACCAGCAATGCACGCAAAATATATCCTATCTGAGTCGTTTCGCAGTGCACATACAAAACTACAAACCCAAGAAGCGTGTCAAGAAGGAGCAAACAGCACACTTTCAAAAAACACCAAAATAACAGCTGCACGTGTGTCCACTACGTAGCCACCCCAATTCACATATAAGGAAAACTGATGGATGATTTACTCACAGCACTTTGCCCTATTTTGTTGCTCATCTAAAGAGTCCTAAAGCGTGACGTTTCATCTTATTTCTACCTTTGCCAATGACACTCACTGATTTGAAATCCCGGTGGCACAGAGCCGAAGCAGACTTAAGTTTCTACTATGCCCATGTCTTCAGGAAGTTGTATGCGGTAATGGCGTAGTCATGGGTTGGCACACAGGGCCTATGCTCCCCTTCCTTCCAATTTTCAAAGATGATCGTCTTTCTTGGGGATTGTCGACGCAAAAGTTTTGGTCTGTCTGTTTGTTTGTCTGTTTGTCCGCCCTGAACGGTACAATCATCATCATCATCAGTTTGACTACGTCCACTGTAGGACAATGGCCTCTCCCATGTTCCGCCAGTTAACCCAGTCATCATCATCATCATCATCATCATCATCCGATTGACTACGTCCACTGTAGGACAAAGGCCTCTCCCATGTTCCGCCAGTTAACCCGGTCGTAAGCTTGCTGCTGCCAGTTTATACCTACAAACTTTTTAATCCCATCTGTCCACCTAACCTTCTGTATCCACCAAACCCGCTTCCCTTCTACTGGAATCCAGTTTGTTCCCCTAATTACTAGTGGTTATCCTGTCTACGCGCTACATGCCCGGCCCATGTCCATTTCTTCTTCTTTATTTCAACTATGATATCCTTAATCACCGTTTGTCCCCTAATCCACTCTGCTCTCTTCTTGTCTCTTAAGGTTACACCTACCATTTTTCTTTCCATTGCTCGCTGCTTCTTCCTCAATTTAACCTGAACCCTCATTGTGAGTCTCCAAGCTTCTGCTCCGTAGCTAAGTACCGGCAAGATACAGCTGTTATATACCTTCCTCTAGAAGGATAGTGGCAATCTACCTGTCATAATTTGAGAGTGCTTGCCGAATGTGCTCCACCCCATTCTTAATCTTTAGTTACTTCAATCTCGTGGTTCGGCTCGGCGGTTATTACCTGCCCTAAGTAGGCATTGTCTTTTACAACTTAAAGTGCACTATTACCTATCTCGAAGCGATACTCTTTTCCAAAGTTGTTGTACGATACTTTCGTTTTCTGCGGACTATTTTAGGACCCACCTTTCTGCTCTCCTTGTCTAACACCGTAATCATGAGTTGCAATTCGTCCCCTGAGTTACTCAGCGATGCAAAGTCATCGGCGAAGCAAAGCTTATTAAGGTACTCCCCATTAAATCTTATCCCGAACTGTTCCCAATCTAGGCTTCTGAAAAACTCCTGTAAGCACGCGGTAAATAGCATTGGGGAGATTGCGTCCCTCTGCGGCTGCCTTACACCCTTCTTGATTGGTATTCTGTTGCTTTCTTTATGAAAACTATGGTCAGAGTTGATCCCCTGAATATATCTTCCAAAATGTTTATATATACTTAATCTACGCCCTGATTCCGCAATATCTGAATGACAGCTATATTTCTACAGAATCAAATGCCCTCTCGTAATCTATAAAGGCTATGTATAGTGGTTGGTTATATTCTGAGCATTTCTCTATTACCTGATTTACAGTATGATTGTGCTAAATTGTTGAGTGGCCTGTTCAAAATCCTGCTTGTTCCTTTGGTTGATTGAATTCTATTGTTTTCTTTACTCTGTTAGCAATTACCTTTGTAAATAGCCTATAAACTACAGAGATCAAGCTGATCGTCCTGTATTTCTTCAAGTCGTTGTCTTCTTCTTTCTTTTGTATTAAGATGATGTTAGCGTTCTTCCAAGACTCCGGTACTCTTCCCGTCAGGACACACCTCGTAAACAGGGTGCCTGGTTTTTTTAACACAATCTGTGCTCCATCTTTCACCAGATCTGATGTTACCTGATCCTCACCAGCAGCTTTGCCTCTTTGCATGCTCTCCAAAGCTTTTCTGATTTCTTCTATCAATACTGGAGGGGTGTCGTCTGGGTTACTGCTAGTTCTTATAGTATTATGGTCGTGCTGGTCTCGGCTACTGTACAGATCTCTGTAAAACTTTCCCGCTATTTTAACCATCCTATCCATATTGGTAGTTATCCTACCTTGTTTGTCCCTGAGTGCATACATCCGACTTTCGCCTATCTCAAGTTTCCTCTTCACTGCTTTCACGCTTCCTCAGTTTTTCAGAGCGTGTTCGATTCCCTCTATGTTACACCTTCTTACATCGTATACCTTACGCCTAATAATTAACTTCCAAAGTTCTGTCAGTTCTATTTTGTCTGTTGTACTTGAGACTTTCATGATCTGACACTTCCTAATTAAATTCTTCGTTTCCTGGGAAAGCATGCCAGTGTTCTGTCTAACTACCCTGCCTCCAACTTCCACTGCACAATCCATAATGATACTCGTCAGAGTATCCTTCATTGTATCTAAGCTAAGGTTGCTTTCCTCACTAAGAGCCGAGTACCTGTTCTGAAGCAACACTCTCAATTCTTGTACTTTCCCTCGCAGTGCTCGCTCAATGATTGACTTTTCGAGTATCAGTTACTGTCGTTCCTTCTTCAAGTCTAGGCGAATTCGAGACCATACCATTCTATGGTCACTGCATCGTACCTTGCCAACCACTTCCACATCCTGCACGATTACTGGGTGTGCACTCATTATAAAGTCTATTTCGTTCTTATTTTCGCCATTAGGGCTCCTCCATGTTCACTTGCGGTTTCCTCGTTTTCGGTTGAAGGTATTCAAAATCAGTAAATTATTGCGTTCTGCGAATTTCACTAGAATTTCTACTATGGCAGTTCTAGTACCGATGCCATAATCTCCTACTGCCTTGTCTCCAGCCTGCTTCTTCCCTATCTTTGCAATAAAGTCACCCATGACTATAGTATACTGTGTTTTCACCTTATTCATTGCCGATTCCACGTCTTCATAGAAGCTTTCAACTGAAGCGTCATCATGGCTGGATGTAAGTGCGTACGCCTGTACCACCTTCATCTTGTATATTTCATTCACTTACGATACCTACCACCCTTTCATTAATGCTATAGTATTCCCCTATGTTGCCAGCTCTGTTTCTATGAATTAGGAACGCCACTCTCCGTTCTCTTCTGTCTGCCAAGCCCCGATAGCACAGGACGTGTCCATTCTGGAGCACCGTGTTGGCCTCATCTGTCCTCCTAACCTCACTGAGCCCTATTATATCCCATTTAACCCCTTATAGCTCCTCGAATAGTACTGCTAGACTTCCCTCGCTACATAAAGTTCTAGCGTTAAACGTTGCCAAGTTCAGGTTCTAAGGGCGGCCTGTCTGGATCCAGAGATTCTTAGCACCCTCTGCTGCGTTGCAGATCTGACCGCCGCCATGGTCAGTTGCTTCACAACTGCTGGGGACTAAGGGTCGTGAGTTATTTGACGTATGCATGTGGGAGGTAGTGGCCAGATACTGCACCAAGGTGGCCAATCCTTCTCTGGTGAGGGAGTGCATTCCCGGCGGTGGTTACCGGTGAGGCCGCACCCCAGGCCTCTTAATGCAGTTACATCACCAAAGCGGATTTTTTTATCCGCTTGGGAACTGCGCAGCACCGGGATTTGAACCACGAACCTTTCGCATTCGAGGTGAATGCGCTAACCACTACGCCATCGCCGCACTAACGGTACCTTAAACGGCACCAAAGTGGCCAAACGATACCCCAAACGGCCGATTCTATCCACAGCGCCCACCAATATTTCTAAAGGTTGAGCGTTCGTACTTGTGCGATTGTCAACTAAACAGCAAATGATGCGGATATCTGACCCACAGTAACAACACGTCATAATTATGTATGCGTATTGTTTTACTAGAAAATGCATGCATAAGTAATTCTAAGGACCGAGCATTTATGACGCTGCGCTGACCTTGCAACGTTTGTGCGAAAAGGCAAGTGTTTCCAACGCTTTGCTAACCCGACACGGTGATGGCACCTTCCCGTCACCTTGCATTCTACACCTTATCACCTCAGACACGGGCGCGAGCGCCACGCGCTTCATTTATCAGGATAACTGCCAGATAGCGCTCATGTATCACGTGTGACGCGACTTGATGCACTCGTTCGCCTCCACTGCATGCTCGAGGCACTCTAGCGCAGCGCCTCCAGAATACCATTCACCGATTTTCTAGCGCAGAACATCAAATAAACGTTTTGTTCACTTGCTCCAGACGCAAGACTGTCGTCTTTCGACGACATTTGCAGTATAACATGCTGATACGGGGTCTTTTTTTCACCATGACATACAGAAAAAAATGACTCTTTCAAGATGGTGCTCTTCTTCTTGAGTCAAGAAGCTGTTCTCGCACCATAGAAAAATATTTCTGCCTTCTCCCTTGACACCGCCGTAGTAGTCTAGTGGTTAAGGTATTCGGCTGCTGACCCACAAGTCACGGTATCAAATCCCAGTGGCGGCGGCTGCGTTTTCGAGGGAGGCGAACTGTAGGCCCATTCCTGAAATTTCGGTGCACATTAAATAACCCAGGTGGTCGCATTTTTTTGGAGCTCTCCACCACGCGTCCCTCAAAATCATATGGTGGGTTTGGGACGTTAAACCCCACACACCCAGCAGCCTTCGCCCCTAAACTGCGATGTTCACGCAGCCGGTGAATGATAGCTCGCGCCAGCCGACCCCTCAAGACACGGCCGCAAGACAAGGCAATTTCGAAACTTACGTAGCTTTCAAATGAAGACTTTGGCTGCGACTCTGATTTCAAATCAGCGTGTCATTGGGAAAGAAATACGTAAGATATGCCATGAAAGTTGTGAAACCTTCATTGTAAAAAAGAAGAAAACAGGGCAAACTATCATGTGTGATGACGTGACCCCTCAGTTTTCCTCAGTGAATTCGCAGTTCCAGATAGTGGGTGCACGTGGAGCTGATATTTTGGCATTACGTTTCTCGGCTTTGTACTGTAAAATGTGCAATGTCCCATGGCTCAAACAGCCTACCTACACCTGCGTTGGTGGTTTGTGCGTGTTGCTGCTTTCTTTAGTAAATATTTTTTTGGAAGCCCAGAACTTGTCCTGCCTGGTTCCTTCGCTGTCTTCGTGTTTTTTTTGTTTCTTTTTGAGCGTTCAACTATAAATCATCCCTATTATTGGCATGCGAGCGTAGCAACTTCCCTCCCCACCCCACGCACACTTTTCGCTTCTTCCGATAATCTTCCATCATTCAGATAAACGAAGGTCTTCATCAACGTGCGACCATAACGAAAAATGTGTTGCCGCTTTCGCCCACAAAATGTATACTCCAATTAAACTTCTTTGAGCACGATGTACAAAAAATTCAAGAATGTATTTTGAATTTCGGACACAATGAATGCAACGCTTCAATTTTTCGCACCTTGATAACCAGATGTATTTAGGATAGCCAGAGTTCATATAATGCCTGTGAAAACGGCCGAATGAAAAGAACACCTATACATGACATACTTAGATTACCAACAGATATTCGACTCTTACTTCGTTCCGTGGACAAGGATACACGTGTGTGTACCATAGCCGATGTATCCAAATTCCACAGCCACTCTTAATCTCAAGGAACACAGAAAGATTACCCCTAACACTAAAAAAACTGAAGTAGTGCTCAGAACCCTCTCTTCAATTTCTTGTTTTTCTTTCTGATTGGATGGACCCTTTCTAGAAAGAAGGTGCGCTGATAATAGGTGGATCGTGGCCTTAGCGGTTAGTGCTATTCTCGCAGATTATGTCGAAAAAAAAAGAGAAGAGGATAAAGGAAAGTCTTTTATTGAAAAAAAAGGAGGCGGCACGCCCTGCTACGGTGATAAGCGGGACTTTCAGACCATACTAATATATCACAGTGTCGTATGGTTTGCACCTAATCAAGTCACAATCAATCGTACTGAAGAAGTGTGTGGTCAATATTGTGGTTTGTCTGACCCCCTACAGCTCTCTGATCAGGCCAGTCTGACGTTTATATCGCGCAAATCTTAACTGCATGTCTGGATCCGTAAGCCACGCATCGATATAATTTGTGCACTGCATAGCCTGTAGAGCCATTCGCCTTTGTGGAATGGAGAAAATTGCCGTAAAAAGTGGTCAAAGTCTGCACGAAGCAGTGATTGCCCGTCGCTGTCACAGCATCCAGTTGTCGCCGTTCAGCTAAATATTACAGTTTGTTTGCAGAATTTGCGTACACTTTATGAATGAAAACTTCTTGATAACGTGAAAGCAGACACTTGCCGGAAAACAGGACTGGTGCTGTGACCTATGTAATGCGCTTTTTTATTACATGACGTGTAGGGACATGCAGATGTAGTGCACTTAAGGTCATACGCAAGAGCTCATACAGGTTTACCCAGAGGTCTGGCACAGAGAACGGTTGGTCTATTCAATTCAGCAGCGATGTGTGACGCTGTGTTGTCCCCGGGCACAGCTGTATGCATCGAAATCCAGATAATTTCTATCGACCTGTCGGATTTTCTGTACCTACGAAGGACTCTTTGAATAGCGGCAGCTGCAGCATACTCCGAGGCTGGGTGGAATATTTCCGAGTAAGCAGCGTGTGAGTCGGTAAAGACACGAGAGGGTGTCTGTATAGTGTAGGGGAGGCTTGCAGTCGTTCCCCATGTGATAAGGCATTTGCCATGCATAAGGGGTATAGTTAGGTAGATGGCACCTGTAGGCCCCAGTGTACTGGGCGGTCTGCGTGCAAATCTATGCTATACAAGCTCTGCAATTGGAGAGAGCAGCATCTGTGTAGATATCGATGGTATCTAAGTAAACTCGCTTCCCTGAGTTTTGGCGTAGCAAGAACCTGGCGGGCAGTATCATTGAGACGAGATATGGGACGATAGAACCATCGACAGTATATCGAGACTGTCGACACACTGTCCACAAATCAAATGACAGTGCTGGAACTCAACTCAGCGGTGCTAACGACGTTGTGCGGGCATACAACAGATGAGATACCACTCCCCCGATTGGCAATAGATTTTTGGGAGGTCGAGTTGATTTACAAGATACAACTAGACGGAGAAGATTATGTGGCCTCTGGATAGCATTCGTTGAAAGTCTGAACTGTTCTGTGAAAGTTAAATAGAAGGAGTTGAATAAAATATCTTGTCAGGTGCCCGTGAAAGTGAGGACAGTAGGTGAGTAGAAGTTTACATCATCTATCATAGTGTGAAAAAAGTTGCCATGCTTTGGACGCCATGCAAGCTGTCACAAATTTTAACAAATAATGAGAACCAGAAATAAAGAACCACTTACACTGCTTCCAATGACATTAGATTCACCGAATGAATCACAAATCTCACACCTACTTCTTGTGGTGGGTTTTGCGAAGGACAGACGTGGCGCACAGAGAACTTGAAACATCTGTCACATAGGGAGTGGAGGCTTGTCGGCTCAATCCAGGGTGCGCGGTTGCACGCCCGTTTTTAATAACACCCAGCAACAAAATAAATGCGCGAGGGATCTGATGGAAGCATATCGAACGTTTCGAAAACCAAACGAAATCATGATCATGATCACGTACCTTCCATATTTTTTCTCACGAAAAGTAGTTGAACCTGTTTTAGAGATATGTAATGAGGATGTATCATGCCCTCTTTTTATGGTTTTTACGGCACATGGCCATTATGCTGATTAATATTGGATTCTCTCGTACGCAGCGTTCTACCTGTTTGCTTGCTTACTTGCTTGTTACTATATGCCTTGGATCGTACCCACCACGGGGGATCAGCCATTAAACTGGCGGTTAATGGTTAGCTGGTTCCTCAACCTTTTGGCGCAACCCACCTAGGGAGATCGGACGGTGCCTTGCCTTTTAAATGAGTGCACTTCTTGAAGAGAAAGGTTGAATTCATTTGGTTTAACAGGTAACGATTTAAAATTGTAGGGTTTCAAAACAAAACCAAAATACTTTAAACACGCTGACAAAATAAACACACAAAAAAGAGAAATAACTTGCCTTTTGTCACTTACCTGCCACTTAGCTGGGGACTGGCGTAACAGAAAAGTTGTTCATGCGCACCAGGCACAACATATTGCGATTTCTTTCGAAATATTCGATGACGAACACTTTTATATGCGTAAAGTTTTTGTGATTTCTAAAAAAAGTGGGTGCAAGTATGTAGGTACTAAACTTCAAGGAAGTCGTGAAGGGGTCATTACCAGTTTTCATCAATAGAGAACGGCAGGTCTCTTCCATGTATAGGGACCCGAAAACCAAGTTTCATGGCCACGTCGTGGGCCTTCTGGAATGCCTGGAGCTGTTAGAAGGTGTCACTAAAACTGCACTCAAGTCAGTATTTAAATAGTGAATTAACAGTTTGCTTATTCGTCGCGTCAGTGTCATTTTAGCTGTGGAAAAGCATTTTCGCCTCGACATGTAGTTCTTGCGCGAGGATGACACGAGGCTGACTCTGACAGAATTTTTCTACAAATCTGTATTGACTAAAATAATGCCCTGTATACTTTCTTTTTTATGAAAAGTGGAAAACTACCGTTTATGATTTAGGAGTGCCTTCCGAATAGACTTCGCACCATTGTTATTTCTCCTATTACTTCAGTCTCATGATGTAGCTCTGTGGTGACTGCGTGCTTTAAAGAAAAAAGTCCGGTGCATTTTCGACCATACCATGCCATTTTCAAATAGTATTTTCAAATAGTAAAAATACACGTATTCATTTACCATTTCTAGCGCATCGCTACCTCGCGCAAAGCACTATTCTTTCATTTGACAATTGCACACTTCTTATGTTTTGTGAATTATGATGTTCAGACCTTCTTCCCTTGTGCTTTTCTTGTATAAGTAAGCAATCATGAGTTGAATTCCATTCGATCAGTTACTTATCAGTACAATTTAGTCAGTGAGTCGCAGACTACTAAGGTCATCTTTATTAACTAACATTCCTAACTCTTCCCATTCTATGACACTGAACACGTTAGTAGATGTTAATGACGCTGCCATTACTAATGTAGCACTAACGCACGTAGCAAGGATTTAGTAACCAATAGAAAGCAGCTATACGACAAGCATTTCTTAATAGGAACGCTGTTTCAGAAACGGCACCTGGTTGTGACGTCAATGCACTTCGCCCCCAGCAACCACTTGGAGCAGCCGTGCATGGCTTCGCATACTGGGAAAGGTAGGAAAAAGAAAATTGGATATGAAAAGGAGAGACAGAAGGGTGAGGAGGAGAGAAGAAGGTAGAGCGTGGTATAGCGATATATAGTGCGGTACAATAGCACGGGGTGGAAAGCAAAGTGATTGCATGGAGGAGATAATGAAGCAGGGGAAAGGGTGAAGCAAAGCATAGCTCTGTTAGCGATGGGCGAAAGAGACAGGTGAGGAGGACTGATCCTAAGGTCAGGAAGAAGGAAATGAGGAATGAAGGGGTAAGGCATTGCATAGCCTTGTATAACGCATCACATATAGATGATGAGAAAGGGATTGACGAGGAGCGAAATCAAGAACAGGCGGAGAAGAGGGTGATGCCACATATATTACGGCATCGCATGATGTAGGGAATGAAGGTGAAATCAATGAGGATAGAAAGGGAAAAAATAAGACCACCAACTTCACTGTTTCCTCAACTTTGTGATTATTGGTGCTTAGCTGCCAAAAATATTTTAGGAGAGTGTCCTCACACCTGTCAAATTAACGCTTATACAGCTCTATGGCTATTTGTCTTATTATCGACTACAGGATATTGCCGCCGTCCCACTTTAGTTTTAATTTTCACCCCTACGTTTGATTTCACATAACTTGTCCCACTGTTCATCAGCAACTTAGCCAGATTTCATAATTTTTATTGCTGCTCTTTGTGTAGTGGTATACCACACTCATATTTTCGTCATATGACTGTCTCCATGTATTTATCAGTTTATTTCGTTACGAATTTTGGGTACCATATTCACAAGAGAGCATGAAGTCAAAAGCAGGAATAATTACACAAGCGGTAAGAAGACAAAAGACAAGAGCTGGCTCTTTCTTTTCCGCCCTGCTCGCACTTTTTATTTCAAGCCAGAATGAGCCGGTTTTCCAAACAAATCTTTTGTCAATTTACAAGAAGCTCTGACTCGTCAATTGTTTGTAAGGTAAGATTTTAGCGAATTTCGGTAGGCCGTACACCTCATTATCAAAAGTGATAAGCCAGTAAAAAATGCCCTTACGAAGCACAGCTTCGCCAAATTCAGTCCCATAATTTCTATTTTTGTTTCACACAAACTCCTCAATAGTCATAATACTCAGAAACTTTAAACAAAATTTTGCAGGATACGGCTGACGGACGAAAAAAAACGTCTTTCACGAAAGCTGCTATAAGTTTGCCGGACAGGGCTCAGGCCAACTGGGCCTGGTGTGGAATGAGGCACGGCCTTTTGTGGCTGCCCGGGCTGGCGGGATTTTCTACTTTTGGTCACGTAGATAAAGGTTAAATAAAATAAATTCCATAGTGGGAAAGCATGCATGGTTTAGAAATTTTGTACGTAAGCGTGCGACATGCAACTGAAGTAAAAGCATAGCGAAAACTTATTCAGAAACATGATAATGACTCCGAATTATCAAAACATTCTTTCCCTTGCGGCGTTTCTTGTATTCAGCTACCAGAATACCTTCTGAGACACATGCGAATTTCTCGTAGCATACATTATTCTCTTTCAAACTATGGCTCTGAAGTCGTTTCATTGGTTCATTGATTTCTATATAATTGTATGATTCAGTATAGACAGGTTATTTTAAATATTTGTTTATTTCTTTGGCGATCAATTTCTTCTTCATAATTTTTCAAAATTCGAAATTTCTTTTCAACTACCGGTCTTATGGCCAATCACCCCCGTAGTGGGTTGGAGCCAAAAAATTAAGGCACGAGCAGCCAAGCAAAATGTCTTGAAGCACGAATACCAACCCTATTATGTCGTTTTAACATTCTCACTCTGCAGACCTTTTTACGACTATATGAAGCACCGTTTAACTCTGAACAAATTATTTTTATTTCCAATCCTGACCTATTCTTCTCCGTGCATTGGCCCAGATTTCACAAACCACAAATAGTATTTGTTCAATCGTTACTTGAGCCTCTAAATGTACAAGTTCGTGATTCCTTTAACTGAGCAACGAAATTCTCCAGAAATTGTTTACCATGATATTTTTCCAACTCACGCTAAGCTATTACCTACAGGCATTTTAAAAGGTTTATTGCAGGACAATTTAAGTACTCTGCCAACAAATGTCATTATAGCAACGGACGCATCTCAATCACATGAAAAATCTGGCGTTGGAATATCTTGTCCCATAGTTTATTGGTCATTTTCACTTCGCTTACCGGATTTTCTTCCTGTCTTTCTGGCTGAATTAATGGCAGTAATCTTAGCTTTGCGAAAGGTAAATATTTCCATTTCAGTCGTAGCAGTCATAACTGATTCATTATCAGTGTGCTCTTCTCTGTCCGCATCTGGTCGCTCACCCGTACTGAAACTTTTTAAATCGTTGGTTCCCTGTCATCTCCGAAGTATTCATTTAATCTGGACACCAGGGCACAAAGGTTTGCTGTTAAACGAAATAGCTGATTTTCTTGCGAAGGCATCGCTTTCGACACCGATTATTCCTATTTTCCCTCATACAGTATACATTACGGTGACGCGATTTCGCACACTTAAAATCAGGAAAAATTTATCGGACCCTGCACTGACGACTTCTCCAGAGTACAAACACTTGCTATTTCCCTGGCGCAGTGAACTGTCTAATTCAAGGATGATGGAAGTTGTCATCCCGACATTTCGTTGCCGCGTTACCTCCCTCAATTTTTACTTGCATAGATCAGGTATATTGAATTCACCTAAGTGCATTTATTGTAATCAAGAGGAAACGATCAGTCATTTTTATTACATTGTCGCCGTTTGGATTTATTCAGACAAAGCATACTAGCACCACCTCTTCAAAGACTGGGCTTGCAATTATCACAACCTGATCTTCTTTCATTTGGAGCCTCTACACTGGGTTTCAGCCACAGGGGTGTTTTATTCGCCGTTCAGGCATACATCACTGCGACTAAACGATTTCCTTGCTAAATTACGCTCTCACTATTTTTCTTCGTTTTTTTCTGCAAACTTGATATCGGCATTTCAAATCAATATTAAGTTAGAAAAGTTTTGTAGAAATGACACAATGCTGAAAATATAGGGCAAATTCACCTTATAATCGGCCAATCCCCTCCTTTGGGTACGAGCATCCCGGCTGCGGCGGCTGCATTTCCGATGGAGGCGGAAATGTTGTAGGCCCGTGTACTCAGATTTGGGTGCACGTTGAAGAACCCCAGGTGGTCGCAATTTCCGGAGCCCTCCACTGCGGCGTCTCTCATAATCATCAGTGGTTTTGGGACGTTAAACCCCACATATCAATCATCTATCAATCAATTTGGGTACGAGCCATTTGCACAGAGAAACAACAACAACAAAATGTCGACAAGAAAGACGCGCCTACAAAGCAAATTGGAACGTAAGAAAGACGACCCGTGGGCCTCCACAGTTCCAGATGACGTGAAAGGAGTCTCTCCTGCTTTCCAGGAAAATGCCTCGAAATCGACGATCCCGGTGAATCTCGGTGCCGCTGTTCCGGGTCAAGGCTCACCCACCGGAAAGCGAGAACCACAACAAGCAGCATTCCAACCAGCCTAACCAGCACCGAATCAGCCAGTGTCGATTGTGGCAGCCGGGAGAGGAATGGAGCGAAGGCGCCGCCGTTGCCAGAAATCAAGCAGTCATGGTCGAAAAACGGACCGAGAACACAGCGGTGCCTGCCCAAAAGCAACCTCTTGGCTTTAGGAACAATGGAGGGACACTCGGGTGCAGGAGCGGTGCCCAAAACGAAAGGCGTGACGGCTACTGAAACGAAAGGCGTGGCGGCCGTCGCGACGTCGGGACTGGATGACTCTCGAAGCTGCAACAACCGGTGTGCGCCAAGACGTCGGCGCGCCGCCACCGAGCGCTTTCGATGCTCCGGTGCCGCCGCCAAGTGATGAACGCGCCGCCGCTTCCGCCAACGAGGACTTCCGACACTTTCGGCTAACCATTTAGGTGAAATAAAATCTTTTGAGTAAACCTGTCTTTCTTTGGTAACCTCTCTCACCAATAAATACTCGCTCCTTTCATAATTCTGTCCGCTTGGCAAATGCATCGGAAACGATTCGCCTGCCGATTCAAGTTACATATGTGGACCAGAAAAAGCTTGCTCAGTTCTCCTAATAACGTGGCAAAATATCGCAACCGGATTCAAAATTGACGTGAATTTTAAACAATTTTTGAGCTCACTTAGGTTAAGCTAAACCAGGTCAGTGACAGGGCAGACAGCTGCGTTTGGCGAAAACTACCAACACATTCTTGCTTACGTGTGTACTCCCTCTCACACAACATCAACAATATTAGGCGGGCTTTGAAGAATTATAAAAGGCAATATACGTATGTGTCTTTGAAGTCGTGTCGAGGAACTGCGGCACTTCAAAGGGGAATGGTGGTACTAAAGGAGACGGACAGGTTAATGGTTTATGTAGAAGCACTTGTATTCGAGGCGTATGAAAGCAATCACTGGTATTGCTCACCAGTCTAAATGAGCAAGGGTTCGAGGCATTTATATTAACAAAGAGTCTGTTTAAAAACTGGAACACATGACCTTTAATGAATAAAAAAGGGGAAAACACAACAAGGGAATATGTTTTGTCAAAGAAAAACGATCCAATCATTAGAACATCAGCTTCATCAAGGTCTAAATTTAGACGTATTGGGTATCACTGTAAAGCTCGTGCGAAGTAACACATAGAACAAGAAGGCGTATAAAACACAAAAATCTTGGTGTAATCTTTTTTGTTACCATCGCTTTTTCCTGCTTTCCATGTTGAGCTACACGCCAGGCTTTCCAACCGAGTAATCTGCGCCTTTTCTTGGCCTATTTTCAATCTCCGAATAAATACCACTTGATAGATTAAGATGCTGCTTTGCTGCGGCAACGATGTTTGGAAAACACATCACTGACGTAGCTTGCTGGGCAAGTTCGTTCCTAATAATTGGATAAGAACACCAACGAAAGTGCCCCGCTGTCGCGGTCTAGTGGATAAGGTCTCGGCTGCTGATCCGCAGGTCGCAGGACGGAATCCCGGCTGTGGCGGCTGCATTTTCGATGGAGGCGGAAATGCTGTAAGACCGTGTGCTCAGACTTGGGTGCGGGTTAAAAATCCCCAGGTGGTCGATATTTCCGGAGCCCTCCTCTACAGCGTCTCTCATAATGATATGGTTGTTTTCGGACGTTAAATCCTACATATAATTCAATGAAACTAACGAAAGACACGACAGCGAAGGAGAACATCCAGGCATGACAAGTGCTGAGCATATCAAACGCAATATTTACGGCTCAACCCCCCTATACACAGAGAGAGAGAGAGAGAGAGACTAGCAATGCACGCAAAATATATACTATCTGAGTCGTTTCGCAGTGCACATACAACACTACAAACGCAAGAATCGTGTCAAGAAGAAGCAAAGAGCACACTTTCAAAAAAACACCAAAACATCAGCTGCACGTGCGTCCACTACGTAGCCACCCCAATTCACATATAAGGAAAACTGATGGATGATTTACTCACAGCACCTTGCCCTATTTTGTTGCTCTTTTAAAGACTCCTAAAGCTTGACGTTTCATCTTATTTCTACCTTTGCGAATGACACTCAATGATTTGAAGTCCCGGTGGCACAGAGCCGAAGAAGACATAAGTTTCTACTATGCCCATGTCATCAGGGAGTTGTATGCGGCAGTGGCGTAGTCATGGGTTGTCACACAGGGCCTATGCTCCCCTTCCTTCCAATTTTCAAAGACGATCGTCTTCTTTGGGAATTATCGACGCAAAAGTTTGGTCTGTCTGTACATTTGTCTGTTTGCCCGCCCTGAACGGTACCATCATCATCATCATCATCAGCCTGACTACGTTCACTGCAAGACAAAGGCCTCTCCCATGTTCCGCCAGTTAACCCGGTCCTGAGCTTGCTGCTGCCAGTTTATACCCACAAACTTCTTAATCTCATCTGCCCACCTAAACTCCTGTCTCCCCCTAACCCGCTTGCCTTCTCTGAGAATGCGGTTTGTTACCCTTATTCACCAGCGGTTATCCTGTCTACCCGCTACTCGCCCGGTCCTTGTCCACTTCTTCTTCTTTATTTCAACTATGATATCCTTAACCCTCTTTTGTACCCTAATCCACTCTGCTCTCTTCTTGTCTCTTAAGGTTACACCTACCATTTTTCTTTCCATTGCTCGCTGCTTCTTCCTCAATTTAACCTGAACCCTCATTGTGAGTCTCCAAGCTTCTGCTCCGTAGCTAAGTACCGGCAAAATACAGCTGTTATATACCTTCCTCTTGAGGGATAGTGGCAATCTACCTGTCATAATTTGAGAGTGCTTGCTGAATGTGCTCCACCCCCTTCATATTCTTCTAGTTACTTCAATCTCGTGGTTTGGCTCTGCGGTTATCACCTGCCCTAAGTAGACATAGTCTTTTACAACTTGAAGTGTACTATTACCTAACTCGAAGCGATGCTCTTTTCCAAGGTTGTTGTACATTACTTTCGTTTTCTGCAGATTAATTTTAAGACCCACTTTTCTGCTCTCCTTGTCTAACTCCGTAATCATGAGTTGCAATTCGTCGTCTGATTTACTCAGCAATGCAATGTCATCGGCGAAGAGCAGGTTACTAAGGTACTCCCCATTAACTCTTATCCCTAACTGTTCCCATTCTAGGCATCTGCAAACCTTCTGTAACCACTCGGTAAATAGCATTGGGGAGATTGTGTCCCCCTGCCTTACACCCTTCTTGATTGATATTCTGTTGCTTTCTTTATGAAGCACTATGGTAGCAGTTGATCCCCTGTAGATTTCTTCCAGAATGTGTCTATATACTTCATCTACGCCCTGATTCCGCAGTGTCTGCATGACGGCTGATATTTCTACTGAATCAAACGCCTTCTCGTAATCTATGAAGGCTACGTATGGTGGTTGGTTATATTCTGAGCATTCCTCTATTACCTGATTGACAGTATGAATGAGGTCAATTGTTGAGTAGCCTGTTCGAAATCCTGCTTGTTCCTTTGGTTGATTGAATTTTATTGTTTTGTTTACTCTCTTAGCAATTACCTTTGTAAATAGCCTACAAACTACAGAGAGCAAGCTGATCGGCTTGTAATTCTTCAAGTCCTTGTCATCTTCTTTCTTATGTATTAAGATGATGTTAGCGTTCTTCCAAGACTATGGTACTCTTCCCGTCAGGAGACACCTTCGTAAACAGGGTGGCTAGTTTTTCTAACTTAATCTGTCCTCCATCTTTCAGCAGATCTGATGTTACCTGATCCTCACCAGCAGCTTTGCCTCTTTGCATGCTATCCAAAGCTTTTCTAACTTCTATCATTACTGGTGGGTGTCATCTGGGTTACTGCTAGTTCCTACAGTTTTAGGGTCGTGGTTGTCTCGGCTACTTTGCAGATCTCTGTAAAACTCTTCCGCTATTTTAACCATCCTATCCATATTGGTAGTTATTTTGCCTTGTTTGTCCCTTAGTGCATACATCCGATTTTCGCCTATCCCAAGTTTCCTCTTCACTGCTTTCACGCTTCCTCCGTTTTTCAGAGCGTGTTCGATTCTCTCCATGTGATACCTTCTTACATCGCATACCTTACGCCTATTAATCAACTTCGAAAGTTCTACCAGTTCTATTTTGTCTGTTGTACTTGAGACTTTCTTGAATTGACGCTTCTTAATTAGATTCTTCGTTTTTTGGGAAAGCTTGCCAGTGTCCTGTCTGACTACCCTGCCTACAACTTCCACTGCACACTCCGTAATGATACTCGTCAAATTCATCATCATCATAATCAGCAGCAGCCTGACTACGTCCACTGCAGGACAAAGGCCTCTCCCATGTTCCGCCAGTTAAGCCGGTCCTGTGCTTGCTGCTGCCAATTTATACCCGCAAACTTCTTAATCTCATCTGCCCACCTAACATTCTGTCTCCCCCTAACCCGCTTCCCTTCTCTGGGAATCCAGTCAGTTACCCTTAATGACCAGCGGTTATCCTGTCTACGCGCTACATGCCCTGCCCATGTCCATTTCTACTTCTTGATTTCAGCTATGATATCCTTAAGCTCCGTTTGTTCCCTAATCTACTCTGCTCTCTTCTTGTCTCTTAAGGTTACACCTACCATTTTTCTATCCATTGCTCGCTGCGTCGTCCTCAATTTAAGCTGAACCCTCTTTGTAAGTCTCCAGGTTTCTGCTCCGTAGCTAATTACCGGCAAGATACAGCTGTTATATACCTTCCTCTTGAGGGATAGTGGCAATCTACCTGTCATAATTTGAGAGTGCTTGCCGAATGTGCTCCACCCCATTCTTATTCTTCTAGTTGCTTCAATCTCGTGGTTCGGCTCTGCAGTTATTACCTGCCCTAAGTAGACATAGTCTTTTGCAACTTCTAGTGCACTATTACCTATCTCGAAGCGCTGCTCCTTGCCGAGGTTGTTGTACATTACTTTCGTTTTCTGCAGATTAATTTTAAGACCCACCTTTCTGCTCTCCTTGTCTAACTCCGTAATCATGACTTGCAATTCGTCCCCCGAGTTACTCAGCAATGCAATGTCATCGGCGAAGCGCAGGTTACTAAGGTATTCTCCATTACCTCTTATCCCTAACTGTTCCCATTCTAGGCTTCTGAAAACCTCCTGTAAGCACGCGGTAACTAGCATTGGGGAAATTGTGTCCCCCTGCCTTACACCCTTCTTGATTGGTATTCTGTTGCTTTCTTTATGAAGCAATATGGTAGCAGTTGATCCCCTGTAGATTTCTTCCAGAATGTTTATATATACTTCATCTACGCCCTGATTCCGCAGTGTTTGCATGACGGCTGATATTTCTACTGAATCAAACGCCTTCTCGTAATCTATAACGGCTATGTATAGTGGTTGGTTATACTCTGAGCATTTCTCTATTATCTGATTGATAGTATGAATGTGGTCAATTGTTGAGTAGCCTGTTCGAAATCCCGCTTGTTCCTTTGGTTGATTGAATTCTAATGTTTTCTTTACTCTGTTAGCAATTACCTTTGTAAATAGCTTGTATACTACAGAGAGCAAGCTGATCGGCCTGTAATTCTTCAAGTCCTTGTCATCTCCTTTCTTATGTATTAAGATGATGTTAGCGTTCTTCTAAGACTCTGGTACTCTTCCCGTCAGGAGACACCTCGTAAACAGTGTGGCTAGTTTTTCTAACACAATCTGTCCTCCATCTTTCAGCAGATCTGATGTTACCTGATCCTCGCCAGCAGCTTTACCCCTTTGCATGCTCTCCAAAGCTTTTCTGACTTCTTCTATCATTACTGGTGGAATGTAATCTGGGTTACTGCTAGTTCTTATAGTACTAAGGTCGTGGTTGTCTCGGCTACTGTACAGATCTCTGTAAATCTCCTCCGCTATTTTAACTATCCTATCCATATTGGTAGTTATTTTGCCATCTTTGTCCTTAGTGCATATATCCGGCTTTTGCCTATCCCAAGTTTCCTCTTCAATGCTTTGACACTTCCTCCGTTTTTCAGAGGGTGTTGGATTCTCTCCTTGTTATACCTTCTTACATCGCATACCTTACGTCTATTATTCAACTTCGAAAGCTCTGCCAGTTCTATTTTGTCTGTTGTACTTGACACTTTCATGATTTGACGCTTCTTGAATTAGGTTCTTCGTTTCCTGGGAAAGCTTGCCAGTGTCCTGTCCAACTACCCTGCCTACAACTTCCACTGCACACTCCGTAATGATACTCGTCAGATTATCATTCATTGTATCTACGCTAAGGTTGCTTTCCTCACTAAGAGCCGAGTACCTGTTCTGAAGCAACACTCTGAATTCTTGTACTTTCCCTCGCAGTGCTAGCTCAATGATTGACTTTTCGAGTATCAGTTTCTGTCGTTCCTTCTTCAAGTCTAGGCGAATTCGAGACCATACCATTGTATGGTCACTGCATCGTACCTTGCCAATCACTTCCACATCCTGCACGATTCCAGGGTGTGCACTCATTATAAAGTCTATTTCGTTCTTATTTTCGCCATTAGGACTCCTCCACGTCCACTTGCGGTTTCCTCGTTATTATTGCCGATTATTATTGCACCTTATTCATTGCCGATTCCACGTCTTCATAGAAGCTTTCGACTGATGCGTCATCATGACTTGATGTTGGCTCGTAAGCCTGTACCACCTTCATCTTCTATCTTTTATTCAATGTAATTACGATACCTACCACCATTTCATTATTGCTATAGTATCCTCTATGTTGCAAGCTATGTTTCTGTGAATTAGGAACCCCACTCACACTTCTCTTCTGTCTGCCAAGCCCCGATAGCAAAGGACGTGCCCATTCTTTAGCACCGTATAGGCCTCATCTGTCCTCCTAACCTCACTGAGCCCAATTATATCGGATTTAACACCCTCTTGCTCCTCGAAGAGTACAGCTACACTTCCCTCACTAGATAAGGTTCTAGCGTTAAACGTTGCAAGTTCAGGTTCTAATGGCGGCCTGTCCGAATCTAGAGATTCTTAGCACCCTCTACTGTGTTGCAGATTTGTCCACCGCCGTGTTCATTTGCTTCGCAGCTGCTGGGAACTGAGGGCCGTGAGTTATTTGACGTATGCATGTGGGAGGTAGTGGCCAGATACTGCACCAAGGTGGCCAATCCTTCTCTTGTGAGGGAGTGCGTTCCCGGCGGTGGATACCAGTGAGGCCGCACCTCAGGCCTCTTAATGCAGTTCCATCACCAGGCGAATTTTTTTTATCCGGTTGGGAACTGTGCGGCACCGGGATTTGAACCACGGACCTTTTGAATTCGAGGCGGATGCTCTAATCATTACACCATCGCCGCACTAACAATACCTTAAACGGCACCAAAGTGGCCAAACGATACCCCAAACAGCCGATCGTATCCACAGCGCCCACCAATATTGCTAAAGGTTGAGCGTTCATACTTCTGCGATTGTCAATCAAACAGCAAATTATGCGGATATCTGAGGCACAGTAACAACACGTCAAAATTATGTATGCGTATTTTTTTTACTAGAAAAGGCATGCATACGTCATTCTAAGGACTGTCGCATTTATGACGCTGCGCTGACCGTGCATCGTTTGCGCTGAAAGGCAAGTGCTTCCAACGCTTTGCAAACACGACACGGTGGTGGCACCTACCCGTCACCTTGCGTTCTACACCTTATCACCTCAGACACGGGCGCGCACGCCACGTGCTTCATTTTTCAGGACAACTGCCAGATAGCGCTCATGTCTCACGTGTGACGCGACTTGATGCACTCGTTCGCCTCCGCTGCATGCTCGAGGCTCTCTAACGCAGTGCCTCCAGAATACCATTCACCGGTTTTCTTGCGCAGAACATCAAGTAAACATTTTGTTCAGTCTCTCCAGACGCAAGACTGTCGTCTTTTGACGACATTTGCAGTATAACATGCTGATATGGGGTCTTTTTTTCACCTTGGAATACAGAAAAAAATGACTGTTTCAAGAAGGTGCCCCTCTTTTTAAGTCAATAAGCTGTTCTCACCCCCTCGAAAAATATTTCTGCCTTTCCCCTGACCCAGCCGTAGTGGTCTAGTGGCTAAGGTATTCGGCTGCTGACCCACAGGTCACGGGATAAAATCCCAGTTTCGGCGGCTGCATTTTCGATGAAGGCAAACTGTATGCCCGTTTCCTGAAATTTCGGTTCACATTAAATACCCCAGGCGGTCGCATTTTTTGGAGCCCTCCACTACATGTCCCTCACAATCATATGTTGGGTTTGGGACTTTAAACCCCACATACCCAGCAGCCTTCACCCCTGAACTGCGATGTTCACGCAGCCGGTGGTTGAAAGCTCAGCCCAGCCGACCCCTCAAGACACGGCCGCAAGACATGGCAATTTCGAAACTTACGTAGCTTTCAAATGAAGGCTTTGACTGCGACTCTGATTTCAAATCAGCGTGTCCTTGAAAAAGGAATACGTTATATATGCCTAGAAAGTTGTGAAACCTTCATTGTAAAAAAGAAGAAAACAGAGGAAACTATCATGTGTGATGGCATGACCCCTCAGTTTTCCTCAGTGAATTCGCAGTGCCAGATAGTGGGTGCACGTGCAGCTGATATTTTGGCATTACGTTTCTCGGCTTTGTACTGTTAAATGTGCAACGTCCCATGGCTCAAACAGCCTACATACACTTGCGTTGGTGGTTTGTGCGTGTTGCTGCTTTCTTTAGTGAATATTTATTTGTAAGCCCGAACTTGTTCTGCCTGGTTCCTTCACTGTCTTCGTGTTTTTTTTCTTTGTTTCTTTGCAAGTGTTCAACTAAAATCATCCCGATTATTGGCACGTGAGCGTATCAACTTCCCTCTCCACCCCACGCACATTATTTCGCTTCTTCAGATAATCTTCCATCATTCACATACACGAAGGTATTCATCAACGTGCGACGATAACGAAAGATGTGTTGCCGCTTTCGCCCACAAAATGTATACACCAATCAAACTTCTTTGAGCACGATGTACAAAAAATTCAAGAAGGTATTTTGAATTTCGTACACGATGAGTGCCACGCTTCAATTTTTTGCACCTAGATAATCAGATGTATTTGCCAGAGTTGATATAATGCCTGTGAAAACGGCCAAATGAAAAGAACACCTATGCATGACATAATTAGATTACCAACAGATATTCGGCTCTTACTTCGTTCCGTTGACAAGGATACACATGTGTGTACCATAGCCGATGTATCCAAATTCCACAGCCACTCTTAATGTCAAGAAACATAGGAAGATTACCCCTAACACTAACAAAACAGAAGTAGTACTAGACACTCTCTCAAATTTCTTGTTTTTCTTTCTGATTTGTTGGACCCTTTGTAGAAAGAAGGTGCGCTGATCATAGGTGAATCGTGGCCTTAGCATTAGGGCTGTTCTCGCAGATTGTGTCGAAAAAAATAGAAGAGAATGGAAGGTCTTTTATTGAAATAAAAAAGGAGGTGCAAGCCCTCTGCGGTGATAAGTGGGACTTTCCCAGACAACACTCGATGTCCTGAGGTTATCCTCTTATGGTAAAATTGTCTTCGCACAGTTCTCATTGACCTTGGTACTTACTGAGGACGACACGAGCTGGTTTGACCTGGAAACATCTTTTCCAGTGCTTTCTGAGGACAACAATTTATCCCGAAAAAGCAGTTTTAAGGACGTTTTGAAGATGACAAAAGCAATGCACTAGCGCTGGCTCAAACGTCTATTCGAGTGGTTTCTGGTGACAACAATTGGTCCAGAAAAGGTCCTGTCAAGGACCTTTTGGGGATGACAAAAGCATTGCACTGAGCACACGCATATAATTCTTCAATACTTATGCGCACCAAGTAGATGCATTTCATACGGGAAAACTTTCTCCGCACGTTCGTTTCATAGAGTCATAAAGTTATTGTGTATTTTCGCCTGGTTTGTTTATTTTTTGGCAGAAAATTTTCACATTATGCGTCCCGCCTGACGAGACATGCGACTTCAATTGGCTTAGGTATCGAACCTCGTATTCCGAAATCTCCATTTGAAACAGCGTGTTCCTTATTGTCACAGCCACTGTAGCACGCAATAACAAACTAGCAGCTGGCAACGGTTGACTTTGCGGCACCATTCTGGACAGTCAAGTAGCCAAGCCATTCCAAGTCAACTGACTGTCAAAATGGCAGCGGTGGCCCTGTCAGAGATGGTGCAGTGTCCTAGTGAAAGTTCGTGTCCTTTGTTGTTTGTGTGCATGGTTAAAATTGAAATATGTGTGAGACTGTAAGTCATAGGTGATGGCGGAAGGTAAATTGCCGTGTTGATAGGTGCACTGGGCTGCTCAACGTTCAGACTGATCCTGGATGCATTGTCACCAGCCGACCGCGGCGAGGTGTGGTTCGAAGCAGCCTGAAACACCAGTCAATCGCGATCAATTGTGCTTCGAAGCATCCTGGTTCCAATGTGAAAGGATCAACTTCTGCATCTGATACATGGCCCGACCTCGGGGAAGTCACGACAACGCCCGTGTCGAGAGTACTGATAGACTGTCAGAGCGGAGCGTCTAACACTTGTGAGTGCGATGATGTGAGTGCGATGATGTGAGTGCGTCTAACACTTGTGTGTGCGTGGTGATGACATTGTGTCAAATTTTCGAGGAAGATTACAAACGTAGTTGATTGAGTTGTGTTGACTGCGTTGACACTGCTTCTCCTTTTGCAGACTATACGTGCACTCGAATGCCTGACAAAGCTGTCAGTTGTGATTAATTACTGTTAACTAAATTTCAGTCAACAAGCTTTGTTTTTTTTTGTAATAGTGCAGCACTGTCACACCTCTGTTGATTGATACAGTATATATATTCGAGACCTCGCAGGTGTTTTTCTTTTGATGTATGGAAATATCATGAAAAGAAGTAAATCCTAAGTAGTATCACTGCCCACAGTACTGAACTGGCCACGCTATCGTTGTTCTTAAAAGATACTGAAAAAGTCCTGAAGTGTTGTTTAGAGGATAGACTGAGTTTGTTATGTGTATGGACAAGGGGACGGGATTATTGCCACTCTAGTATTATAAGAGGACATTCTGAGGGCGTCATATCGTCCTCACGGAAGCATACTGAGGACGTCCTGAGGTTGTGTTTGTGTTGTCTGGGTTCAGACTATACTAATATATCACAGTGTCGTACGGTTTGCACCTAATCAAGTGACAATCACTCGTACTGGTGAAGTGTGTGGTCAATATTGTGGTTTGTCTGACCCCCTAAACCACTCTGATCAGGCCAGTCTGACGTTTATATCACGCAAATATTAACTGCATATCTGGATCCATAAGCCATGCATCAAAATAGTTTTCACACTGCATAGCCTGTAGAGCCATTCGCCCTTTGTGGAATGGGGAACGTTCCCGAAACAAGTGGTCAAAGTCTGCACGAAGCAGTGATTGCCCGTCGCTGTCGCAACTTCCGGTTGTCGCCGTTCAGCTAAATATTACAGTTTGTACACAGAATTTGCGTACACTTTATGAATGAATACTTCTTGAGAACGTGAAAGCGGACACTTGCTGGAAAACAGAACTGGTGTGGTGACCTACGTGATGCGCTTTTGTATTGGCATGACGTGTAGGGACATGCACATGTAGTGCGCTGTAGCTCATACGCAAGAGCTCATACAGGTTTACCCTGAGGTCTGGCACAGAGAAAGATTAGTCGATTCAATTCAGCAGTGGTGTGTGCCGCTGTGTTGTCCCTGGGCACAGCTGTATGCGTCTAAATCCAGATAATTTCAATCGACCTGTCGGATTTTCTGTACCTACGAAGGACTCTTTGAATAGCGGCAGCTGTAGCATACTCCGAGGCTGGGTGGAATATTTCCGAGTAAGCAGCGTGTGAGTCGGTAAAGACACGAGAGGGCGTCTGTATAGTTTATGGGAGGCTTGCAGTTGTTCCCCATGTGCTAAGGCGTTTGCCATGCATAAGGGATATAGTTAGGTGGATGGCACCTGTATGCCCCAGTGTACTGGGCGGTCTGCGTGCAAATCTATGCTGTACAAGCTTCGCCATCGGAGAGAACAGCATCTGTGTAGATATCGGTGGTATCTAACTAAGCTCGCTTCCCTGAGTTGTGGCGTAGCAAGAACCTGGCGGGCAGTATCATTGAGACGAGATATGGGACGATAGAACCATCGAGAGGCTATCGACACTGTCGACACACTGTCCACAAAGCAAATGACAGTGCTGGAAGTCAACTCAGCGGTGCTAACGACGTGGTGAGGGCATACAACAGATGAGATATCAGTGTCCTGATTGGCAATGGATTTTTGGGAGGTCACGTTTCTTTACAAGATTCAACATGACGGAGAAGATTATGTGGCCTCTGGCTAGCTTGCATTGAAAGTCTGAAGTGTTCTCCCAAAGTTAAATAGAAGGAGTTGAACGAAAATATCAAGTCAGGTGCCCATGAAAGTGAGGACAGTAGGCGAGTGGAAGTTTACATGATCTATCATAGTGTGAAAAATGTAGCCATGGTTTGGACACCATGCAAGCTGTCACAATTTTTAACAAACAATGAGAACCAGAAATAAAGGACCACTTACACTGCTTCCAATGTCATTAGATTCACTGAATGAATCACAAATCTCATGAATTGCAGACCTACTTCTTGTGGTGGTTTGTGCAAAGGACAGACGCGGCGCACAGAGAATATGAAACATCTGTCACATAGGGGGAGGAGGCTTGCCGGCTCAATCCAGGGTGCGCGGTTGCACGCTTATTTTTGATAACATCCAGCAACAAAATAAAAGCACGAGAGATCTGATGGAAGCATATCGAACGTTTCAAAAACCAACCAAAATCATGATCATGTACCTTCTATATTTTTCTCACGAAAAATAGTTGAACCTGTTTTAGAGATATGTAATGAGAATGTATCATGCCCTGTTTTTATGGTTTTTACAGCACATGGCCATTATGCTGATTAATATTGGATTCTCTCTTGCACAGCGTTCTACCTGTTTGCTCGCTTGCTTGCTTGTTACTATAAGCCTTGAATCGTACCCACCACGGGGGATCAGCCATTAAACTGGCCGTTATTGGTTAGCTGGTTCCTCAACCTTTTGGCGCAACCCACCTAGGGGGATAAGACGGTGCCTTGCCTTTTAAATTAGTCTACTTCTTGAAGAGAAAGGTTCAATTCATTGGGTATTACAGGTAATGATTTAAAATAGTAGGATTTCAAAACAAAACCAACATACTTTAAAAATGCTGACAAAATAAACACACAAAAAAGAGAAATCACTTGCCTTTTGTCACTTACCTGCCACGGGTGACTGGGGACTGGCGTAACAGAAAAGTTGTTCATGCGCACCAGGCACGATCAATATCGATTTCTTTCAAAATATTCGATGATGAACACTTCTATATATGCACAGCTTTTGTGATTTCTAAAAAAATTGGGTGCAGGTATGTAGGTACTAAACTTCAATGAAGTCCTGAAGGGGTCATCCCCAGTTTTTATTGATAGAGAACGGTACGTCTCTCCCACGTATAGGGACCTGAAAACCAAGTTTCATCGCCACGTCGTGGGCCTTCTGGACTGCCTATTAGAAGGCGTTAGAAGGTGTCACTAAAACTGCACTCAAGTCAGTATTTAAATAGTGAATTAACAGTTTTGCTTATTCGTCGCGTCATTGTCATTTTAGCTGTGGAAAAGCATTTTCGCTTCGACATGTAGTTCTTGCGCTTCGCATGCTGGGAAAGGTGAGGGAAAGGGAAGTGGAGATGAAAAAGAGAGACAGAAGGGTGAGGAGGAGGGAAGAAAGTAGAGCATGGCATAGCTATATATAGTATATATAGCTGTGTTGGGTGTGTAGTAGTATAGCTGTGTTGGGTGTGATCTACACGCTCCCAAAAACCCAAAAGCTTGTTTTTTGAAAAGAGCCAGCAGTCCAGGTTATCTGTGAGGCGCCTTAGAGATTGTCTTTCAATCGCATATTGAAGGCACACGCACAGGATGTGATTAATAGCCTTTGGCCTGTGACACAAATTGCAGTTAGGATTTTGCTTCAGTCCAATCTATGCTGAAATAAACCACCATCCCATGTATGCTGAAATGAACCACCATTCATACCGAACGTATATTTCATGTCCTGTCATGTCCTTTTTGAGTGCATCTCAAGGCAATCATGCCAGGGCTTTTCTTATGTGATTCCTAAATGAAAGAAGATAAAAGTGAGCCCCGTAACTGTCTCTCAGGGGGAGGACACCTCAACAGTAGCTTACGAGAGATGGGGCTAAGGAGGGATTAAAAGGTATAAGAATAGAGGGAGGGGGAAGGAGAGAGCGTGGCGCAGGGACAGCGACATCCGGAAGTAAGGAGAAGATAAGAAGATGGACATGGTCGCAGAAGACCGAGGACAAGGCAGCACTCAGCGAGAGCTGTTGTTGGCATCAGGAGATGGCGTACGACGAGCCAGTTGGCCAGAGCTGCGCTGTCGTCAGAGATCGCGGAGCCAGAACCGGTCAGCACGAAACCTAGTGAGCAAGTCCGGTTTTAGCCTTTTTGTAGGGAATGCAGTTATTGGCTGAAGAAACCCATTTTATGCAAGTGCTGGTATATAAATGCCTCTAATGGTGTTGCCCTGTTTTGTCTTTCAAATGTGTTTATGACCTCAAAAGTATTAGCAGTACATAAAAGCATATGCACTCAATGTTATGACAAGGAGGTGTTACTAAAACCCCTGGAGTGGCAGTCCTGCATAACCGCCCATGTATCGAAGTGAAGCCGTGGTGGCCATACTGCTTAGGGCAGAAATGGGTGGTGGATACCTTGTACCGCCGCACTGCTCTGGGTCCTTGCAGCTGTGCATTTCGTTATAGCGATGAAAGCACGTGCTCATTATTCTTGGGAGCCAAAGAATTGTAGGAGTGACTTTATTCCATATCTGCTTTAATTTTTCGGTGACATGTACCATTTCAAGCATGTTAAAAAATGGTACTCAGGAATATCAACTTGCATTATATGTTTACACACTCGCCTCATTGCAGAAGTACTGTGTGAGGAGATGCAGCAGAAAAAAAAAATAAAGTTTCACTGACACATAATCATCAGCCCTTGGCAACTAGTAGTGTAGCGTCAGTGCAAATTCTCTTGTTCTGGGGAGTAGCAGTAAACAACTTTATTAGTAAAGCGTTTTTCTGGGAAGTAATCTTCGTTTCACGAAATCGTTTGAGAACTTCTGCGATATCAAGAGAAAACGATGCTTGGAAACCTTCCAATCCTTTATCTGATATGATGTAGTGTTCCATTAGCTGATTGATTGATTGATTTCTGGGGTTTAACGTCCCAAAACCACTATATGATTGTGAAAGACGCCGTAGTGGAGGGCTCCGGAAATTTCGACCACCTGGGGTTCTTTAACGTGCACCCAAATCTGAGTACACGGGCCTACAACATTTCCGCCTCCATCGGAAATGCAGCCGCCACAGCCGGGATTCGATCCCGCGACCTGGAGGTCAGCAGCCGAGTACCTTAGCTACTAGACCACCGTGGTGGGGCTGTTCCATTAGCTGGCCAATAAAATTCCGGGAAGCCTCAATACGTTTTAAAAGGCTTGACCTCGATGTCTTGACCTTCTTTTTTCAGCTGCTTTACCTCGTTCGCCAATTCATGCACTTTTTGCCTGTACCACTGCTTTGAGGGTGAAGGCAATGGGTCGTTTGTGGGAGAGAAGGGAGGATTTTGGCAACTCCCGGAATAGGGAGTTTTTGAATAGCGTATGCCATGTTAGTGTTAACTGTGGTCGCCCGCTATTTCTCTCACTTAACAAAAGCCCACAAGCGCTTAGTCTACACGAAGCACGCACAGTGGCACGAAATGCTAATGCAAAGCTTCGCATGCGCTGTTCGAGAGCTCCCCAATGGCAGGTGCTACAGGGAAAGCTGTTTTTGCTGGCATATCGAAACGGGAGAAAATTCTGCATTTGGAGCACAGTGCTCACGAAAATACCTAAGAAACCCAAAATCTCAGAAGTGCCGCTGCTAGATTGATTACCTTTCAAAAACAAAGCTCTCTCTTGTACAAAGCACACTCCAATACTGCCTTTTGTAGGTGTGCTGGAAATAAGACAAACACAGTAGGAATGTTATAGGCCTGTCACCTCATTATTTCCCTGCTTTGTGAAAGCAATCTACTTCAATGTGTACTGAACATAAGTCGTCATTCTCTTTTGGTGCTCAACCTTCTTGCCTCCCATGTACTGTGCAATCCCTCGGGATCCTGCAATGTACAAAAATGATTCAAAGTGTCTTTTTGGCACCCGAACACAAAAATAAAATCTTTGTATGCAAGATTGTGTTCGTAGTCACAAACATTTGTGAAGGAAAGCGAGCGAGCGAAGCTACTTACACATGTAATCTTATGCCCAGTGTTTGCTTCACGTTATTCGCACAGCCAAACGCTGCACAAAAGCCCACCATTATCACAAAAAGTGAACACAGACATTCTCAAAATCGTGTTGTTCAATTAAAGCACTATACTCAACACTACTAGCACAGAAAAAAAATGTAAAGCCACCTATAGTGTAATGCACCCATTCGCTTTCTGCCCTGGTAAAAGTGGCGGCAAGTTGGCGTTAGCCATGGAGCACCTCCGCTACTCCAGAAGCTTTAGTATAACCTCCTTGTGTTATGAAAAATTTGAATGCCATGGTGAAGGTGGTAGAAAGCTTTTACTCCTCAACTGCTTAGTTCACAGAAACTGTGTGATGAAAAAAGATGTAGCATGCTCAGGACAACAAATGAAGACATGTGAAACAGACAAGACCTGGTGCTGTCATGTTTCCTTGTTCCTCCATAATATTACCATACCACTATAATACTCCTTACTAGTTCATCCATGGTTAAACATAGAACATAATTTATGCTGACATTTGCATCACCCTTTGATCTAAACATAGATGCTTTATTAGGAAAGTGCAAAAAAAAGGAAGATTCTGTTGTTTCCTGATGTCACTTGGGAGCCAGTTGAGCCAGCTGGTTGTGAACACCAGAGCTAATAGTGCACCCCACATGGTAGAAATTGTGCTCGGACCCATTGGTATTCAGGCAGTGAAGCATTGCCATTTTGTGAGAAAAGTCACAGCTTTGCCAGAAAGGTGAAGCAATGAACGCGATAGCGACAAATTGAAAGGTCACGCACAGAATGGAAAGCGAATCAAAACATGCCCTGCGTTCCTCACGCACAAATGACGCACAGAATGTACTCACAGGTACAGATGCACGCAAACAAGCGTCTCATTTGTTACTTTACTGTGTGAAAAGCACGCGCTTTTCAAAAATGGAGACTGCAATGATTGCAGTGACCTTTGTGCACCCGGTCTCTACAGCAGAATCGTTCCAGGTAAAACCCTAGGCCAGCCAAGGCGCAGGACCTTCCCCTCCTCGTTGCAGCGAGATAAGGGTCCGTGAGGAAGCAGTGCTCCCCTTCTCTAAGCAAGGCAAAGTAGTAGGCGTAGGAGATTAGAGCCGGTGCTGTCAGCTGTCACGCGATATGGCGACGGGCACTCATGGCACCATCTTGCTGGCAATGCTGAAAACACAATCCCCCCCCCCCCTCTCGAGATGTTCCTGAACAGCGTTAAGTGGTAGATATAAGTAGCTTGCCATTTGAACAGTGAAGGATGTGCTCCGGGGTGGCTCAGTGGTTAACGCCTCGCTGTCACGACGCAGAGGTCCTAGAGGTCCCACGTTCGATTCCGTGCGCCGGAGTCTTTTTTTCTGGATTTTTTCTTTCTTGCCTTTTCATATATATAGATACGTATAAATATACAGTGCATGACATTGACGCCGATAGCAAAATCCAGCCGAGAGTGTCCATATAATTGCTATCGCAATAAAACACCACTTCATCCGCTGTGATGAGCCCCAAACATCTATAACATACGCTCAATTTCAGAAGCAACTCGTAGTACTGTCCAAGCTACGGGGTGTTCCTTTTGTCTGCTATCGCAATAAAACACCGCTTCATCCGCTGTGATGAGCCCGAAAGATCTATAACATACGCTTAATTTCAGAAGCAACTCGTAGTACTGTCCAAGCTACGGGGTGTTCCTTTTGTCTGCCCTTACTGTGGAACTTGATTACGAACAGCTATCATTGACTACAACCCTTGATTTTTATATATTTAAGACTCATTTCTGAACAATGATTGATATGTGGGGTTTAACGTCCCAAAACCACTAATCTCATTTCTGAACAAACCGATCTGCAAGCTTGTGTCAGCAGCATATAGGACACAGCTGGTGGCGACTTGAATTTGTTTGCATTGCTAAAAATTTTGTGACCCCCTTGAACTATTTATTTAGGCTTGGGTGAATAGTGAATTTTATGTCTGAAGCAAATTCGAAGTAAATTGTGATTTTGGTCGAATAACTTGGAATCGAATCGAATAGTGTGTATATCACATATTATATACAAAGAGGGTCATATTTGTCATGACCAAACTAACCTGCACTATATTTTTTGAAAATGCAAACAAGGCCTGTGCAAATGCCATTTTTTGCCTCAAACGAAGTGGAAACAACTTTAAATAGTAGCAGGCTTTGACTTTCGGTAGAATGCAAGTGATAGCCTAAAAATATGTTAAGCTTTATTATTTACTATTCTTTGAGCATATAAGTTAGCATAACGAGCTTTTAAACTGAAAAAAAAATTAACGTGGGGATAGTATCTTCATTTAACGCCAAGTCGGGCTTTGTGGCAGAGCGGAATTCTCCTGATCATGTGTTTTCACGGCTCAGCACGACTTCACAGCATTGAAGCCAGAGACAGAGAAACGAGTTTATTTAAAGAAAGGCAGAGGGGTCGGCCTGATCGATAGCATGCTCTAGCCTGCTACTCAACACCGGGAGAGGAGCAAGGGGAGGAAAAAGAGTAATGCATGACGATGGTGAGAGTGGTGAGTATATACAATCCTTTCCAGCTGAGAGAGTTTTATAGCTGTGCATATACTCCAGTTGCTTTTAAAAAGACTATAAGCGCTCTTACGACCACAGTTGCAATGTTTGTTGTCAGGCAAAGGGCCCAACACGGTTTCATCAGTTGATGACCTACAGTGAAATCGTTCATGAAAAGAAATCAGTTTGTCATTCACGTGCGTATGCTGGGCAATCACAAAATATGTGCTCAAGTGTTTGTGGGACATAACATTGTTCACAATTGGGACCGGTGTCATTGCGGCCGATGATATGTGCGTAACCTCTTGTGTACGCCACACCAAGACGAATGCAGTGAATTGTACTGGCAATGCGTAGCTTCAATTGAGGGGTCATGCGGAACCTCATTTCCAGGTTCCATTTGTGAAGTCGCCGGTGTTGCCATTATGGTTTGGTCCAGAGCTCAAGTGTGTAGCTATGCATCACGCAGCAAAGCAGGGTGTTCATGTCAGCTCGTGAAATCGCAATGCATACTTCAGAGGCACTGTTAAGGGCAGTTTTAGCTTCAGCGTCTACCTCTTCACTTCCCATCATGCCGCAGTGTGCGGGAACCCATTAGAAAGATGATGTCCATTTGTTGAAGAAACCTAAATAAGTGCTGCAGTTTCTATAGCCAAGATGTATTGCGGAACCTTGCCTCAGGATGCAATTAATGGTTTGCAAAGTGAATTTAACATCATAGAAAATTGTCCAGGCTCTTGGTTGCTCTGCAGAAATAAATCATAGTGCCTCCTAGATAGCGACAAGCTCTGCGGCAGTTGATGTTGTTCTATGATCTACCTTGAATCGTCGAGCAATATCCATGTCTGGGATGGCAAAGGCTGCGGCGGAGTTACGTAGTGTGGTAGACCCTTCTGTGTACACAAGCAGAAAATCGCCGTACGATTCATAAATGTGATGTAGGATCTGTTGTCTGAGGCCAATAAAAGAAATGAGGAACTTCTTTGTAATCCCAAGAATCGTAAGATTAACAGGTGGTTTAGGCAGCATCCATGGAGGCACTGAAGGAACACTTTGTAAGAAAAACTTTTATGATAGAATATTCACATGCCACAATATCGCTCTTGAGAAAATGCAGTCTGGATGGGTGGCAGGGAGTGCCGATAGTGGGTGCTGCTTGTGTAAGCTCAACAATCGAAGGTGAACTCCGAGTGGCTCGCAGAGCACGTATACACCAATGGGACAAGCCTGAGCCTTCACGATGGTTGCATTTGTTGAAAGTAAAGCGCGGTAGGCCCAAGCATCTTCGCAAGCTTTGACCTTGAATGCTCTCTAGCATCTTCACACAACTAGATCTCATATTAGAGAGCACCGGCATGCTGTATTGTAGGTATCCCACAAATAGAGCATTGTACTATTGGAGTAGCGATGATTCTGATGTACCCCAGCTTGCTCTTGCCATGTTGCGATGAACGAGAACAAAGCTCTTCAATTTTTACTGAATTACTACGACGTGTCTCATCCACGATAGATCTCTGCCTACGACAACCTCTTTTAGAATAAGTTACATGTGAACTAATATATACTTGAATAAGTTCTTTCACTGCTTAGCACCACTCCACTGCAGTGAAACGACTTTTACAGGAAGTTACATGCTGATTAATATGAACATATTCGTTCGTCTCGAATATTTTAAAATTTTCAATAATTTTATTTCAATTCAAAAAGAATTTGAATACTCTAATATTCGTTCGAATTATCGAAGATTCGAATGCTTGCCTAAGCCTAAAATTAATACTATAATCTACTTGGCTTTCACAGAAATCAATTTTTACATGCACAGACCTGAACTGACTACACTGTAGAAATGAGTAGAAATATTGCCAAACAGAACATTTTTATTCATGCTTGCAAATTATTCAGTTGCCCAGGCATTCCAGCCCACTGTTTCGCTCACTTCGCCTGGCCTTCATCTGGCTTCGCACTTCCATCACCTGCCTCAGGCACAACTTCAGAGATCCACTTTAGGTATGGTGGGTTTCCATGCTGGATCTGCGAATATCAAATACAAATGTGAAAAAGAAGAATCACTTTCTCACTACACTCTGCTGCAATGTGCATGATAAGAATACCAGGAGAAATTGTTCAGTAATCTTGTAAAAAAAGGAAATGTGTTTATTTGGACCTGTCGAGGCTCTTATTTTAACCTATGGCCTCAGAAAATGTGGCATAGAATCCAGGACGCTCTCGCCTTATCTTTTCTTCAATAATTCTGCACATTTTAAGTAATGCGAGTACACTTTCTGACACTAAGTGGGCATAAAGGCACATTTTATATAAACAGGACACCCAACTACATAAAAAGTGCAAGTCCAATGAGTACAAAAAAAAGAAATACGCTTTGGTTCCCACACTAGCACTTTGCTAGTGTGGGAACCCTGTTTATCCTTTACTATTCGCAATGTTCATAGACTATCGCGCCGCCTAGTGGAATTCAGGAGCGTCCTCTCAATAATGATAATAGAGAGACACGCCCTTGTTCAACTGTGCTAGCCTCAGCGTTAATGTGTTAACAAGAAATGAACAAAAACCACTTTGTATGTTTGGTGCATAATTGACGTGATCATTGAATATACCGGACCACCCGTGACGCGATGAATCTGATTCGTTCTTGCGAGATGTGAAGTTTTCGTGAAAATACGTGGCAACTCACGCGTTCAATTATAGCCCACCGAATACACATATCAGCTTCACAAAATTTTCTGCAGCCACGTTGGATAGTTAAATGTCCTCATCCGACTTTTCAGTTGAAACCCACTTTGTTTTACGTGCGTATAACATTCGTCAATGCCTTTGTAGTGCGTGAATCCCATAACAATCATTGTACGTAGAAAGTAGCACAGACTCGCGCTTTGCTCTTCCAAACCTTGGCGAATGCTCTACCGATTGATTTTTAGGCAGGACACTGCAAGCAATTCACTTCTTGCTAAGTGTCAGCACTGGTGTCGGTGCGAATTGTTCTCTGCACCCAGAAAAACATGGTGAGTGACACCATGTTGGTATTGTGCGTGGTGAGTGATGCCTTATTGCTGTTATTGAAGTCATTAAGCGGGGAAAATTCCTCAGATTCCTTTCGGCAGTAGTGTTCAAAAAAACCGTCTTGACATGGAGGATTTTCACTGAACGTAGAACGCACCCAGAGTGACAGCGACAATGAACGATCAGCCGCTAGCTTACAAGCAGCAAGGTGCACTTCACGTCCCCTTGTGCGTTAACCCTTTGCGGTCCAAAACTTTTACTGACTTTCCGCCTCTACCGGTCCGAAACTATTTTGCCAGTTTCTGGTGCCACGAGAAAACACGAACTGCGGAAGAAAAACTCATAGGATATTTATTTTTGCTCTTGCATTCTACAGACAACTCCTTTAGCGATATTTAGGCAGCATGTGATACCACTCAAAGCATTCTCCTGGAAGCAGGCCAGGGTTGTTACTGCAGGTTTTGCAAAAAAACACAGTTTCCCTCCTGGTTCGTTTTGCTTGCCTATTGCTAGAAATGACGCAGTCCTTGCTGCTTCGCCCTGGGAGCTAGTAGATGAAGTGGCTCCTCCTATCTAGCCTTTCTTCACAATCGTTCCATGCTGATAGGCCCCGTTTTCGGGCTCCAGCCCTCATGTTACCCAGAAGCTGTTGGATGAGGTTGCGGCAGTACTGCAGGTATCACTGTTCATGCTGGCCGTGTATCTCGTGTATCTGCAGCTGTATGCACCTCAAAATAAAACTGTTGACAATGAAAACTTCCAGAATCCAGAAAAAAAAGCATGTGCCACCATTTCATCGTCTTGCTACAAGTTGCGTAGCTCGCACAGTAATGATCCACACAGTCAACTACACCCATGTTTTCTGTGTAGTCACATATTCCTCCTGCTTGTGTCCTTGTGACTTCTTTCATACATACATTGTGGGCAGAACTAAGCATGGTGACTTGACGTTTTGTCTCTCCAAGCAAGCAAAACGTAGGAGTCTCTTTTTCTGTAAGCTACCACTTCACATTTCTTTAGCTTCTTCTTGACCTGCTGTGGCATTTGCTTGTGATTCGGTGTCACAGTACCTGTCAATAATATATTCTGTCTTAGTAACTTTTCGGCAAGCATTGGCGAAGTCTAAAATCTGTCAATGTAGAGGTGATAGCCACTCCCCGGCTAACTTGCTACACTTTCTGGAGCAGGTGCAGAACCATCCGGCAGGTGAAGGGCAGCTCAAGGCGGCAGAGACTGTCAGTTGTTGTGCTGCCGTAGTAGTGCTAAAATGCCGAAATGTACCCTGTTCGGCAGTCAGCAAGTGCGTAAATATGCATGCCAAATTTGGTTAGCTTCTGTGGATTGTAGCATTTGAAAGAGACACGGCCCTTGAATCCAGCGGTGCTCTCATCGATGCAAATCTTGGGGTCGGCTCTGAAACGCTCTCCGCATTTTGCGTCGATGTTTGCACAATGTCTATGATTTCACTTCCACGAGTCGGCCGCCGACCTAAAGAGGCATCAAGGCATGGGGCATTGTGCAACATCCAATAAATGTGCAGTAATCTCTTCCGGCAGAAGACGTGCGGCAAGAAAGGCATCTTGTTTACAATATCTTGGCTAAAATACTCTTCCAGCTCCGCTTTTGGATTCAAGGCCATGTTTATAATTATACCAAGAAAAGCTTTGAATTCTGTCAAAAGTTTCGTCTTCCCAGTGCTTCCAAACTGACTCCTTTGGAAGCTCACCAGCACTCGAAATTTTTCCATGCCCATAGCGGTTTCTCTCATGCACAATATTGTCCATCAGCTGGTCGGTAAAAAAAACAGCTGAAAATAATCCAGTTCATTGTTGTGATTAAAAGCGCTTACTTGTGATCCTGGGCTCATGACAGTGAAGAGAAAGTGAGTGAAATGAGGCAGTGAATTATCCAAGCAAGCTTTCCATTCCGCAGCACGTGGTCGCGCACTGGTCTCTTGTGTGTGTGAACAGACACACAAAAAAAAAACAGTCCGCCGCCACCGCCGTCATTCACATCGGTTGAATCACTGTCACCACTGTCTGATGGGGGCAAATAACTCTGTTCCTAAATAAAGTCATCTTCCCTTTTGCTAAAAGTGCCACAGTAAAACGCACGCGGTGAAACCGTGTCCATGCTTCTCAACGAACCAATTGTGAGTGGATACGCTCTAGGTTCCGTCCTGAACATAGTGCCGCATCCTAGTGTAAAAAGAGTAAACACCAACAAATGAAGCTCACTAATTTCTCGAGAGATGGGCTTCATGTATTTAAAAAATGTGCGCGGCTTGCAGTGAAAAAGTCGCAAAAGTTAAATGAGGAACACGCTCAACACTTGACAGCGGTGTGGGGTTGTCAGGCGCTGCCCGACATTGGACCGCAAAGAGTTAATGTTTTTTTCCCGCTCGTAAGTCACTTTTATTGTATTAATTGTATGATATCACTCAGCAAGCTTAAAATAAGGTACAGTTTTTCTTGTGCATTGCATGCTGCCCTATTACAGTAGATATTATGGAGCGCCGCTTGCCGCCAACACACTCGAGCTCAACCAGCGCTGCAAAATGGTTAGAGCAATGAAACCTGCAGTTACGACTACAGCCCACGTCTCTCTGCTCACACTGTACTTCATTGGTATGGTCCGAATGATGTTGCTTGTCGTTCGACAAATTTTCACTCTTTTGACGTTGCAAAAAGCGTATGCGTGTATTCGTTTCCATATCGTTGTTGCGATCATGCTGATGGAATCTGCAACATCTGCATGCAGTGAATCACGCACTGTAAAAGTCTGGAACACAAGCACTGCTTAAAGGGAAGTTAAATGATTGTGTTCCATTGAAGAAGCAGCTAGATGGTGCTTACAACGCAAGTAATGGTGACGGCGTAATATGTTTGCAAAGCATTGGTATGTTAAACATTCGGTCTCATGCAGCCGCGACGACGCGCTGCTTGCTAGTGGCCCTTTACTGCTGAGAATCTGTCAGTCAGGCTTGGCACAAACTATCTCGGAGTGCCATTCAGTTCATACTTCAATTCAATTCAAGTTCGCACAGTTTTCTGTAGCATGCACACGATTAGGCAAGGGGTCGCTACTACCACCACCCTTCTCACTGTGGCAAGATATGAGGTAGGGAACATTTAGTAGTTTTTATCGTTTGGGAAGGTACGTTGGTATGATTTACATTCATTGGATGATGAAGAGTTCATCTGATGAAAGTGGCATGGGGAGTACATCCGTGTGTCCTATCTTTTCCTATGCGAGTCCACGGGTCGATCATCCTCCCACAGCCATCTTGGGTTGCAAGAGGCGCCACCTATAGTCTGTGGGCAGTGCGAATACAAGCCTCCATCAAGCTTAAAAGATTTCATTTCAAGCATGTACCACAACTGGTTTTTACTTTAAAAAAGAACCCTTAAGGGGATTTCATTACGTTCTTACAAGCCAATTCAGCTGATTGCACATGTCCACTTCTATTTTACTATTATTATATCCATTAAAAGGTGCTTCAGGTGACACAACACACATTCAGGCACACTCGCATGTAGTACACTCAAACCTTGATATAATGAACACAATTAACAAAATATTGGTAATAACGACGAAAATAAAAAATAGTCTTGTAATGTATAGTGTTGGGAATATGTATACCTTTTTAACAAATTTTCAAATATAATGATCTCATTTTCGTGTAGGATGCAACTTTGTTATAATGTGGTTTGAGTGTAATTATAATAATAAATGTGTTTTATGTCCCAAAACCAGAATATAATTTTGAAAGATGTCTTAGTGAAGGGCTTCGGAAATTTCGACCACCTGTGAATCTTTAATGGCAACCTTTATCAAGGTGCACAGTCCTCTAGCATTTCGCCTCAACTGAAATGTTGCCACTACTGGAAATCAATCCAGCGACCTCCAGGTCAGCAGTCGAGCATGATACCTACTTGACCACTGTGTGGTGTCACACACTCATGCGAGTGATATACAGTAGAACGCATTTATAGGTTAGTACAGGCATGATAACTTTGTTTGGTTCTCTTATAGCTGCTCATTTACTACATAAAGTATTATGAATTCGGAACTTCTTGAGAGCCTCATGAATGCAGTAAGAGCTTGTTAATTTGATCTAAAGCCCTGGTCCCTGCATAGCCCTTTGTAGTTCTATGGGGAAAAACTACTGATAATTCGAATGCATTGGTATCCACAATGCTCGATTTGAACTGGAGGACCCAGGTATTCATCGCTGCTTGCAGAAGGTAGGCTCAGGTGATCACAATGTGTTGCAATATCATTATAAAAAATTATTTTATATTGAAATATTTGGTGAGAGTTTATCCCAGTACGGAATGCTTTAAAGGGCCCCTAAACCACCCAGCAGTTGAAATTTAGTTTAGGCGAGGAAATTGTGCTCGAGTTTACAATGAACACGTAGCAGTGAGAATTTTTTGAAACGGTGCCGTAATAGCGGAGTTACACACGTTAGATGATCGAAACGCGACGATCGCTTCTTCCCCTCTTTCCTACGCTACCCTCTTCCAAAACCGCTTGGCTCCTCCTCGCTGAGTCAGCTGAGTGTCCCTCCTCATCTCGCGTGGCATAAGTCATCACTGGTGCACTGTTCGAGACAGGGTTTACTTCCGGTTACCGCATCTGCCACTCCAACGCCCCAGCTCGCCGTCAACTGTGTTGTGTGTCATTTGGGTGCACTGATTGTTAACTAACCCCTGTTGCTGTCGTGCCGGCCCGTGCCCCTATGCTAGCGACTTGGCAGTTGCGGTACTAGCCGGAGATGTTGATTTGTAAGTGGCAACACGATCAAGAACAGCAAGGTGTGCGCGAACAGCTGTTTGCAGAGTGACGGGAAGTCGTCGGTTGTCGTTCAGCCAATTGCAAGCATGGAAAATGGTGTTGTCATCGAGCTTCACTGGTGATGTCACAGGTCCGTGGCGGGAGTGATGGGGATCAGAAAAGAGAAGCTATAGTTTTTTCAAAATTGTGGCGTGCCCACTACATGTAGCGCTGCGGCGTGTGGCATCGTTGATCGCGACGGCATTCTGCACTCGATGCGCTTGTTTACTTGAATTGTTCCGAAAAATATCGGAGGGGGTTCGGGAAAATATCGGAGCACGTCCAGCAGCATCAAGCAATGCCATTCAAAAATGTAGACATGTGCACAAAGCACCGCTTCAGAAAATAAAAAAAAAAATAAAAAAAAAACATTCAAGGGAGCTGCAGGCAACATCGCTGCCCGACTGTGTCGGAAATGACGGCAATGCATTCAGAGAGTTCTGGCGAAATCCGTTTCTGCAAGACAGAGCACGCGGAACGCTCCGTCACTAAGTGGGTTGCTCCTAATCTGCCAGTGGAACATGCGAACTTGCTCTGAATCTGCTAGCGGAATGCAGCTTCTCGGCCGCGGAGCAAGAAAACTTGCTCCCGCTCTATGAGTAAAATTCATCATTAGTTTTGTAGCAGATTTCTTTAGTCAAACATCTCTGTTAACGAATTTTTTTCTTTTTGCTTTCTCATCAATACGAAAAATTTCAGCGGTTTTTACTAAGCGTTCAATGCTGATCTAGTGACCAGATTTACCCTAACTTGAGCGACCCTCCTCAACGTCGGAATAGTCTGGTAATGTTAGGGAGGGGGCTCTTGCTCGGAACTGCCCTGAAATTGAAGATGGCAGCCGAACCCCCCCCCCCCCTTTGAGGAAAGAAATGCAACGCATTGAAACCAAAAAGCCTTATCAGTGACATTCGTTCTCATTTAATCACTCTGAAAACTATCGAATCACTCTTCGGAGTCGGAGCCGAAAACTAAGTCTAGGCATTCGTATTGTAAGTTCTCGAGATGCTCAGGTGCCACAGCGCCAATGTCGAACAGGCAGTCATGCAGCTCGCCATCCTCGGAGCCGTCCAGTGCGTTGGAAATTGCGTACCCTTGAAAGAGCGCACGACTGTCTCTACAATGTCAGGGGCCCAAGCCTCAGACACAAAATTCAGAGTGTCCTACCACGAGGGCTTTTGCAGATTGCCTTTCGGTGTTCTTATATGAACATCTCCCAAGAACGCCGAAGATTCGCCTTGAATGGCCTGTTCCAAAAGACGTCGGCTGGCCGCAGTTGGCTTGTGCAGCCCCCAGGCACATAAACGAGGTCTGTGTCACGTTCCGCTATTGCGTCTTTTGCTCCCGCAGTCTTGTGCATACGTGCTTAATCCAGCACAAGTAGCCGCCGCACATCATCGTTGTTCGGCCCCTACACCCTTGCCAGCCACTCCTGCAGTTTATCCGACATCATCCAACTATTTTTCGATGTCGTGACGCGAACAATGGCTACAAAAATAAAAGAAAGTCCGGTCAACTGAGGTCACCGTAATCAAGCACATTTTCTTAATTGTTACTTTCTCCCATGAAAAAAAAAAAGAAAAAATACCAATGCACAAACTTCGTCACTCACCTAGTATAGGAAGGCTCATGAACACTTTGGTTGGTATCTTTCCACTTGGTTCCTTAAGAACGATAAAAGCTGGCACTAGTTTGTGGCCGCTTGCGCATGCTGCGAATGCAACCCTACAGCGCAGCCAGTATTGGTAATGCGCATGGTGCTCGCTCCAAGGACGTTGTTCGTCCTGCTCGCCGGCAAGTCCATTCGGTCTGGTCCATATTACAAATGTTGTATGGTGTGTAGTCGTGGCATGCTCGCAGGCTATTTACAGCAGAGCGAAATACCTTTGCTGTCTCTAAGAAATCATCAGGCGTCTTCTGGCTCTTGTTTGTGAATTGTCGCAATGTCACGCCAAACCACTGCTTCCATCTCTTGATATACTGGCTCAACACAGCAAAATTTCCTAGCTGCAAGCTGTTTCAACAGCTTCTTCTGAGAGAAGTTTGTTACGAACAGCACGTCCAGTGCTCCTTTCCGGCTCGAGAAACTCAAAAAGAGTATAGTCTACTTCCTCACTAAACACTGGCGCTCCGTTGCTCAACTCACGCCGAAGTTTGGCAGTGCCAAAGCTTTGTTGCAGTAAGCTCTCGAACTTGTCCTACTCGCGGACCCTTTTTCTGTCAATACTCAAGTGGCGAGCTGTCACGTGCACATTCCTTCCGGCCTGGCCATGCCATTTCAAAACTTATTTTTTTTTAACTTTATAGGAATGCATGTCCGAAGTGGGTGCTGTCACGTTCGGAACCTACAAACGACCACAACAAAATGGCAGGCACCGTGCCAATGCCAGGGAATGTGGTCAATGTGGTCACATGACCAATTTTTGGATTGGATTTTAGATTAGGCAAGAGCATCGCAGTTGGCGTGGTTTCGGTTTCGGCAGTTCGAGGTGAGTCAGCAGAGAGTGGCGGGTTGATGATTGAGGGGGGGGGGCACTTGCGCCGTTGAGATCGAAAATAGGAAATCTTCACGGTACATAAGGACGGCGCTTACATGGGTGGGGGCGTTTGATTCGTATTTTACGGTATATATTAAACCTTATAACACCAAAGCTGAAAGCACAGTAACAAAAAGAAAAAACATAAGCGGTGCTCTGAAAAGCTACTCAACCGAATAAGAAAATTTATTGTTAAAATGTTACAATGTTCAAAATGTGGTGAAAATACATCATCTAACATGAACATCAACTCAAGACTAGAGATGAACTAATATGATAAAAGTTATCTTCATACTAAACCAATAGGGCTTTATAAAAATAAATGTAAAAAATTTATGTTCCAGTCATTAAAGTGCCACAGCCGACATGAGAACTGCGAAAAAATTTAGACAGACTTGGCATGCCACTGCTAGGCAATTAAGTGATTTTTTATTAGGATAGGAACTACATGGGCACTCGACGGGTTTTCTTTGTCACCTCCTAGTTCCGTGTAAACTATAAGTTGGTAACATTTCCCGCGCATCACACATTCTACCCACGCATAAAATTGCGCAAGCTGGGGTGGTCAGAGCTACTCAAGCAGAGATTAAAGGAGACGGCCGATCTCCGTCGCTTGAAGGCGCACGCAGTACCATCCTACCGCGTGTTACACCTGCTGTCGAATGCTCAAGCACAGATAAAACACGCCGCTTGTCTTGAACAGTCATGAAAAAATGTGCAAGGGAAGGGGGAGAGGACGAGTCACTCGAGCAGCAGTGGTGAACTTTGATTCTAAGTGCATGGTTGCGATAATCTGGTGTGCACGCTATCGGCAAGCATGAGCGCACAGTTCGTAAACAATTCTACGTGGTGCGCTCTCAATAGAAAGAGATTGTGCAATAAGAGCATTTCTCCTTGGAGCTGCCGTACGTCTTTTCTTACACCAGCGTTTTGTAGAATGTCGCGATGTCGGATCCAAAAGTGTTACCTTTCAGCCTTCGTATTGTCACGAGGTTGTGAGGTTCATGAAAGCAGCAGCCGCTGTTTCATGAGTGAACCTTATTTGGGCAAACCTGCGCCAGAAAACGAACCGTCACTCGACAAGCAATACAAGCTGTACACTGACAGCAGCAAACCAGAGCATCGGCTGTCAATCTCCAAAGCAGCAAAGTGCGTTGGCATTTATACATGCGCCATTGAAGATTCCCGCGTTATCACTAATGGCTGCGTAAGTTTCACAACAAACTCTAATGTATGCATTGTGCGCATAATCTCATCGGAAGATTCTAAGATTATCTACATTGCTACAAGCAATACACACTGTGGACTGATTGCAGCAAACCAGAGCGTTGGCCATCAATAATTTGCCAAGCAGCAAAGTGCATCGGCATTTAAACATGTGCTATCAAAGGTTCCAGCGTTATCGCTAGCAGGTGCATAAGTTCCAGAACAAACTCTAATGTACACTTTGTGCTTGTAATCTCATCGGAAGGTTCTTAGATTATCTGTATTGTTCCCAGCCATTTGGGCGCGGTTTTTGCAAGGCAGCGTTAGATGCGTAATGGTGCGGTTGTAAAAATAGAAAAAATTGCAAAGGAGTGCATGCGGCATTACCATTACAACATTACAAATTATTGCTATTGCGGTCATCGCTTCACCAGTGAAACTGACTTTTATTTTTTCAGTCTATATGGTTTGGCTAACAGCTTTGCTATTAAAACTTATAGAACAGCATCATGAGGTATGCACACAAATGCCACCCTAACACGATTCATGCATGAACCGAAATACGGCGTGACCGAACTAATTTGATTTGGACACAGTTGCGACCTTTATGTAGCCCACACGTGTTGCTCGGTCGATTATGAAACTAGACAAAATTTGGCGTTTCACACGCAAATTGCTGCTTAGGCGCAGCAGGTCAGATTGGCACAGAGTCGAGCAAATGGCAGAGCACTTCCACCACTGTTAATGGCAGTGCCGAGATGACAGTGACTGTGGATGACAGTGCTGCCATGCACCTCTGTAGATGGCAGTGGCCGAGAGGCTGCACAACAAACTAAAGGTTATTAGTAGTGCTTGTCGACAGCTGAGAGTACTCAAAGTTGAAAAAACAAAACAGCAATGTAGCAGTACCTTACACACTATCACATATTCTCAAAAAACTTGCCCAGAAAGCAGGTGTATAGGATGTCATAATTGCTGCAGATAAATGAACGATTTCACATGAACAAGTAAGATCGACAAAATGGAACAGGACTGCAATGTTAATGGTGAACAACATTGGGCCTATTAGTATAGCATAACAAAAGAAAAAACTGCAGTTGAAAGACAGTGACAAGTAAAGAACAGCACACAATGCTGCTACTTGAATGAAATTTAATGTGGCAAGAAAATATATAAAAAGGCAAGGCTCCTGGCATATGCACAGATGTTATCATCGGGAAAAAAAATCTTTTTTATGCACTGCAAGCTGGCTCCAACTTTAATGTTTGTAAGTGATGTGTTTATAGAGTACACTGTTGAAAGACTACAGCAAAGTATAAAAAAGCAATTTATGTTTATGAATGCTACAAAAATCGGGTGATTTTTCCCGAGAGGAGGGAAGAATGCATAGTGAAGCAGGATACTAATGACTGCAACATTTGGAAAATTCTTATCATTTTATTATTGTGCCTGTAGTCTAATTCACAAGTGTTCAGAATAAAATAACTTGGTGCACAAGGGCATGGAAGCGAGCCATACCACATTTTCTGACCTATGTGCAACTCCAAACTACTTTTATAACGTGACTTCGTGATCCACATTCAGGCTGATCTAGTATGTACCCAATGAATGGAGAGTGAGTGCAATGTTCCAGCTTCATTCATGGGGCTTTAAATACAATGAAGCAGCATTATTTACAAGCATCAAAAGCCCTTTCACTTTCTGTTGCATTGACGGCTCATGGCCTCAGATGCCGTTTTGGTTTTCCCATAAAGAACTGTGGTTGCCGAGAAATCTTTTAGCGCAAAGCAAGACATTCACAAGAACAAGGAAGAAAGGACAAGTGCCTGTGAATGCTTTGTTTCGTGTCAAAAATTTGTCGATGGCTATGCACTGTCTCACTGAATTTCAAGTTTCTTTATAAATGTAGCGGCAATAGACCATCGGCTATTGTCATGTCATTCCCTACCAATTAAACAGAGGCTGAATTATTCAGGCTTACTTGATAAAGCTTGCCCACGTGGTACAATGAAAGTTGTGGCGGCAGATTTCAAGGAGGATAGTGGTATAAACACACATAGTAACACCCATTTTTATGTATTTATTTTCTTTGCTATTCAGACACCTTTCCATTCAGAGTCAGTGTTGCGAAGCCAAAGCACATTCATGGTCCTTCACTCATCATTGCGTTCGTCCAGTAAACACCACAAAAAGCTTGCAGGCACCCGAGTTTCCCAAGCTCAACTTCTCGTAAAGTTATGAAGCGTGGAAGCTTGGGCAAGTTGGTAGGACATAACTGAATGCAGGAACAGCGCAACCTAGAAGTAGTTACTTCGTGACTACGGAAGCAAAAAAAAACAAGGACAGAAAAGAGCGCTCTTTTCTGTCCTTGTTTTTTTTCGCTTTCGTAGCTACGAAGCAACTACTTCTAAGTTGCGCTGTTCCTGCTTCAGTTAATTCTCGTAAAGCTTTCATGCTTTTTGTGCTTCATGATGAATGCAGAGAGAGTACAAAACAAAGAAATGAGCTCGACATCTTACGGCTGGGGACTGGAACACAAACATGTGTATTCTTGCCCGAGAAAAATGACATTGAATATTTTCGCTCATGAGAATGACAATGGATTTGCATGTGCCTGCTTGCTTTTCAAGGTAAGCTTGCAGTAAATGATTAGGGAGGCTGGTGGGTTATACCAAAACAAAGCTTAGCCGAAGGTCCAGAGAAGGTATGGAGATCGTACAGCAAGACGAAAAGAGAGGATCGTTTGCCTAATGTGCCTAATAAAGCCTTCATAAAGCCACTGTGGCCGCTTCTTTTACTATCACCCCCCCCCCCTTTCAGCCGTACATTACACCTTCCTCCCCCACCCCCTCACAACACACCATTGTCACTAAAACATTACGAGAGGGGTCGACAGGTGAATGTCTTAAACAGCCCCTCTTCTAGAACCCTCGCAACTACATGAGGGGAGGGATGGAAAACTGAGTAAAGCAACAATAATGCAAAAATGTTGCATCATGTTTTTCTGTTGCAACAGGCAGCTAACAACTGCCTTACCATGGCTGGAAAGCTTGTTTTTAGATGCGGAAGCATCTTATACTCGCGCCTTGTAGTGCGCCGTCCACGCCGTCCGCACCGCTTCTCGAACATTCGACAGCTGACGCGCGCGCATGCGCCGTCGCGCCGTCGCCCACCATCTGTGCCGCGCGCGCTTCTCCTTCGAGAACATTTCGACAGCTGACAGCGCATGCGCCGTCGCGCTGTATATATACTCAAGGTCGGCGCTCGCTCGCTCAGTTGCCGCTCGTCGGTTGGTTTGTACGGCGCGTCGACGTCCAAGGTCGCGGTGAAATGAATTCCAACGAATCCACAAACACAATGATCGACGTCCCTTTGACCAGCGCCGCCCTTTCGCATACGTGTGTACGTGTTCACTCATTTAACACCCCCTCCTACAACCACGTTAACCAATTTAGCCATCGACCCAAGTAAGTCGCAATTTAACACCCCATTTCACAACCACGTTAACCAATTTAGCCATCGACCCAAGTAAGTCGCACTTTAACACCCCGTTAACCAATTATATGCACCGCATCCTCCTCAGTGTTCCCCCGAGGGAAGCTGCGGGCAATTTTTTTCTAGTGCACGATGGTTAATTAATTGGAAACAATATTATTATGCTCAGTCGAAGTTTAGGAAAACCTAGAGGGGTTTTTGCACAGGGGAAACAAAGGATGGGTTTTCGTGTAAGCATACTTGCCTATGAGAGTACACAACAGCATGTGCACGTGAGCACCACATTGACAACTCTTTTCGAAGGTTTCCTGGCTGCTGCTATAATCTTCTCTGAGGCGCGAATATGCATGACCTCATAAAAAAGTATTGCAGAGTCTAGAATATCAGCTTTTTCACTCCCATTAAAGCCTGTCCGCTCTTCCCGTTGGAAAGGTCTACTATGAGAGAGCACCCGCAAGCATCGTGGCTGCCAAAAAAAAAAAACTAGTGATGCCGGGGCCGGTTGGTTCTTTACACAAAAACAAAGGCATGTTTAACGTGCAGTGGGGCGACACAAACTTTAAAATTGATTTTAAATACGTTCCAGACAATATTATGTATTGGTATGTCTTAGATGATGCGTCTGCCAGAAAACTCTATCCCATAAGTTATCCACGGCTTCAAAATTTTGCCAGTATTTCATTAAAGGGGGGAAAAGGGGAGAGGAAGAATACAAGTATGCGCTGGCACTGGTATAAAAGTAGAGAGCAGTGTATCGAACAAAACAAAAACCTAAATAAAAACAAAAAAAAAGATATTTGACCAGAAAGAAAACGTAGCCGAATTGTGATTTATTATTTTGTTCTGGGGTGAAACCGAAATTTTAAAAAATAATTTTTGGTACAAGCAGAAACATGACGGTCTGGAACAACTGAGGTCATGCAAAGTGAGCAATAATATACATGTCAGGGTACAGTACTAGAGCATATCTCAGTCAGGAGTTTCAAAGTAACAATGTGTCGAAATTGTGCGAGAAATGAAAACAGGTGCCACCAGAGAACTTTGAATGACCTCAAGTGTACTTTGGTGTGCTTGGCTTATGCCAGCGTGGGGAAAGAATTGCTGGCACGGCAGTGCGTTTGTATTGCACACGAAAGATACCCTCGATGAAGGGCTGCTTCTTGGATCCTGAGCGCTCTCTTGATGCAAAGCATTGAGTGTGCTAAAAAAATTTGCAATCAATTTTGAGAAAGTCAGCTATAATTTAGAAGGGCTTTGGTTTGTGTTGATTTGTAGGAATTCACGGTAGTTAGTTCTGCTTCTCTTAAGAATGTGTGAAGAACTTGTCCTACCCTGTCCCACTTTGAGAGGAGAGTGAATAAATATACGATAAAACCAATATTTGAATTTCTACTCTGTAAATTACTGCATACAAAGAAATTATGTTACAAATCATGGTGCAACATTTTTTTTCATTCCAGAACAGAAACAAAACAAAATTTATTGCTTTTTGCGGTGGAATGAAATGAAAAAACAAAAAAAAATTCATTCGGACACCCTGGCTATAGAGCAGTCACAAAAACAGATGACACTCAAGTGCTGCTCCACCCCCACCCCACTCACCTCTTGCATCTTTAAAGAACGCAGTTTTTGATGCAGGAAAGAAAAAAAATGCACGTGTCTAGTCTTCATCTCACTCCTTTTAAATTCGTTCCAGCACTGGCTTTCCGTCATAAGTTCCCTCGTGGGAGACACATTAGTGCCTTTCTCATGTATCTGTGGTCCCGGCCACTAAATGAACTCTAGCTTCATTCTGTGGACCAACAAAATAAAGCATTGCCTTATTTTGCAGATGAAACCAAGTTAGACATGCAGTAAGGAAATAAAGATAGACTTGTGCTGTGGAGCATGTGAGCAGACTATGCTGCACGCTCGCCAATTTTTTTACCTGAACATGCGAGCAAGAATTGTTGAGTCTGTAAGCGCTTGTTGAGAGCGTCTCTGAGTACAGTTCTCTGAACAGCCTAGCAGAAGAAAGCTGCACAGGGCTGCTCGTCGAAGGCATGCTGGTATTCTAGCTTCAATTTGCCGCCGTACTTTCTAAAACGCCGCTTAGTGACTAGACGGTTGACGCTCATGTGTTTACAGGCTTAGCAGCAGTGGCACCGAATGGCCTGTTCGAGGTATCCCTAACGTGACCGTCTTCCAACTTGCATGAAGCAATGCACAGCAGCCTCACTGAAGCAAGATACGAATGAACACGCGATGACCAAAGGACTACGTGCTGACCTATGTCATCAAGGACCATCTTCAAAAGCAGTGAACATGGAGCGCAACAGCAGCACACACTAAGCAGCAGTGGCACCGAATGACGTGCTCGCGGTATCCCTAATGTGACCGTCTTCCAACTTGCAGGTTAGTGGCCGATCTTATTTGTTTACACTGTTTTGAACGTTAGCGAGAGCTGGTTCCTGCTGCTGTTTAGTGAAATAGCAAAAAACCGTGTTTTTTGTCACATGTCTATCCCAACTGATCATGTGTATTTATCATGTTCGGAGTGCAATTATGAGTATCATCTTGGTCTATGCTCAGGCATTACAAAAAGTGCAAACAAAAAGAAATCGTCAGAGGCCATAACTTCTTGGAAATGTCCGACTTGCAGAACTTTGAATGTTCGAAGTGGCCCGAGTACTGCAAAAGAAAAGGTGGATCGTGAAATAGACCTTGCTAATGAAATTGCTGAAATACATGGTAAACTGAACATACTGCTCATAATCAAAGAAAAAGTAGATGCACTTAAAGGCATTATTGTCAACAATACCATTAAAAAGACCGTACATGCAATGTCTGATAAGTACGATAAAGTAGTAGCACAAATGAAAAAACAAGGTGCAGATATAGACTGCCTAAAGACATGAATGAAAAAGCTTGCAGGACGCATGGAAGAGCAGAAAATTGACACACTCAAGGAAGAAACGAATGATCTAGACCAATACAGCAGCAAATATACCTTTGAATTCACAAGCTTCCGCAACAAATGAATAAAAATGTTCTAGGCAAAATCCAACATACTGGCAAATGACTTGGAGCTGCCCAGGCTGTCAGAATTGGATGTAGAAGCTGCCCACAGGCTTCTGTAAAGAGCAGGGCAAGACGAGGCTGGTAAGCCCTGTTATGCCTGGGAGTCCACAACAAAGGTCATTGCCTCTGCAAAGGCAATCTGTGTCAAGGCCAGCAAGCGAGCCCGCCGACACCATCATCTCAGCGACGTCATGCAAGCAGTGCCATCCAGTCTGGCGAGTCTTATGGAACGCGTGGCAACATCAATCATCCTTGGGTGCAACCCAGCGCAGCGGCTCCAGATTTGAGGGTCATGACGCAACCCAGTGGCGGGTCCTTATAAGAGGACACTGACACGAACCAGCGGCAGTTCTGATTGAATGTTGGTGACGTAAAAGATCATCTGTGCCTGTAAAGAACCACGCGGCCCTGCGTCAAGCAGCCGACCTATGCGTCAAAAAGAAGCCGACGTATGCACATAAGACATCTCAGCTCTTCGAGTCCCTAAGCTGTCGGCCCCAGTGCCGAATATGTAACGCCTCTATTTCTATGTATGCTGTAAACAAAACCTTGCCTTAGCTCACCATCGCATTGTCCGCTTGTCTATCAGCTCTGCGCAGAAGCAGTCGCGAGCCGAGAAACATATGCTACCAAACGGCCAGTGACCTTCGCAGCAGCAAGTTTCGTAGCAGTGGCGCCTTCGGGACCGTGTTGGCGTCACGCCTCGTAAAAGAGGATGGCAGCAGTTGGATCAGCAGGCGTCAGCAACATCGATGCCTTGAGTGCCTAATGTTTTTCCCCTCAGTTCACCAAACTGCTCTACCACAGGTTAAAGTAGTTTAGAGAAGAGCTGTGTGAAGCATTGGAGTGAGCTTTGATCGTTTCAAGCAAGGTTGAAGCGCTTTGAAACCAAAGTTAATGCGGAGGGTGTAAACACGACAGTGTTAAAAATTGCTTGAGCGTCTTGCTAGTACAGTTATAGTCGGTACGGCAAGTAGATTCTTAACAGGGGCGAATAGCAAGAGGCTAGTGTGAACGATGGGAGAACCTTAAAGTGAAGGAACTCATCGAAATTTGTGAGGAACTTGGTCTAACTTAGGGCCGTGTGAAACGAAAGCAAGCAATACTTGAGATCATGAAGGATGCAAGGGTGACGACTGAGGAAGTCGATGAGGCCTGGGCGGATATCAAAGCACGCCGCGAGAAGGCTGAAAGGCGAGAAGTTCACGAACGCGAAGAACCTGGAAGGCGAGAAGTTCGCGAACGTAAAGAAGCTGAAAGGCAAGAATGCCATGAGGGGGCTGAAAGACAGGAGCGCCTTGAGTTGTCCTGAATAGAATTGGCAATCCTACAGTGTTTGCAGGTGCCTAGCGTAGCTTCTGCGACGGTTCAGGTCAGCAGTCAGAAAATTCGGAACCAATTGCCACCGTTCGTAGTAGGCGAGGACATGGCAAAGTATCTCATCAAGTTCGAACACATCTGTGAGCGAAATGCCTTGGAGCGGTCTCTTTGGACACAGAACCTATTAGCTCTTCTTCTTGGTGAAGTGTCCGACGTGATAATGTGCTTGTCAAGGGAAGCGTTTGAGAGCTATGACAAGGTTAAAGAAGTGCTCTTGAGAAGTTATTGTCACCCGAGGCTTTCCGGCAAAGGTTCCGGTAAACACAAAAGGGCAATGAGTCACAGGTTGACCTCGCGTTTCGTCTTAAAGCTGATTTAATTGAATGGCTCAAGGGTGAAGGTGTTTAAGATGATCGCAATAAAGTGGTAGAATGCATTGCATTGGAGCAGTTCTACCGCTGCATCGAGGAGGAGTCAAGCTTTGGCTGCAGGACAAGCTTGGCGAAGTACAGCTAAAAAAGGCGGCAGAGTTAGCTGAGGAGTATTATACTGGCCGAAAGTTGTATAGCACGGCAGTGCGCGTTGAACATGATGAAAGGAAAGAGAGATTTTTAAAGAAACCTGATCAACAAAAACCCACTCCACACCGTAATATCAGGAAGGACCTGTCTCTTACAAAGGACACTCACTGTAGGGCAAGGACAAACGGAAGTGGAGAAATCGAGTGCGGTTCCTAAACAACGCACTGATACCACACCGGTGTTTGAATCACGGAAGCCCCCTAATATGCTACAACTGCAAAAAGGAAGGGCACATTGCGGTAAACTGAAAACAAAAGTTTGCTTTTGCAACAAATCAAGAATTGAAAAAAAACATGCGGTTGTTAGTGCCATATCTCCAGGAAATTAGTGTGAATCGAAAAACGTGTCGAGCACTTCGAGACTCAGCTGCACCCATGGACGTTGTCCATCCTTTGTTGGTGTCTCTGGACGACTTTACAGAAGAATACGTGTGAATCAGGCAAGTCGCCGAGGAGTAGAGTGCTTGCTTACTAATCGCTATGCTTATCGTCAAACGCCCATTCGGTAAGTTTGCACCGAAGCCGCTGTGTCTGCTACGCTTCCTGATCGTTTTCTTTGTATTTTTTTCAAAAACTCTGAGCAGCTTATTAAAGTGCAGGGTAAATGGTTTTTCTCAAACTTAGTGTACATGACACTGACGCGATCGCAAGCACAGAAGCTTTTGCAGGATCTTGATCGTGTTCAATGTAGTGAAACGCCACCTACAAAAGCTGCTGATCTGTGTGACCTTAGTGGCGAGTCGATGGAACCTCGGACAGGAAATTCTCTGAGTGAGTCACTCCAGCAGTCACTCGAGCGCCCGTCGCCGAAGCAACTGGCCCTGTTTCTGTCGACGAAGGAGACATGGCGCCATTGAGTCAGAGCGAGAGGGGTGTAACGCTCTCGCCTGTAGTGGAAAGTTGGAGTGAGCTGTCGAGAGTAGATCGAGAAACGATCATTCGAGAGCAGCGTGAGGACCTCTCTATTAAAGCGCTAATGGAAAGCATAAAATTGGGAACAAAGAAAAAGAATGTTTTTTTTTAGAAGGCAGGGCTCTTGTATCAGAGCTACACAAATGTACAAGGTCGCAAGTATGAGCAGCTCCTGGTGCCACAAAATTATCGTCGCCAACTATTGGAACTGGTGCAAGAAAACGCGTGGGCAGGACATCTCGGCATAAAGAAAACCAAGGCTAGAATTTTCCTCAAGTTTTATTGGCCGAATTGCTGGAAGGATATCGAATACTTTGTACGCTCATGCGACATTTGTCAGAGAGTGGAGAAATCCACTGACAAGTGGAAGGCACCCATGAAGCTTGTGCCAATTATCACAAAACCTTTTCGGCGCCTAGTAATTGATATCGTCGGGCCACTGCCAGAGTCAACACAAGGTTGTCGGTACATCCTGACGGCCTTCTGTGTAGCCACAAAATTTCCAGAAGCGATACCACTTAAGGAGCTCGATTCCCCTCATGTCGTGAATGCACTGCTATCTATATTTGCATGCGTCCGATTTCCTTGTGAAATCCAATGCAACAATGGTAGTGTCTTCACAAGCTGCCTTACCTCTAGCTTTTTGGATAAATGCGGGATAAAAGTAGTGCACAGCTCGATCCATAACCTGCAATCTAATCAGGTAGAGCACATGCATTTCGTTCTGAGAGATACTGAGAGCTCTTTACTACGAGCATAAATGCGACTGGGAAGCGTGTATTCCTTCCGCCATGTTCACTTTGAGATCTCCTCCTCATGAGAGCACTGGTTTTAGCCCTGCAGAGCCTGTGTATGGCAGGAGTTTGAGAACACCAATGCGAATGCTACGCGAGTCCTGGGAGGGATTCGATGAGGACCCTAAGGTAGTTGCGTATGTTCTAGACCTTCTTCAGAGGCTTGGAAAAACGAAAGATCTTGTGGAAAGCCACATGAAGGCTGCACAAGTGTTGTCGAAGGAGTACTATGACAAATTGGCAAAGAAACGCACCTTTGAAAGGGTAGTCAGGTAATGCTACTGTGGCCGTCCAAAAGGAACAAGCTTGAGGTTCATTGGGAAGGGCCTGCCAAAGTAATATCGAAGCTTTCTGATACCAATTATGAAGTGCAATTAGGAAGGCAGCCGAACAAAATTTACCAAAGTAACTTGACGAAACCATGCGTTCAACGTCAAGCGGTAGTAAATCTGCTTTTGAATGCTTCAGAGGAAGAAGGAGCAGAAATTTTGACTTCTAGTGATGTAATCGAAAAACCAGTGTTGTATTTAAGTAAAGTGGCCGGTTACTGAGATAGAGCATCATACTCCAACAGCACAACTTAGACGTTCCCTAGAAGAAAGGAACGCTAAATGCTAATGGAGACGTATTGAGCCGTGCGTTTTAGTTAGTACCTTTTCCGTCCTTCGCTGGCAAGTCGGGGCAAAATTTTGTTCTTATCACGGCCTCAGCTGAATGCTCTTGTCCAGAGTGATCTCAAGGGACCAACTTTATGTTGTATTCTATTTCATTACGTTGCTGTATGTGCAAAAATTTGTGTTCTCCTTATATCTCTCATCTTTTCATCATATATTCAGCATATAGAAGCACCGCCATCCAGCGGACATAAACGAGAGGTGGCACACACACACGTTCTTACGGCTTGCGCTTCTTGTCTACTTCCCACCTTTAACCACCTCGAGTTCATGGCATATACTAGTTCACTGTATTCATGGCACAGCGGCCCAACGCTCGCTAAACCTTTTTAAAACCAAGGAGTTTACGCCCAGCGAATATAAAAGTTTTGTGACCCACATGTGCCTCTTGATGTAGAAAGAACAAAATTCCGATAGACACGTAGCTAGGTGTATTATCGTACTACATTGTGTCTGGTGTTCTGTTGGGTGACCGAGGGCACTTGCTTGTGTCGTGTGTTGTCTGTTGTCGCACTGTTCTTGACAAGTTGTAGAACCATCGACAAGTACTGAGACCAAAAATCCTCAGAAGAGACAAGCGAAGCTAGTCGACAAGTTTTGGTGATGAGCCAGGGGAGCTGGGATTGGCCTTAGAGAATGGGATGTGTTCACGAACTGAGCCTGGAGCTACATCCTCACCATGGCCCTGGAGGCGATCCTGGAGGGACCTGACGAACGAGCACGCCCGACATCAGTCCCACGTGGAAGTCCAGCAAGTCTTACGCAACATGTGCCAACATCACTCATCCTTGGGTGCGACCCGGCACAGCGGCTCCGGATTTGAGGGTCATGACGCAACCCAGCGGCGGGTCCCCATTGGAGGATTCTGACGCGATCCGGCGGCAGTTCTGATTGGATGTTGGTGAAGTAAGGGTCACCTGGGGCCTATAAAGAACCACCCGGCCCTTCGCCAAGCAGCCAACCCATGCGTCAGAGAGAAGCCGATGCATGTGTCAGAGAAGACATTTCGGCTCTTCGAGTCACTAAGCTGTCGTCCCCAAGGCCGAATATGTAACACCTCTATTTCTATGCTGTACATAAATTTTTCCTTAACTCACCGTCGCCTTGTCCACTCGTCCATCAGCTCTGCGCAGAAGCAGTTACAAGCTGAGAAACATACGCTAACAAACGGCCAGTGACCTTAACAGTGGCAAATTTCGTAGCAGTGGCCCCTTCAAGACCGTGTTGGCATCGTGCCTTGTAACAGCCCGTCCCTATATTGATACGATTCACACCTCGACTGATGCGAGATGTTTAGCTCAAACAGCGACAAGAACTAAGAAAATCCAAGTTCAAGATCGTTTTTAATGAAACCTTAACTGCCCAGAACAAAAAGCTGTTCTAGCTGATAAGGTGTAAAGCCCTTGAACTGTATTATCAGTTTTTCGGGGTTAAAAATGTAAAAATGTTCATGTGATGAAGCCCACGTCATTAAATTAGTGAAATAAAAACAACTGAAAATGTCGAAAGGCTGCGATAACCCATAAAATTTCCTTTTTTTCTGGCTGACTTTATTCACGATTTCTTTCGCGCAGTCGCAAAACTATTATGATGCCTTTTTTTTCAGCAATTAAAAGCTTTAGAAACCTCAAACACCTGTGCTTATTAAATAAAAATGCACGCCTAAGGCACAAACAAGAATCTGTAAGCCTTTTTTTTTTTCGATGCACTCGAACATAAATTTGATATTTCAATTTTCACTGAAGCCTGGTTTTCTTAAGATAACCCTGATGTACGTTTCGCTGGATACAAACCTATTCGGATATCGTGAAAGAACAGAAAAAGAGGTGGTCTGGCGATTTATAATAAAAACTCCCTCCAATATGAAAATACTTTGAAATATTCCCATATTGATCTTGACTGTGAATGTCAAATGATCCAATTCATGGGCACTATTATTGTCCTCATGTACAGACCCCCTTCTGGTTTTGTTACTGTGTTTCTTAATTATCTAGGAGGTGTTCTAGAATATTGTTGTCAATCTGAATTTCCTGAGATTTTCTGTGGTGATTTTAATATCGACTTATTGGCAACAAATCAGACGAAAGTTCATTGATATTTTCTGCTCTTTTGGATATCAAAATGAAAGTAACATGCCAACAAGAATTACTGACATATCTGAAACGCTACTCAACTTAAGTTTTACAAACTATCAGCCACATGATTTCGACGCACCTGTACTGATAACAAACTTAAGCGACCAATTGCCCTTCATTTTCTTCACGCCATACTTGTCCAGACATAACCAAACTATTCAGAATACAGTAATTAAATGCAGAATATTATCTGCTGATAAGATTGCAATTTTTCAACACTTAGCAGAAGGTACTAATTCGAACTCTGTGACAAAGATTGAAGATCCTGTTGCTTCACACCATCTCTTTCTAAACAGTATCAAAGGTCTCTATGACATTGCCTTTCCTACCACAACGATTAGAAAAACCCGTCAGTCTAGAAAACTATGGATAGACTCCCACCTTTAAAAAAAAATAAAGGAGCATGATAAGCTGTTTAGTGTATTTATCAAACAAAAAACTTAGATGCATTAGCTACGTAAAAAAAATTAAAAATAAACTTGGCACCGATATTAAACAAGTATGTTTCACGTACTACAAAAAAATGACTAAAAAAGGTCTGGAAAAAGGTCAATGACCTCATGTGCAAAGATGATAAGATAAATCAGTTATATCGGAGCTCGTGACAGTTGAACCATGCTCAGGTGCGTCACTTGCAAATAGTTTCATTGAACACTTCCTTAGAGTTGGCGATCCTTTGACCAACGACACGAATATATTCTTTGCCAGTGATTCCCTCAATCACCTTGAACAACAAGCAAACCTATAGCTGACACATTTTTCTGATTAGCACAAGTTTAATAGATTAGAACTAAATACCAAAAAATAAAGTGTTTTGTTTCACTAACGCAATAAGGCTATTGAGTCATTCCATGCTAAACATCCCAGTCATTTTGGCGACTACCTTAAATGTATTTGAAAAAAATTGTGCTGATTTACAGCATTGAAAACAGTGAAATGGTAGAATATTTCAGAGAGAAAACATTTTTGGTCACGTGGATGCCTTCTGAGCTATCTGGAATGTCGTTTGGGTGTTGTTTGTGAAAAAGTTTAAAAGTACCGCCCCTTTTTTCTATACCAAATTTGGTCTACATGTTAAATAAAGGTGCTTGTGTAAGGTGTTGGAAGCTCAGTAATATTAATGCAATTGTACTGGCACATTTGCCTCCAAGGATTTAGCTAAAATGTGTTATATTTGCATTTTTCTATTGCAATACTTGCTCCACAGAAGATATATTTTGAGGAAAATATATCTTTAGGCCTCTCAAGCTGCTAAACTTTACAACAAAAATTAACAAATTTCACAAAATCATCATTTTTGTCTATATGGAGACGCAATTTACACCATGTGGCAGTCCAATTAAAACTCACCTTATACTTAAATGGAAAGCGAATGAACAGTTCTATTCATATGATAAATCTTATCACTAATTTTTTTTGTTCTAAGGAATAAAACAACTTTTGAACTTTCCCATTGACAGCAATGGAGAATTTCGGGACGGCAGCTGTCATATGACCAAACGGGAAGATAGGGGCCAATGGGAAAGCTCAAAAATTATTTTATTGCTTAAACCAAAAAAATGTAATGCTAAGATTTGCCATATGAAAAGAACTGCTTATTTGCTTTTATTTAGGTATAGAGTTGATTTTTAATTGGACCACCACATAATATTATTGCATCTCAATATAGACAAAAATGATGAATTAGCACAATTTGAGATTTTTCCCCGTAAAGTATAGCAGCTTGAGAGGTCTAAAAATAATTTTTCCTCAAAATATAACTTGTGTGGAGCAAGTATTCACTACTCAGATATTGATAGAAAGTACAGTATTGCAATAGAAAAAATGCACACATAACACATTTTATCTAAATTCCTGGAGGCATATGTGCCAGTAAAATTGCATTAATATTACTGAGCTTCAAACACCATACACAAGCACCTTTACTTAACATGCAGACCAAATTTGGTATAGAATGAAGAGGCGGTACTTTTAAGCTTGTTCACAAAAATACACAAACGATATTCCAGAAAGTTCAGAAGGCAGCCACGTTACCAAAAATTTTTTTTCGCTGAAATATTTTAGTAGTTCACTGTTTTCAATGCAGTAAATCAGCTTGATTTTTTTTCGAATACATTCGGGATGGTCGCCAAAATGGCTGGGATGTTTGGCATGAAATGACACTATTGCAAGCGAGCCTACAATAACACTTGAAGGGCAGAAAATTGAACGTGTCAAAGTAAATAAATTTCTTAGGATACTTTTCAAGAACACTTATACTGGTCCTTACACACAAACCATGTTTGTACCAAGATATCTATATCTATGCGTATAATCTTCCAATTGCGACAAATCCTTCCTTTGTGGTTAAAAATACAACTATATTACTCCATCGTTCACTCGCATCTCCATTATTGTCTTCTGTTATGAAGAAATACGACTAAAACAAACATTGATAAAATTTACATCTTGTGAAAAAAAGCTACATGGCTAGTGTCGGGGGTTTCATTCAGGCATCATGCCTCGCCTCTCTAAGGAACATAAAACACTTGCAGTAACCAACGTCATAAAACAAAAATTGACAATGCTTATTTATGAACAGGTACAAACTGATCACTCATGGTTTTAATAAAGGCACCTCCCAAGAGATCACAGTCACAACCTACAGCATAGGGTGTATCCATATGAAAAACTGCATACAAATTATGGCACACAAAAGCTGTTGTATCAAATTTCGGATTGCCTCAACGGACAACAGATTGTAGCTTCTGCAAGTGACAATACAGTCTCATAAGGCATTTTTAAAGAGAAGATACAGGAACACTTTTCATCTATATAAACATAATCACCTTGATCATCTTCATTTCACACTCCAGGAAGTATATTCCTTGTGTACCTCACACTAACGTTTGGTTATGTAATCTAAACTGTGTTTATTTATTGTTGTACATATTGCTTATTGATGATGTTGCCTTTTCATTTTTGAAACCTTGTCTATTGAAATTTCAAGTTTCTTCAAGTATTTTACACAATTTATATTATTTGTTTGTCTTTTACACTTTGTTTGATTTGTCAGATACATATATGCTTTATTAACCTCATTGCTGGACAAACTTTCGTTCATATGTGTTTTTTGTACACACATGTTTTGTGTGTGGAAAGTCATTTATGCTTATTTTTTATTCTCTTTTTATTTTACACTGAGCACTGTGTCATTTCGGTGGGTTTTGGGCTTACAGGGAGCAAATGCCTCATCAGGCTTTTATGCCTTTTCGCCAGTCCTTTAGGCACATTGTACCTTTCTTTTTTTTCGCTTTTGCCTAGAATAAACTTCTACTTCTATTGTTAACAGGTTAAAAAATAGCGAGTGTACATAACAGCTTCTATGAAAGACGGTTTCTCTCACAAATGGAAGATTTGTTCGCAGCGATGTAAAAAAAAATCATACAAAATAGGTTAAATTGGGACAATGAGTACCTTCATCCATTGATGCTACATGGTGTGGAATTGTATGCATGGAGAGTTTGAAGTGTGAAGCATGCTTTTTCTGACCTGAGTGGTTATGAACAGAAGCAGCAAAAGAAAGGCGTGTACAATGTTGTAGAACCTCATCGAAAATGATTGGATTGCTTGCTTGATCAGTAACTTATTTTACTTCGATTTGCCTGGCTGACTCCCGGATTTCCTGCAGTCACCCTAAATGAGTGTGGCCATAAATTGCCCAAAAAAAGTGCCAATGTCTCGGCACAAAAATAAAATAACAAAGGACAGCGTTAACACATTTTCTGGCCCGGATACATCGAGTGCTGGATGTTGAGGTTACTTTCGCCAAAGCACATTTGTGTGAAGCAAAAAAAAGCGGAAGTGCCCAGGCCTTCTGGTTGACACAGGACACAGCACATTTAGTACTTTAATTATGTACGTGTATGCACCCTCGTTAACCTCAACCTCTGATAACATGCTGAATTCCTTAACAGCAAAAATAGTATGTTGTTAATCCGAGTGATCTTTTTCGCATCACACATATGTCCTACAGTAAAAATTAAGTTTTCCAGATGTGATAGACTAGGCTAAGAAGACTTTAGAAATGCCATCTTTTGTTGCTATTATTCCTATTTAGTGGTGGTGCTGTTTTTCGGAAGGCTTACAGCAGTGCCCATACAACCGGGGGATTACTCGAAATTGAAGTCTCGCATGCAAATCTCAGTGCACTTCTTTGCATGACAGATAGGTACTGTGGTGAAAGTGACTTGAGCATCCCACATGTGATAGACAAGGGTGAAAAAATTTTAAAACAGCTGTCATTTGATACTATTACACGCCAGATTCCTATTGCTTTTCAAGTTCGCAACAAGTTTTTCCAATGCTGATACATTAATAATCACAGGTGTCAGACAAGCCCACAGCAAAGGGAGGAAGTGCCCGAGCCCCCTCTCCCTCTGAAATTTTTATGGAGGGGGCGTTTTGCCTGTTTTGCCGAAAACGATAAAAACAGGTGTTTTTCTAAACAGCTATTTTCAGCAAGTGCCCCCCACCCTCTCCCCCCAAAATTCCTGGTTACGAGCCTGGTGCCAGGCCAGCAAGCATGCCAAAGGAGGGCTTCGCGTACCCATCCCTGTACACCGATGCTTCATGTGCATGGACATAACCTCCTTGGTGCACATCCATAATGGCAAGTGATTGTTGCGCTTCGAGAGAACAACCGAAAACAAGGAACGAGGGCACAGTGCCTATTCTGCAGACCTGGCCAGAGAACAGAACATACCATGAAAAAAAAACTATGAAATAAACAACCGCAATCAAGCCATTCATGAGAAAAAACCCTAATCAAAAGAGGCCGGCTGCTCGAGCTACAGTGCATTCTTCAAGGCCCACAGCATACAAGTTTATCATGTGGGCCACAAAACAAAGCAATGGTTTATTTTATGGTCTAGTCCACAATATAAAGGTGGAGTTTATTCTGTGGTCTGGAGCACAGAATAGGCACTGCGTTTTGAGAATCACTATGTCATTATGAACCCCTACTGATTACCCATCTGTCTTTTATTCTGCAAAAAAAGGCGCAGTATGTTACGCATGTAAACCCTATTTACCTGATGAAAAGAGGCTCTTCACTTATTTATTAATTTATTTTTTAGAACTCTAAATGTACCCAAAGGCATTACAGAGAGGAGTGGTGCATTTGAGAATGCATGAGATTAACAGTTACATTGAAATAATAACAATACAAAGAAGGCAATACAAGAAGGTATCAAGCAAGTATTATGTAACAGTAATGCAGCAAGAGGAAAAAATGGTGGATTATTAGCTTTGTGAGTTTATTGCTTTAGATTTGCAGTAAACCTTTCAGGACAAGGGCTGTTCAGCACCTTGTCCAGTGATTTTGATTTTTTTTTTTCTCGAAAATTAATATTCCTGTTTTTTCTGGGGACTAGTATGATCATGCTAAAGCAACGCCCGCATCCCCATTTTTCAACACGGCATTGTACATGCACAGCCGTGTTCAGAAGAAGAGGAGGGGATTTATCGCACCACCCCCACTTCCTTTCAAGGCAATGTATGGGCAGTTAGGCTGACTTTTAGGTAACTGAAATGCCCCCCCCCCCCCCTTCCGTGCGCACACCTTATGTTTACACGGTTTGTACCAAGCTTCGGCTTCGTACACACTGGTCGGCTCTCATTGGCGTGCCTAAGTACATTCCTTTTTCTCTTGTGTCTGTGTTCAGTGTGGTACTCGTACGACCCTCCACCAGTATCAAGACAGAGGCAAAGATGTCACTGACTGCAGCAATCGATTCTTAACTGGCTTTGAAAAATACCTTGCCAGAAACAAGTGCAGCCACAAGCTGTGTGCTTAGATTGAGATGCACAGCACGTTAAAAAACCCTAGGTGGTGGGAACGTCCGAGCCCTCCACTACGCCTTCTCTCACACCCCCCCATATCTCCATTTTGTAATGTAATATACCAACTATTATTATCCACAACCAGACTGCGAAAGTGCGACATCAACTTGAGGCAAACTTAGCATTTCTAGATTTTAGAACACATATTATAAAAATGCTCAGCATTTATTGTAGCAAAACCATGATGTAATCATGAGGGACGTCATAGTGGATGGCTCTGCAAATATCGACTACCTGGGATTGATTACATGCACCTAAATATACACACACAGGCCTCTAATTTTCGCCTCTTATCAAAAATGCGGCCCCCCTGATCTTCGGGTTAGCACTAAAACACCATAAACCACTATACCTCAGTGACGAGTGTTATTCATTTTAGGGAGGCATAACCATGCAACCTATAATACCATGTTTCAAGAATGGCTCCTCAATTCTGCAAAAGATAGTCAACTCATATTATTTTATTTTTTGCATTGTCAATGAACGGCCAATGTACTGCAAGTGCATTGGCAGTTTCATGAGCATTTTTAGAAATTATTTATTTATTTATTTATTTGAGCATACTGTTAACCCACATTTGTGGGCCATTACAGGGAGGGAGTACGTAAAAGTAATACTTGGTATATAAAAACACTCAAGTAATGTCAACTGTCAACAATAACAAAAACAAAAGGAAAGCGAAACATCAACACATCATCCACCGATTTTTAGGTAACATATAGTTGTCAAGCAAATATTCAAAAGCCCTTGCATCCGTGCACTCAGCAATATGTGCAGGTAGCGCATTCCAGTTTCTGATAACATTGGGGAAAACCGAATACCGAAAGACGTTTGTGCGGGTGACATATGTTCTAATGGCTGCACTATGGTCTATTCTTCTGCTAATTCTACCAGGTTCCCGTATGTACATACTTTTATCAATATTTATTTGACCCTGGAGAATCTTAATAATAATTTTATTCTATTCCTCTGTCGCCCAATTTCAAGCACTTCCAATTTACATGATTTAAGCATCTCGGTAACTGAGTCTGTTTTTTTGTATCTTGAACATATGAACCTGGCTGCAAGTCTTTGGATTCTTTCCAGCTCATTTATTAGGCCTTTTTGGTGGGGACTCCAAACTACGGCAGCATACTCCAAAACAGGTTGAATAAAAGTTTTATATGCCATCAGTGTGACGTCTTTGGTTGCGTTTCGTAGTTTTACTCAAAGAAAACACAGGTTTTTGTACGAGGAAGAACACACATTTTCAACGTTGCTGCACCAGTTTAGGTCACTTGATATGACAACGCCTAGATATCGAAAACTAGAAACATTTGTCAAAATTGCACTTCCCATACAATACTGGAAATCAAGAACGTTTTTTTTTTTTCGGGTAATATTCGCAAAAGTGGTGTTGGCGTAGTTAATTTCCATATCCCATTTTTCACACCAGGTATGGAGATCCTCAAGACACTGATTAATTTTTTCCTGGTCGTTTTCACAGTTAACTGGAGCATAAATTAAACAGTCATCTGCAAACAGTCTCAAGATCACTGGCGGCTGAACAACTGACTACATCATTGATATAAACTAAAAACAATAAAGGGCCTAGCACCGAGCCCTGTGGTACCCCGGAAAGTACATCCAAAAAGCTTGATACAGAATTATTAACACGTACTACTTGCCTCCGCCCTGTTAGGTAAGCCTCAATCCATTTTAAAACATCATTACTGATACCAATTTGACGCAGCTTATAAAGCAGCTTACCATGTGAAACCTTGTCAAACGCTTTTTTAAAATCGATGCAAATTACATCAGTTTGTTGGTGTTCATCCAAAGCCCGCGCAAAGTCGTGAACCGTTTCGATGAGTTGTGTCACCGTGGATAGGCCCCTTCTGAAGCCATGCTGAGTTGTGCAAAGCAGCTTATTTGTTTCCAGAAAATGAATAATATGTTTAGCGATTGCGTGCTCCGTGATCTTGCAGCATACAGAGGTTAAGGATACAGGGCGATAGTTGTTTGAATGCATACAATTTTCACTTTTAAACACGGGTATAACAGCACCGCAACGCCAATCTTGTGGAACGGAATGGCTACGTAAAGATTGTTCAAAAATCATTACCAGATAGAAAGACACCCACTCGGCGTATCGCTTTAAAAATACCGTTGGTATTCCGTCGGAGCCACAGGCTTTCTTTGGATCTAAGTTCAACAGTTGTTCAAACACGCCCTCCTGATGAACGAAAGAGGCTCCATGGGGCATGCGCAGGAATAGTTTATCTCGTCTGCGACGGAACTTTGTGCATCTCTATTAAAGACTGAATGGAAAAACTCGTTGAAACCATCTGCTATCCATTGTGCATCTGTCACAGGAGCATCTTCTATACTTATCTGGTCTATTTTTGATTTCTTTGCTCCCAAAAAACACCAGAATTTGGTGGGCGAGCTTTTAAGGAAGTTTCCCAGCATCTCATTGAAGAACTTTCTTTTTGCTTCTGATAATGCTGTTTTTAGTCTACTAAGTGCCTGTGATAGTTCAGTTGACTTCTTTGGCTGCCTGCGTAGTCTTTTTATTCTGCGTTTCATTTGAACAATATCTCGAGTTATCTATGGATTTTGCTGTTTGTTTCTTTTATAACGATTTGGTACAAATCTGTCCGTGCAAGTAGCAATGATGCATTTAAAGCGCTCCCACAATTCCTCGACTGTCTCTGAGTGGGAGGCAATTTCAAATTCATTAAATGATTGTTCTAAGTAATCTAAGATCGAAGTATCATCCGCTTGCTCGTTATCTTTGACCAACAATCGTTCTTTAGACCCTAAGTCATCAGAAGGCTTGCTCGACAATGGCAGTATGTTCACCGAAATCATCTTATGATCAGATATACCCTCCTGAATTGACAGGCTATAATCTTCAATCCTGCTGAACAAAAAGACCAAATCTAATAATGATCGTGATTCGGGTGTTACCCTTGAGTAATCGTTAATAATCTGTCTTAAATTGTGAAAGAAGGCAATCTCTAATAGCTTATTTGCACTCATTATCTCAGTATGTTGACTAGACAAAGCCTCCCAATCAATGTGTCCCAAGTTGAAGTCACCAGCCAATATTAGTCGAGTAGTACTGTTGGCATGAGTGCAAAGAAATTCATTAAGCTCATGTAAAAATTCAGGTGGAGTCACTGGTGGTCTGTAAACTACACCAATGAGGTACGTAATGTTTTCAAAAGTTATTTTACACCACACTGACTCGGACATATCGCTGTTCACCATTATGGCCCGACAACAATCCTTTACAATAATAGCAACGCCCCCACCGCGTGCATCTCCGTCTCATCTGAACATGCTATACCCTGGAGGTGTAATACAGTCACTGGTAATGCAAGTGCTTAACGAAGTTTCCGTTAATAACACGACATGGGGACTCTCCGACAGCAATATGTATTCTAGGTCAGTTATATTATTAACGATACTACAAGCATTCAAAAGAATCAAGCGTAGCTATGCTTGAGGTGGCTTATTCCTTGTCGAATGCCATGATGAGCCTGGTTTAGAACTTGTGCTTCCATGGCTTTTGTATGGGCGGTACTGATACGGACAACGCTCATTTTGCACTGTGTCCCACGCGTAAAGCTGCTCGTCTATTTTAATCTTGTCACCGAGCAGAGTTGTCTTTTTGCCCTTTGCTCTGTCTGCAGCGACACTCTCCCACAATTTTTTGCGAACTGCGACAGTTTCCTGCAGAAATGCGTCATTATATACATATTTACTCGCATAATCCTCACTTTTTTTTTTTTGCAGAAAACCGACGAAAAGTTGGCAAGGTGAAAAAATTGCGCGGGGAAAAATTTCTGCGAAAATGTATGGAGCAAAAAAAAAAATGAAGCGGCTGCAAATCGGAGTTTGCATATCAGCAACTAAATATAAGCTTTGAGAAGTACCAATGAAGACTTATCTCAATAATAAAACAACAGATTCAATACAAGGACCGATTTATTTGCAGACACAAAAGCCACTAGCAAATAGTGTCTCAAGGGCCTTCGCATGAAGACCCTTGACGTAATCAAGAAGTGCCGCCTCAACCTGTGGATATTACAGGTCACCGTCAAACTTCGGCTGATGACCATCTAATATGAAATTGTCCACAGTTGACTTTTGACGAAATAAAAATTTTACCATCCATCCCTGTCTTAGACACATGGAAGGCCAGATGCACCTCTATGGCTTTCAGCTGCTCGTGCTGCCATTGCCAGTAGTGAACAAAACACTTGACTCCAAAGTGCCTGCCGGCGGCCCTGTTGTTGTTTAGTGCATAATCAATCACTTTCAACTTAAAGTGCCGTGTAGCTTCCATATCGCCCCACAGCATAACCACAGAATGGATACAGCAACGTGCGTACACTAGCAGGTTACCAGATGGCACAAAACTTCAAACAGCCAAATTGGACTCTGCAGTAAACCACCCTTAGCCAAATGCGTAACTTTGAAGCAGCCCAAAAATAGCCCCAATAATTTGTTTCTTGGGGATTTTTTTTTGCACTCTTGGAATCACTTTCTCTAAAAATTTCTGCCTATTAGTTTCTTTGTAAGCTAAGAAAGTCTTCAGTAACTGGTAGCCCAAATGGCACTTTTTTTACTTTTTTTTGGTGCCATATGAGTACCAATTCTATCGCATAACTTGTTTTTGTCATTCAAAATGACAGTGTGGTTACAGTACATTATGAAAAATGTTTATAGTCACTTGACAACACAAAAGCTTCCGTGTGAAATGGAAAAAATGAAAGCTTATTTACAACATTGCAGAAAATTAGGTGTACAAAGCCTCTAAAGAATATAATATATGCAGGTAACAAAGTTAAGACTGTGGCCACATACAACTGTAGCAGCGGGTAGTGAAAGGTTATTTAAAAGTACACAGTAAGATATCATGTAGCTACATGATAAGAGGTCAAAGTATTGCATTATGGCAGCAGTGGACTTGTGCGGCCTCGCGGTCTCTGATAATTCGCTATTAGTTCCGCATAACAGCCTATTTTACATTTCTACACGCATGTGTAGGGCATGCTAAGCCAATCCCGAATTACCACAGTCGGTGGGGTAGTGCAAAAGGGTGCACCGGAAAGCTACGAAACCGGTCCAGACAGAACGGCGGCTAACGATGTTGGTAAATGGTCTAGTCACTACAGGCCGGCGAGCCAGCGACGCCAATGATAGTGTAACAAAACCAGCGATCAGAAACTGAGGGGAGACCTATTGGCCGACCGATGTTGCGAAAGAAAGGTGGCAGTGTTAAAAACATGGGCTTTGTCTGGCGATGCGGGTGCTCAGAGTAGCAGGGGCAAAGGACAGAGGGGGTGCGTAACAAAAAACGGTCGGGGAGAGCAACAAAAAAAGGGCTACAGAAGCAGGGACGGCAATGAACAATAAAAATGCATGGACACCTTGCTGGTGGCGTATCGGTTATCGAAAGCGGCTTCCCAGGAAGTCACCGGAGCACCGACTTCGTTCGTTGTAACCGATTGGTTACAACGAACGAGACGTTCGTTGGCTCAGAGACGTTTGTTGTAAGTGCGATTTCGAGCCATTGAAAGAATGTATATTTTCATGGTCACGCGGGCATCGTTCGTTTTAAGCAAAGGCTCGTTTCAAGCGAGGCCGTTATATGTAGACTCGACTGTAGCTCAATCACCCCTTCAGCCACTGCCTCAGCTCTAGGCCAACCACACACTTGACATCTTCAAACCGTTTTCGAAAAATGACTTTTTCTTAGCACAGTAGTTTTATTCTGTGGTGACATTTAGTACAGCTTCACCGAGTGCTGCAAAAGCTTCAGCTGCAACACGTGTAAACTCATATCTCATTATAACAAAGTTCCATCTTACATGAAAATAAGTTTGTTATATCCGAATATTTGTTATAAAGATATGTTCCTAACACAAGACCTATTGTAAGACTATTCTTCATTTACGTTGTAATAACCAATAATTCGTTATATCTGGTTTCGTTATATTGAGGTTTCAGTGTATATATGCATTTGTTCTACACACTTTTGTTCTGACACCATGGCTACAACAACAGCGAGGAGAACACTATAGAGCTGACCATGAAACATGAAGAATGGATGCTGTAGAACACCTCCAGTACGCCAAAGGTCTATACAAGACCTATGTAAGCGTGCATGCAGCCACTACTATACAAGACACTGCGCCATGTAGCCATAGCACCGCTGATAAAATAACCGTTTCTTGAGAAATCAATGTTATCTGCTCTTGCACCACAAAACTGGCTTGTCAGCTTCAATTTTTACTGAGTTTGCATCGTATGTTCCGCCGGATAATATGTCCATTTTTTATGTTTTCTTTTCTTCAGAAATTATGTATCAATGAGGTTCTACATGAGCTTGACCATGAGCACTAAACGTATTGAGATTAGACCAATAAAAACATTGTTCAGTGAAAGCACAAAACACACTTACCGGTGTAGATATGACCTCACACACTTCATAAGGGTGGTTTTCTCTGTAAAATGAGATGTGTTCTTACTACTACTGATATGACTCAAAGCTTCCATGACTACCATGACATTTGTTTGCAAATCATAAGCTATATAAAAAGCACAAGTAGAAACGCCAACATACACGTCACAAAATCAAGAAATGCTGTATAAAGGGAAATTGCAATAAAATGTTGATCTATACTGAGAGCCTAGTTCAGACATAGTGGATTATACTGAGCAGCTTTCATAAACCTAAAACTTTCTTGTCTTGGTCACATTCAGTCTGCTTCTCATGCATGGCACAGAGGTTTGTGCGTTCCACCTTAAGGGGAGATGGTGGTTTTGAAATGAAAATTTTTATTATTGGAGATATTGTAATGAAATTAGGCGTATATATGTATTTCTTGCTCCTCTTTTCAAAAATGTAAGTAGTTTTAAAGTTATCAAATTCTGAGGGCATAAGTGAAGTCTAATTGTGTCATTTCTTACAGGTGGTTAAAGTACTTTCCCTCAATATTTTAGGTTCTGTTTAGAATGCAGCTATAGCCAAAGAGCTGCCGTGTGGAGCTATGCTATTTATATTGTTGATGAGATACATCATCACATAAAAATTCTCATTTGCACTGATGCTCTACAATTCTGAAATTTAATTAGCTCAGATAACATTTGATATGTCCCTCTTAACTACAAAAACATAACATAGCTCCACAGTCCTGTTTCTTACGAGTTCAGCGGTATAAAATTTTAAAAAATTGCTTCACAAAAACATAATGAAAAGTGCCGTAAGGCTGGTCAGGTTGGCAAAAAAATGAAGCAAGACTGAAATTTGGGCTAGTTGGTGATACATTATGGGCAGAAACAGGGCACAAACTCACGGGACGAAGAGTGTCTCTTCTCTTCGTCCCGTGAGTTTGTGCGCTGTTTCTGCCCATAATGGCAAAAAATGTGAAGCTGAGAAAACTGCATTTGAAGTTTCGACATGCACTGCAAAATTTTCTAGAAGGAACTGTTACCACAAATTTTATACACATGTTCCCCACATATTCCCCGGCAAAACAAAACAAAGTTTGCCTTATTTCAACCTTGGAATCATTTCTAAAAAATTTTTGCAATGTGGAAAGAATCATCAGAACTCCACCATGACAGGCTGTTGAGGGGTTCTAGAAAATGTGTGGGGTATGAGGCTCTAAAAACTAGCTATGAGGCAGCATACTACCCTGGGAAATAAGTTGCCGTGTTCTGGACCCTCAAGGGACCATCAAAATGTTCAGAAAACCGGGCATCCATTTGGCAAATTGAATGCCCGCAAAAATGCTTCTTTTTTACAGGTGTTTTTTTCTTGACACAGAGGGTCGCCGTGGCTGTAGTGCGAAATTCTTGTTGAAATCTTGTAAATGCATTGTTTAGGTGGCTCTGAAACGAGTCGTTTTTTGCCCCGCCGCAGTGGTCTAGTGGCTAAGGTACTCGGCTGCTGACCCGCAGGTCGCGGGTTCGATTCCCGGCTGCGGCGGCTGCATTTCCGATGGAGGCGGAAATGTTGTAGGCCCGTGTATTCAGATTTAGGTGCACGTTAAAGAACCCCAGGTGGTGAAAATTTTTGGAGCCCTCCACTACGGCGTCTCCCATAATCAAATGGTGGTTTTGGGACGTTAAACCCCACAAATCAATCAATCAAAAGAGTCGTTTATCAAAAAAAAATTGATGTGGCCGGTGCTACCTCAGTGGTCAACAAGTTGGCCCCAAAAAAATTTTCCTATTTTCTTTTGCACGGCATTTCACTTGTGCATGATGATGTCTGCCTCAATTTCAGCTACATGCCATGCTGTTGCTGTTCACCGATGACAGTGTCATCAGTGCTCGCGTCAGCTCCGAGCTCGTTGGCTGTGTAGGCACTGCTAAAGATGGGATGGCGAAGGCTATAAGCGCCGACTCCAAGGAGGTTGAACTTTCGAGTATTCGACTTTCCCGACAAATCGATCTTCGTGTGCGCCAATTTCTCAACTCGCTGCGCCTGCTTCGCCATTGAGTAGTACACAGCATCAATCCGAAGTGTACAGCTCGTCGAACTTGGTCCCACGGCGTCGTAAGTAGACAGCGTCGTTAAAGTTTATGGTGGATTTAACGGGTTCAGACGTGAAAGCAACTAGCTGCCAAAGGGCACTTGTGGCCGGCACCTTCTTGCTCCAAGGCCATTTTTTACAGCTTCCGAAAACTCGTCGCGACAATAATTTCAGACGGGAGTCTCCAAGCATCTCGATCGCGATGAAAAAGTACCGTTGCAAAGCAGAAACATAGATACATGCAACAAAATGAAAAAAAAGACGCGTTGGTCACCCGAGCCAATGGGAGACTATGAAAGGTGCGCTTGCAAAGCGCACCGTGTGAGGGCCAATCGGCGATCTAAAAACAACCTTTAGAAATCCTGCGACAGCTGCCATTCCGCTTGAGCGACGCCATTTTGAGATGGCGCAAAATGTGCACAAAAAAAAACAGCTTCAAATCAAGCCCAAGATGGCGGCTCTCGGTCCGCCGCAATGCACATGGCGGACGCAGGAAGTTTGAACAAATTTTGTCCTTTTGAGGACATTTTAGTGCGACTGGGGTGCATTGAAGGCCGATTTTATTGCGTTTCTTGACCGAATTCAGAGCTGGAAATTTGAGAGTAGGTGCCCAGAAGTACCAAGGCCCCGAAAATAGGCTTTACAAAAAATCGATTATTTGACCATTTTTTACCGTTCTGGGACCCCAGTGCCACCCTAAACAAGACCATGCTATATTAGTCGTTCGGCATTTTTCTTAGAATATTCCTCGTTAGTGTCTAAGGAATAGCTTTTGTTGAGATTACATAAAGAAACAAGCAAAAAACCTCAATTAACCACAAATCAATAAGTGCACCATAAATTTAGCTGCTCCTAAACATTGTGCATCACTCTTATTGCTGTACATCATGTACAGATTGCAGAACGAAACATAAGAACAGGGGCATCTTCATTACTATTACATTTAAACCTGCTTAAAATGAACCTTCATATAACTAATTCCTCGATATAACAAAGTTTTTCCATTCCCTGCTGTCGCTCCATAGAAGCACATGTATTTGCGACCTCTATGTAACAAAGTAAGAGCGGGAGACAACCTTGATATAATGAATTTGACCCACGAAAAATCTGGTAATATTGCTCCGCATTTTGGCATTTTTGGTACAATCATGCATTGTTCGCGACTGCCCCACCGCTAACGAAGCGTGAAGAGGAGGCAGCGGGTGCACAAGCCATGTTTGTGCCTGCGTGAGGCGGGCCTGCACCCCATGAGCCTGCATTGCCGCGGTCCTCGCCATCGTGGTCGCATGCACGAGTGTGCCCCTCCCCCCCCGGCCCTCTCTGTACTCCAGACCAAAAAATAAAAAAAGCTACTACTTTTGCACGTTGGCAGTGCCACGTTTTCAACTAGCATCATATATGTGGGGCCGTGCTGCATATGGAGGGCGCTTTACTGAATAGTTTCCCGAGGTATTCGTGTCTGTATTCATGTCGTTGGCTCTTCGTTTTTGATGCCATGCACGCGCGCATAGTTTCACTGCGCATGCATGATGTGGCCACCGCCAACGTTCAGCTTTGCCTTTTTTTTTATGGTGACAGCAATTATGTGTATGGACAGTGTCGGCTGGTTTTTTGACACCCCCGCCATTCATTGTATATGATATGTATACGTATCTATATATATGAAAGCTAAAGAAAAAAAGCCACCCGCACTCGGCGCCGAGCTTGTAATGATGCACCGACGCACGCTCATCTCCCAAGCGTACTTTGCCCCGAGAATGGGGAAGGAGTTAGATGCTTCTGCGCGCACACTTATCCTTCGGTGGGAAGAATCGCGTGCAATTGACTTTGACCGGAACGATTGTGTTAAGTTGCCAGGCCCACTAAGATCACTTTGCTCACTTGACAGGTGCCGTTTGCAAAAAGAGTGTACTTTTCAACACCGCAAAGTAACAACTGGGGCACTTGTTAGTTCACACTCATTTTTGTTTAATTGTTTAAACAGCCCGTTAAGTGCCGAGGGGTAAACTTTGTTCGTTTGCTCTCGTCCTGTGTATATTGTTTTCATGCGTCATTTGTGTGTGAGCAGTGCGCTGCACGTTTCGATCTGCTTGCCGTTCTAAGCGTTACATTTCAAGTTGTTATCGTATTCATTGCTACGCCTTTGCGGCGAAACTGTGACTTTTCTTAATTTCGGACAACCATGTCCTCATCATCGAGGAGATGTCAGATTAGGCGGTGATGGAAACTCTCTGAGACCTCGGTGATGACGGATCTTCGGAGATTGACTCATTATGCGCTTTCGTCTTGTGCTGCGCCGCGATTTCGCAGGCCGGTAGCTTTCGCGATTAGCCGATTAGTTCTGGCAAGACGGCGGCATGTTCAATGCAGTGCAATGAGCGCGATAGCAAAAAATTGCAATGTTACAAAAAGTAAGGCTGGCAGTCAACTCTTTCTGATCCGATATCGTGGAAATCCTATTAAAGTAAACGCTGGTGTGAACAAATACGGCCCCTCTAAGGAGAAGTGCTCTTTTCACACAATCTCTTCACGTTGAAACTACACTGATACCGTATATACTCGCATAATTATCGCACTCGCGTAATGATCGCACCCTTAAATTTTGTCATCTAAAAGCGATTTTTTTTCCCCCGCGTAATGATCGCACCCCAAACTTGCCGCATTGCAATGTCGTGTGCCAAGTCTAGCTGATTTGTTGAATGTAACTCGCCAACTGCACGCACCAAACATATTCTTAATTTTTGCCCATCGTTGGCGGAAACGTGCCATTAAGAATTGCAGTAAGGGCAAATGCCGCAGTTTTCACTGAATGCCCGCCATGTGTTTTTATGTCTGGCAGCTGAACGCGCCTATCATTGTTTTTGTGATCTGAAAGCAAGCATCACTACGATAATGCTGTAAATTTACTGATTTAAATGAAAGCATTCCTTATTTATATGGAAGAAACTGTTTTGACGCTCGTGATGTACTCACAACCTCCATAACTGACCAAAAGAAGAAAAAAAATGCGGTCACTTCGCTTCATCAGCCGCAATATTTGTTTTGACATCCCTCACTGTTACCGCGGCGGCAGCCTGTTGGTCGACCTGTGTTCAACCCGCAGCAATGTTTTTTTCCTGAGACCACGTTTTTACGTTTTTTGTGTGTGTGTGTGCTTTGTGATCGTCTGTTGAAGCGCCGTTTCACCATGAGGCAGTATGCGAGCTTTACTGCCCCGTTCAATCTGAAGGCGCTTGACTAGGCGCTAGAGCACGGCAACCTAGCTGCCGGCAGACATTACAGCATCGACGAAATCCTGATCCGATTTTAGAAAAAAACAGCGCGACAAGCTCATGACTACTAACAGCACGCGACGGGCTTTCCGCGGACCCAAATCTGGCAATCTCACTGAGATGCCCTGAGATGGAAAAGGCAGTCCTCGAATACGTGAAGAACATGCGCAAGGACGGTTGTGCAGTGTCGTTAGAGATGGTACGGACGCAGGTGCGCACAGTTTCCCAGAGGCTGGGAATAGCTACAAAGGACTTCCGCGCCAGTTCCAGCTGGACGACACGCTTCATGCGGCGGAATGGACTGTCGCTGAGGCGGCGGACGTCGTTGTGCCAGCGACTTCCATCCGCATACGAAGACAAGGTAATCGATTTCCACAGGTTCGTCACGAGGATACGCCAGAAGAACGGCTTCCTGCTGTCACAGATAGGCAATGCCGACCAAATGCCGTTGATGTTCGACATGCCTCGAAGCAATACTGTGAACGAGAAAGGTGCTCAAAGCGTCCTCGTGAAAACGTGTGGTGCAGAGAAGCAGCGATGCACCGTGATGCTCGCAGTGACGGCAGACGGGCAGAAGCTGCCGCCGTATGTTATTCTGAAACGGAAAACAATTCCGAAAGGAAACCTTCCTCGTGGCATCCACATCCGTGCTCAAGTGAAAGGGTGGATGACGGCAGACCTCATGGTCGATTGGATCAAGACGGTTTGGGGGCGAAGAGCAGGAACACTTCTGCTTCCTTCACTTCTTGTGCTGGACAGCTTTCGAAAACCGTCTCGTTGAAATTGTCCGTACCGAGCTGAAAGAGTGGCGCACGGAAATTACAGTGATCTCTGGGGGTCTAACTTCGCTGCTACAGCCTCTGGACGTGTCACTGAACAAACCGTTCAAGGACAACGTCCGAAGGCTGTACGCTGAGTGGATGGCAGCAAGCGACCACGATTTCACGCCAAGTGGCAAAATCAGGAGACCATCTGTGGAAGTCTTCTGCTCATGGATTGTCGAAGTGTGGATTACCATTTCCGACGAGGTGGTCGTCAAGAAGTTCAAAAAGACTGGCATTTCCGATGCGCTCGACGGAACGGAAGATGACCATCTGTGGGACAGTGAAGACACTGCCGGTTCCAACAGGGAATCGTGCGGCGACAACACTGACGCCAGTGACGCTTCGGAGTCTGCGTGAACATTAGGGGGTGAGAGAAGTAAAAAATAAAGGGACAGTGTGCCATGCATGTAGCTCCTGCGCAATGCGAGCATTTTATTACAAAGGTAAGCCTTAATTCACTTTTATTTTTGGTTATGTTCATGATAGTTATCGTAAAAATTCTGATTAGCGACTTTTTTTGGGTTTTCAATGCTCAGAATATTGTTTCACGGAAAATTTACCACGCGTAATGATCTCATCCCGAAGTTGCAGTAAATTTTTTTGAAAAAAAAGTGCGATCATTATGCGAGTATGTACGGTACTCACCGAGATAGCAAGCGCGCCAGCGATCGCGACCGCCTTTAAAAATCCAAGTTCGGTATTGCTACTCGAGTATTTACCCCTCTCCTTCCCCACGTTGTTTCATGCTCGTTCAAGAAGGGTGGTTTACTTTCTTTTAGAGCATTCGACGGCAGTTTTAACAACACGCAGGAGATGATATGCACTTTTCAGGCGATAGGAATGGGCTGACTGATTTGCTCTCTGCTTCAGCAGCACTCGCGCACTTTCACCTGCTCGTGAAAGTTACGATGCACGGGGGCATATGTATTATCAATTTGGACTTGTTACGAAACATGGCGGCAACGACAAACACCAGCCGAGAGTGTCCATATAATTAGTATCACAATAATAATGCAGTTTTTTACTGTAAAATAGGTGTTTTGGGTTAGCTCTGCCTTCAGCTCTCCTTTTGTTTATTTTGTGCATTTATCTTTCAAATTTTCGCACCGAACCTGCATATAACGAAATTGTCTTTATAACGAATTTTTACGACAATTTATCAATTTTGTTATATCCAGGTTCAACTGTATTTGCATCATCAACCTATTAATAAATAATTTTGGTGCTGGCATCCAATGTGCCAGGAGAGCTATGCCAGCTGAGCTGGGCTATGAGCCATTTCTCATAGCAGCGTAATAAATCACAGGACTAGATAATCTGGCACTTCAGACCATTGTTTCACATGAACTCACACAAAGGACAAGCCAACCTAGTCGGAAAGTCACAGCAAAGAGGGGGAGCTGGTTGGGTTTAATTTAACATGGCACAATAATAAGATAATGCATTAAATGAATCTTCAAAGAACACTAAACGACATGAGTCAACACAGCTAGCAACAACTTTTCCGCCTTCCTACATAAATCCTAGTAATAATATAGCAACTGCTATATTATTAGCATTCCTCTTCTGAATAGTCAGGTTTAAGGGGTTGAAGGGCATTGCATCTGACTATGATACAACACAATGCTAAACAAAAGCTATGTGCACTAGGTTTTTCATATAATGCAGTAATGGTCCAGCCATTTTAAGATATGAAGCAATTTGATGGAGCAGAGAAAAGTCCGTTTTGGAGTACAATTGGACCTGGAGAAGTGTGTTTTGAAGCAGGTTTCGAGCAGACAAAACAGAAATTGGAATAACTTGGAGTAGAATATGTATAAATTTCGGTGAACGACCTTATTAGTCTACAAGGAGCCAAGGCTAACATCCAGAGAGCATCCATTAGTCAAGGTCTTAGCATGAAAAAGTGTCACATCCTGGCTTCACTGCACAGCACAGGATATGTGTTGAAATGAAGCATTAGTGACAAGGCAAGCATGCACAAGGCAAGCATGCATGTGAATGACAAGTGTCATAAGGTCATTCCTAACCAGAAACCAGCAGTTTAACAATTGAAGAAAAAAGACAAAAAAACTCGCTGCAACTAAGAAAATAATGTTTAAGAGTGCCTGCGTATACAGCGCCTTTATTAATCACAATTCGCTCGGGATGACGTTCTGTCAAACTCAATAATTTTTAGAGGCATGAGCACTGCATGGAATTCTCCTTTAACTTTCAAGAACTTCGGTTGGAGAACTTACTAACGATTTTCCAAATATCAAGAAAATGTCTTCAAAAAATATAACTGGTACAAAGTAAACTGGTACGAAGGGGGTGGGGTCAGTGGACAATCCAAACATAAATGGGAGGGATGCTCTTCTTCAAAGCAGACAAGTCCGCCAGTCGAACATTGGCTTCCACAGTGACACCCTAAGTTGATGGATTTTTCACCTTAACATACTGTCAAGATGTGATTGGTGGGTATGCTATCACACGGTCGGGGAATAACTATGGCATTCCACAAACAGGCCACATGATACAGGACAACCCCCACATTATTAAGTGGGAAGAGTGCTACAGTATATTTTTTAAGGGGTGGGAGCGGCCCAAAACCTCCTCTTTCCCAAAATCAATACCCCCTGATTCATATCCACCGTTGACAAGGGTCCTAAGACTGAGTTTGGCTGGGAAGGATGATGTATGATTTAGCAAGTGCCCAGGACTAACAGGACTGCATATAATTTACAGTATTGCTTTACAATCTAGACTTAAAAAAGCCACTGCACCTGCACAGCTCTCTAGGTGGTCCGTGAACAGTGAGAAATCCCCATGGCAGCACCGTTCAGTGCCTGCGTTATACACAAACTGTGGCCTCGGAGGAAACCAGTCAGAATGACTTGCAACCTAGACTATCTCTTTGACCTTTAATTGCGTTAGCAATTACATGGACACTCTCGATTGGTTTTTGCTGCCAGCGTCGCCGCCATGTTTTGAATAAGTCCAAGTTCACATGCCCATGCGCATCGTATGTTTTACCCATGAATGAGGGTGAACTCGCTGGAATGGTAGCGATGAACGTGGCTGAAGCAGAGGTCAAGCGAGCCGGCCTATCTCCGTCACTAGGAGGGTGCATGTAATATCATCCCCCCATGTGTTAGATCGGCCGTCTAATGCTCAAGCAGAGGAAGCACCCCCTGCCGTCTCTAACGAGCATAAAGGAATGCACGGAGAGGGCAGAGGTCGTGCTGGAGGAACTGTGAATTTTGATTCTAAGGCTACGGTCACTAGCGCGCGTACTAACTCAACCAGCATCAGCAGTCCACTCGCTGCGCTCTCAACACGAAAAAACTGTGTGAAAAGAGCACCTTTTCGTAGAGCGACTGTATTCTCTTACATCAGTGCATTCTCTAGTTACAAGATATTGGATACAAAACAGATAGCTACCAGCCTCACTTAGCATAATGTTAAAATTTTTTTCTACTGCATTTAATGCTTTGCTTGCAGTGAAACAGCTTTTTTTTGTTTGTTGATGGCAATATAGATTATTTTAATGGCGTTTAGGCCACCCTAGAGAGCACTTGTTTTTTTTATTTGTGGCTGACTGCATGGCCTAGCGTCTACGGTGGCTTTTCATCGAGTTACGTCAGTTTCCCAATCAAGACGCACGGTGAGTGCTAAGACATGCGCGAGTAGCAGCTGCACCACATCATGCCAGAGGTGCTCAAGAGGGTATTTAGGTTTAGCTTTATGATAGGCATTCAGAGGAATATTGCACAATGCAATTAGGAGGCATTTAGCAACTTTTTTTTGAGAAATATCAAACTTTCACAAGGCCACATTTTCATTCGCGTGAAGATAGCAGACAGTGTCGATACCTAGCTATTGCCGCTTGGCCGCGGTGGCTACATAACAGAAGGTAAACTGACTCGTGAGCGAAAAGAATAAAAACTTTTCTATACCTGTTATCAGCAGTTTCCTCACAAATATGAGAGATTGTTAACGATATTCTAAACTTTCAACATCGGAGACACACACAGAGATGCAGAAACTTTTGCTAGGCTGAATATTACGAAAAGCATGCCGCAGAAATGAATTCAGTAGAGGGCATCGACGGCATTATGGAAAAGCTCTAGTACTGTTTGTTGTGACTCAAATATTTTAGGGCAGAAAACAGTTCGATGGTGTAAAAAATGTGGATTAGTCAACTTTATTGCAGTTGCTGTCAGCTTTACTTGAATGCGTGCAACAAGGTGCAGAAGCATGGAATTGTAGCGAAATTGGGCAATTGGACCATCACTGCATAATGATATAGCACTTGTGCAGAAAACCCAGTGCACACAACCAAACATTTCCTGTCAAGTTAGTCTCGAGCACGATGGTGAAGTGCCAAACTGTGGCCAAAAAGAATCTCAGTTGACTCACCGAACAAATTTTGTCATTTCATCTAGCCGCGATGACCGGGACTTGATCATCTGAATGAAAGATTCCAAACAACTTATTAGTAAAATCCACGTCTGTTCGTATGTAGAAATACAGCTGCTGTGGCTGGGAATCCCACTTGCAACAGCGCATCCAGTGGCAGCAGCGGGTGAGCCAACCACACGCTAAGGTTCCAACGGGAGTATTCATCACACCGCAAGTTATGTTCAAATAGGTATAGAACATCCATTTTTGCTTTCCTTCACTGTGATTCCAAATTATCATGACATGCTGGTTTACATTGCAATTCTCTCAGCTGAGGAAAAATCTGCACACTATACTTTTAATATACATAAAAGCTATATAATATACTAGCAAAAAAAATTTGTACATTAGAAATCAGTGCACGAAAGAAAACTATCAGAACATTAAATGATGATGATGAAGTTTGATGTTTTGTGGCGCAAGGGTTATTTCACGGCCAAAGAGCGCCAGTTCATCTTACTAAAAATATGGACAATGATTGTGATAAGCGACTGTATAAGGGCCATAAAATTCCTCGCGGTAAGGCGGGTAAGAACATACAAGTATCAAAATCATGACCATGCAGTGAAAGGTGCGTGTGGTGTGAATAGATGACAAAAGTTGGTGATAATAAAAGACGATGGTAGATATCTATGGCATTAGCACAAGTGCCTCACTCGTTCATACCCTTGCATCCAAGGGCCGTGAGGCAAGTGCTTTCTTGTGTAGCCACCGCAGCAAAAACCTCTCTGGAGAGGTCATGCTACGGAATGCCCGGGTATATGACATGAAAGCTATGAATTTCTTTTAAAAACGCTAACAATGATTTATGACTAAAAAGCGGTTCCCTACTGACGAACATTGCAGGGTGTCAAGGTATATGTTGTCGGTAGGGTAATGAAAAATGTTGTTTTCTTAGAGTTTCTAAGTGTTTGCACTGGATTAGTATGTGAAGGACTGTTAATGTTTCACCACATTTGTCACACAATGGTGGATCGTCACCAGACAAAAGATAAGTGTGTGTCACGTATGTGTGTCCTATCCTGAGTCTCGTTAGTATTATATCTGTATGACGCGATTTCGATACGAGCAGCCAATGACCAAGGTGTGGCTTAATAACGTGTAGTTTGTTTTGTGTGTGTGTATCCCACTTGCTCTGCCAGTATACCCTGAGGTTTTGTTTGAGAGACGGCTTAAGATCAAGGGCCGGGATTGATATGGGTGTAGGGGAAGTGCTTTTGTGGACGGATGCAGCGAGCTGATCCGCCCTCACGTTGCCTTGAATCTCACGGTGCCCTGGCACCCAGCACACTACAACATGTTGTTTGAGTGTGTAGAGTGTGCACAAAATGGAGTAAAGTGAGACAAGGACTGGGTTTTTGTGTTTTTTAAGAGTGTGCAGAGCCGTTACCACACTGAGGGAATCCGTATAAATTACTGCTTTTTGTATTTGTAATTGTTTGATGTGTTTAGCTGCCACAAGTATCGCGTAAGCTTCCGCTGTGAAGACACTTGTGCCTGGATGTAGAGGGCCAGCATCCGAAAAGGAAGGGCCAACAGCAGCGTAGGACACAGAGGAGTTGGACTTAGAGGCATCTGTAAAGAACTCAGGACGTGTGCATTTGTGTTGAAGTTCCAGGAAATATGTTCGGGTATGGGCAATAGGCACATGTTTTGTAACTTCTAGAAAAGACACATCGCAGTCTATATTCTGCCATTGCCACGGTGGCGAGTATGCTACAGGAGCCATTAAACTGTGTTCAAGTGAGACTCCAGTTTCCTCAGCTAGACTCTTCAGGCGAACTGAGAAGGGCTGCCTTATCGAAGGCCTGTTTTGAAACAGAGTTGAGCTTGACAAATCATTAATTGTAGAGTATGAGGGGTGCTTCTTGTCTGCTTTCACCTTAAGAAAATAAACAAAGGACATGTAAGTTCTCTGCAGATGAAGCGACCACTCATTTGACTCAACATAAAGGCTTTCTACGGGGCTGGTGCGAAAAGCACCCGTAGAAAGGCGGATGCCGAAATGGTGCAAGGGGTCCAGCATTTTCAAGGCACTATGAGTAGCAGACTGATAGACAACGGCCCCATAATCTAAGCGGGTGCGAATGAGGCTTCTATACAGGTTCATGAGGCATTGCCTGTCACTATCCCATGTGGTACATGACAAAACTTTTATAACACTCATGGCTTTTAAACATTTTGTTTTTAAAGACTTGATGTGTGGTACGAATGTCAACTTGTTGTCCAAGATTGAGCCTAAAAATTTATGCTCCGCATTGACAGACAGACGTTGACCGTTCAGTTCAATGTCAGGTTCTGAGTGCACGCCTCTCTTTCGGGAGAACAAGACACACGTGCTTTTTTCTGGGTTCAGCTGGAATCCGTTTTCCTCTGCCCATTTGGAGAGCTTGTTTAAACCTAACTGAACCTGCCGCTCACACATTGCTAGGTTGCATGACTTAAAGCCAAGCTGGACGTCATTGACATATATGGAATAGAACATGTTGCGGGGGATGGACAGGTGCAAGGAATTCATTTTAATAATAAAAAGTGTACAACTAAGTACACCACTTTGCGGTACTCCCGTTTCTTGCACAAATGTTTAGGGAGAGAGTACTGCCCACACGGACGCGAAATTACCGATTGGACAAGTAAATCTCGATTATGGAAAGCATTCTACCGCACACACCCAGGTGAGACAAGTCTCTTAATATCCCAAAACGCCATGTTGTGTCGTAAGCCTTCTCGATATCGAGAAACACTGAGAAGAAGTATTGTTTGTGGACAAAAGCGTCTCGGATCTGTGCCTCGATACGCACCAAATGGTCGGTGGTGGATCTACCCTCTCTAAACCCACACTGGAACTGGTCGAGCAGATTGTGTGTTTCAAGAAAATGTAAAAGTCGGCGGTTTATCATTTTTTCAAAAAGTTTACAAAGGCAGCTGGTTAGTGCAATGGGCCTATAACTTGAAACTGAGGAAGGGTCCTTGCCCTGTTTCAAAATAGGGATAAAAATAGCCTCTTTCCAGAAAGCAGGGATGGTGCCAGAAAGCCAGATAGCATTGTATAGAGAGAGTAAAGTTTTTCGCATTTTAGGCGGCAGGTTTTTCAACATTTCATACTTGACACGGTCGTAGCCCGGTGCAGAATTACTGCTAGAATTTAGTGATGTTTGTAGCTCAGCTAAGTTGAAAGGTTGGTTGTATGCCTCGTGTTTTGTGCACTTATATTCTAGTTTCTGTTTTTCTATCCTTGCTTTATATCTTTGGAAAACTTCAGTATAGTGTGCCGAGCTAGACACTTGCTCGTAGTGTGCACCGAGGAAGTTCGCCTGATCTTCTAGGCTGTCACCCTGTGTGTTTACGAGTGGGAGTGAGTGTACTTGTCTTCCTGCTACCCTACGAACCATGTCCCAGACTTTAGCTTCTTGTGTATATGAGTTTATCGCTGATAAAAACTTGTGCCAGCTTTCTCTTCTGGCCTGCCGACGCGTTCTCCTGCCTCGAGATTTTATTTTCTTAAAGCTCTCAAGGTTTTCTGCTGTCGGCGAGTTTCGCTAGCAACCTCCATGCCCTGTTCTGTTCCTTTCGCGCATTCTGACACTCAGTGTTCCACCACGGGACGTGTCGTTTGCCGGGCAGTCCAGATGTTTGTGGAATGCACTTGGCTGCTGCGTCAGTAAGAAAAGCCGTGAAGTACTGCACAGCTTCATCTATGCCTAATCCGCATATGTCGGTCCAACTTAAGTGTGTAATCTTTTGAAATTGTTCCCAGTCGGCTTTGTTCACCAGCCATTTGGGAACATGTGGACGGCATTCATATGTTATTGGTGTACTTAAAACTAAAGGAAAATGGTCACTTCCGTATAGATTATTTATGACTTTCCACTGAAGTAATGGTACAAGTGAAGGAGATGCGATACTGAGGTCTATGGAGGAGTAAGTATTGTTTGCAAGGTTATAATATGTTGCCTCTTTTCTATTCAACAGACAAGCACCTGATGAAAAGAGGAACTGTTCAATGAGACGACCTCGTGCATCACATCGACAGTCACCCCATAAACCGCTGTGCGCATTCAGGTCCCCTAGAACCAAATAAGGTTCTGGTAACTCATCTATTAAAGACTGGAAATCATGTTTTTCCAGGCGGTGTTGCGGCGGTATGTATAGAGAGCAGATGGTGACGAGCTTATTCAATAGAACTGCTCGAACAGCCACTGCCTCTAGGGATGTTAGTAGTGGTAGATGACTGCATGCTACTCCTCGATTAACTATAGTGGCTACACCACCAGATGACGCCACAGCATCATCTCTGTCCTTTCGGAAGACAACATATTGACGCAAAAAATTTTTATTCTTGGATTTTAAGTGTGTTTCCTGTACACACAGCACTTTTGGAGAATGTTTGTGTAGAAGTTCTTGGACATCGTCGAGGTTTCGAAGTAGTCCTCTGACGTTCCATTGTATAATTTGTGTCTCCATTATGGGAGTAAAGAAGTGCTGTGTGTACGAAATGAGTGTGGCTGGTGTCTAAAGAGAGAAGTGGCTTATCTTACAAAGCCTTTAGAAGGCCCTGTAATTCCCATTTTGTCTTTTTTAGAGCGGTCGAGGGAACCCCGCCGCTCCTTCGGCGCAGTCTGCGCCGGTGCAGTTGATGTGTCCATCGCCTCAGGAGAGACGACAGATAATGTTGTTTTCGTTGTAGGCTTTGTCGTGACAGACGGAGCCTTAAACCCCACCGGGCTGGAGGTCGAGGGGACCTCTTTAGTTTGTGTGGTGCCCTGGCTGCTGCCAAGGTTCACAGGGGCCTTCGGTGGGGCTGTATTGAAGGAGGGTGGGGCAGCCGAGGCTGCTCCCCCCATGGGGTCTTGTGGCGTTTGCCTCGGCACGCTGGGCGTGGTCCAAGGCATTGCCGAAAACCGAAGTGGTGCTGACCCCCCTCGCACCACTTCGGCATACGATGTGTTCCCATCAAAATGCGGGGAAACGCGCTGCCGCGCTTCACGGAAGCTTATGTTCAATTTAAACTTTGTATTAATAATTTCTTTTTTCATTTTCCAGGCCACGCATGACCTGGAATATGCAGGATGGTCACCCTCACAGTTTGCGCAGTGCACTTGTAGCTGAAGTTATCGTCAGCGGTATGACCTTTGGTGCTGCATTTCGCGCAGGTAAGCTGTCCTCGGCAGCTTTGGAAGCCGTGCCCAAACCTCTGACACTTAAAGCAGCGCCGCGGGTTGGGTATGTATGGTCTAACTGGCACTTTAAGATATCCTGTTGCTATTTCAGTGGGGAGGGTGCTAGATGCGAAAGTTAATATGATGTGCTTCGTTGGGATTTCCTTATTTTCTCTTCTTATTTTGATACGCTACACCTGAATGACGTTTTCCTCTTTCCAGCCTGTTAGAAGTTCATCATCAGAGAGGTCCATCAGGTCTCCATCTGATACAACACCCTTCACTGTGTTCATGGTTCGATGCGGTGTGATTGTGATAGGCTGATCCCCAATTGCTGTGAGTTTATGTAGTCTCTGGTACTGTGCGTTGTCTTTTATTTCAAGTAACAGGTCACCACTGGCAGTCTTTGTGGCCTTGTAGCCTGCGCCCAGCGTTTCTATGAGACATTTGGACACAAGGAAAGGTGAAATACTTCTAGCTTTCTTTTCTGTACTTTCACAGTGAATTATGTGGTATTTGGGGAAGTTATCTTTTTTGTTTGGAACAAATTCAAAAATTGCATCGGTGCGCCACCTTTTGGAGGGGCGATTAGTTGTGAGAGGGGTAGGGGTTCCCATAAATTTGATAGCTTATTTGGCGGCCATGCCAGCCACCCACCACCGAGCCCAACCAGGGGACGCTGCGAGACGCGAAGGAGGCGCAGGCGCCAGCCGTACATGGCCGCTATAACCAGATATAACTAGCCAAGGTTGGATATTTACACTAGGTTAACCCTTGCCGCCAGGAAAAATTAGAAGTAAAATGAAGTGAGGAGAAGACAGGAAAGATGTAAAGTGAGAACAAAAGACGAAGATGTAGGGAGAGAGATAGGAAAAGGCGACTGCCGATTTCCCCTGGGTGGGTCAGCCCAGGGGTGCCGTCTACGTGAAGAAGGGGCCAAAGGGGTGTGTTGCCTCTGCCGGGGGGCCTTAAGAACATTAAATGTCACTAACTATGAGGATGCGTTGTGGTGACGTCCTCTTTTTTTTTTTAAGTGCTGTGCTTCGCACTTATACACTGCATTCTTTCGAAGCCTAAAATAGTCCAGGTACAGTGATGGCCGTTACTCTTTTCAGTGGGCCGATGTTCACAAGAAGAATTGTAAGACTGTGCGAATAGTGAATTTTAGATTCGAAGCGAATGGTGATTTTGGTTGAATATTTTGAATCAAATTCGAATAGTATATATTACATATAAAGAAAAATGAGCATATTTATCATGACCTAACTAATCTACACAATATTTTTTGAAAATTGAACTGGGGCCTCTACTCAAATGCTATTTTTTATTTTGTTCAAAGGAAGTCTAAAGAACTTTGACTAGTAACAGGATTTGAATTTCAGTAGGATACGAGTCATAACCCTTCGAATACATAACATTTTAAAATTTATTACACTTAGAGCATGTAGGTTGTCATAATTAGCTTTTAAGCTTATTAAAATGAATTGACTTGAGAGTAATATAATTTTAAGGGGCCATGCGACTTTTTCAAGTAGCCATGGAATAGAATCCCTAAAGAAGCTTATTTATTGCCCCGTGAATTCATCGCAGCAAATATTTCTAGAATCCGTCCAGTACACGCAGAGTTGCAAAGATTTCTCGCACACTGCAAGTGCATTCTCTCTTCTCATCCCAATGAAAGAGCTGAGAGCAGGAAGGGATGGCACAGGGAAAGAAAATACGCCACATGTGCTTTCTGAGCTTGTGGAGTAATTTGCCGAGAGAAGAGAGCAATCTTTAGCTGACTTTTAGAATTTATTATGAATTGCACGCCGCGTGCTGCGCTATATTATTTGACTTGCGTGTCCTCGGTAGCCTAGACTACTGATCGGCAGCGTTTTCTGACAATGCTCAAAAAGTGTTGCAATGCCCTTTTAAATCTGAAGGGGAGCTTCGAGTAAAGCGGATTTTTCCTGGAAAGGTGCTTTCACGGTTAAGCACCCCTACACTGCAGTGAAACCACTTTTAGAGGCGGTACATTCGTACTAATATGCACTTATTCGTTCCTTGCGAGTTATTCGAAATTTTCAAAAATTCAAATGTGAATTGAAGCGAATTCAAATACCATACTATTCATTCCAATATTTGAAGCATTCGAATATTTGCACAAGCCTAGACAATTGAATTTATGGGCATACTTTAGAAGTGCTGTGATGTGAGTGCAAATGAAAACATTACATTTATTTACAAGAAGTGCGAATACTTCAAATTGTGAAATTCCAGTGCGAATCCAATCAAATAGCAAGCACTATTAGAAAATACTTGATAGTTCAACTATTTGCAGACCCCTGAAAATGCAACGCAGTGTTATTTATTCCCCATCCCCCTCTAGTCCACGGACTCTGTTATTTCAAAATTTTAGCACAAAAACGTTCACAGGAAAAAAAAAACGGGACAAGCACAGTAAGTCAACTGAACAAGAAAATCTTTTGAAATCAGATGACAGAAAAAAACTAATATGGCCTTGTCTTACAACCCTACTAATTCACTGACACATGTGAGCTAGCAATGACAAAATCTTAGCTCACGTGGAAGGAAAACGTTGACTGGTAAAGGCTTCTATTATTATACTGTCTATCATTTGTCTTTGTACAGCAAAAGTCATATAGTTCAGTTGCTCTTGTACTCAGCATTACTCAATAACATGTTCATCGGTTTTTTTTTTTTTTTTGTTCACAACACCAAACACACTTCAGTTTTCTTAAGCTGAAAAATTATCTGACAATTCTAGATGTCACAGCCTAAAGAAAAACTACAGCAAAAAACTGAGTTATGCTTGGTATGCACCTACACAAATATATAATACTTGTGATGAACCTAAAAGCTACAATGTTAGAGGGTATTATTGAGAACTAACAGACAATGATGCCAAGGAAAGTATGGGAGATGTTATAACACGTAATTGTAATGTAAATATGAACTAGAAAAAAGGGATAAATGATGACTTCGCACAGGCAGGATCCATACCGGCAGCATCGCGTTGCATGTATCCGATGGTTCAGTGACTGTACCGCCCTGTTTAAGTGTGCTGGTTAACATGGTTAGCAACATCAACCGAATGACTTTCAGAGTTGAGAAAGGCAATGCGTCCGTGCTGTTGTCTCGTCAAGTATGTGTTGCCCACGGCCTCATGGAACTGACAAAACAGCCTGAGAAAACTCTACAAATGAATTTCAGTCATGAATAACATCACTTCCTGAGGCAGTGTTGTCAGTTCGAAGAAATCAACAACTTGAGAGCTAGCTTGTCACTTGCACAACTCTCTTGCAGTCCTCACGACGACAAGCAAGACTTCCGGTTAAGCTTGATGTGAATTCTGTTCTATCGACTTCACAGAAAAAAAGTCTTCGCTACCTCCTGCTTTCCTTCAGTGACTGCATTGCCACGACGTCAAAAATCAGACGCCCATTGTGAAGCACAGAATTATACCCGAGCCTAAAAAGACCTATTCAGCAACATGCTTATCGTTTTTCCCGCAGAAAAAAAGATACCATTAACTACCAAGTTCAACAAGTGCTTGCTGACGACATCATCCAGCCATCTACAGGAACATGGGCATTGTGTTGGTCAAAAAGAAGAAAGACAGCACATTGCTTTTCTGTGTTGATTATTGCAAACCGAACAATGTGACAAAAAAGACATCTATCCGCTTCCTCCCATCAATGACTCACTCAAACACCTTCAAAATGCCAGGTATTTTTCATTCACAAATCTGTGCAGTGGTTATTGGCAAACTGAGGTTGATGAGTGTGACCTAGAAAAGACTGCATACTCCTGATAGGCACGTTGAATTAAAGGTGCTTCCTTTCGGACTGAACTCTGCTCCCGTAGCTTTTCAACGAATGATAAACACAGTTTTGTCAACTTCGAACTGGCAATTGTGTCTTGTCTATTTATATAACATTGTCATTTTTCCAGTGACTTTCGAGCAGCACCTTTAGTGTCTTTGGACAGTAATTGATGCACTTCGAACAGCTGGCCTGTCACTCAGGCCTAAAAATGCCATTTCAGCTCTGAGGAGCTGATATTTCTCGGCCATGTCATAAGCAGTGATAGGATTCGCACAGACCCCCGAGAAAACACGGGCTGTTGCTGCCTTCTCAAACCCTAATGAACAAATACGACGTTCGCCACTTTCTAGGATATTGTGCGTACTACTGTCGTTTTGTCCCAAACTTATCGAAAATAGCAGAACCCTTACACAATCTTACGTGAAACGCCGCTTTTGTGCGGGACACAAAAGAACACAAAGCTTTCTGCGAGCTATGATAATAATGCCTTCAGACTCCACCAATCTTGGGTAACTTCGGTCGCAGGTTCGGATGCTGCAGGTGGCAAGTAATCTTTTGTCCACTTTTCTTTCTTCACATTTACATAACAATTACTTTTAATAACATCTTCTATACTTCTCTTGGCATTGTTGTTTGTTCTTTCTCATTAATATTGTGTTTAACCATGAAAACGAGCCCTTAAATTTACAACTTTTTCCTATGTTAGAGGGCAAAAGATCTATTCACAAAATATGCACAGAAAATTACCATAAGGACTTCAGAGGCAGTCTGAATTTTATTTTTCCACTCGTATCTGCAAAAGAAAGCAAGAACTCTGCCATGAACTGGAATTGTCAGAAGATTATTACAACAAGGAGCTGAAAATGTTTTAGTGAAAACTCTGCGGCTGATGCCTAATCTACAGATTTTCAACTCGTTAAATATGTGCACACAATATAATGAGTCAGTCACACATGCTTTTCCTCACCTTGCACTAACTGTGTCATGCAGTGTATTTGCAAGATCAGAATGAACCAAGTAGATTGCAAAAAAAGTAGTTATTGAACAACTAAGCCTATCTACAAAGCCAACAAGGCACGCACGTGCTGTCCAGATGCAGACCAAGTCTTAAATTAAAAAAATAGCCAGATAAAATAAAACTATAAATACAAAATTTCTTGCAGAAACAAACCATGGAGTGTCAACGCCTTCCTACCCAAGGAGCAATGAGAGAGTCAAAGGAGCTATTATAACGAGCAATAACACTAGTACATGTGTCATCCATACTCTTTTATGATGTACTGAAGGCCTGCTTGATGCATTGTTATGCCTCACCTTTTATATAAGAGGCATTTTCATAAGTCTAGCTACTACTGAGTTAAAAAAAAATGCTACTACCTGATAACATATCTTCATTAGCAAAAAGTAAGGAAAACTAGAAAGTCCAGCCACTTACACTGATGTAATGCCAGGAACTATGCTGACACATGCTGCCAGCTCCTTTTCGACTCGGCCACTGGAAGAACCAAGACAGTTTCAAAAAATTAGTGCTCATATTTATATAAGAACTAGTATACAAGGAGCCCTGAAAAACTTCACCTTCACTCAAGAATTTTGTGCTTGAACTGCTGTTGCAGAGATCAAAATGTTTTACAACAAGGCAAATGTACTATGTTCTGCAAGCCAATGAGATCATCCTTTTTATTCATCTTTTGAGCCTGTATTAAGGCCTACTAAGCGCATCTTCGTTAAGCAGCAAGAATATAACTGACAAAGAGAGTAAATAATAGAATAATGAGGTTACACCATTGGCCTAAAACAAAGTGGCTTTTTAAAGTGGCAAATAAAAGCGTTAGGATGCATAAATAAAGGCACTTTCCTACAATAAAAGTGACAAGTGCCACCAGTTGAGGCATATCATGTAATTTGTCAGGACTACTTGAAAGCCTGATATACTATAAATTATCAACTGAGCATTCTTTACATGATATTGTTACATTTGAATTAAGCTTGACAGTGTTTATTTTCAGGATGAGAATGAGGTCAGGCAATGGAAGGCTAAGATAAAGCCCACAGGCGACACCCGACAACCTAGTCTTCCTCTTCCACATGCCCGGCTTATACCGTAGCAATCGCCGGTTCACAGACGAAGCCTACTAGACAAGTCCAAGTCACTGGAGGAATGATATCTCTTGGGCAAGCCACATGCAACAACTGCATTTGATTTGACCAATGACGAGGTGTCGTCAAGCGTGCCACAACGTACGTTAAGTCACTCAAGCAAACTACAATGATGAAAGAGCCAGTATACTGTGGTAAAAACATTTGGCATATACCACGTTTGCATTGGGGGGTCCACAACCACAAAAATTCACCTCTGTCAAATAAGATCACACCACGGCGTTGATCGAACTGCTGCTTGGGGTGACCTTATGATGCCAGTGTGTGCAGGCGCGAATTCTGGTGGGCTTCTTTAGCCTAGCACGTTTCGTCCACTGAGTCATTGGCATGGAGCTTAGGTAGGAGGATCGTATTGAGGGAGCTGTATGGTTATAGAGCGTAGAGCACGTAGAAAAGAGTAAAGTCCATAATCTAGTGCTTCATTGTATTGTAAATACAATGAATGTAAATACAATAAACGGTAACATTGCATTCCAGCTCTTGTGATTGGACAAGATATACATAGCGAGCATGTTCATACGTCCTACAAGACCGTTTGTCTGGGGATGGTATTGGTGTTGAATGTCGGAACTGCGAAGTACAGAGGCGAAGCAATTCTTCCACAGCATCCTCGATAAATTAGCGACCACGGTCACTAATGATTACTCGAGGTGGACCATGGAAAAAAACTACAGAGCGCAATAAAAAGGCAGCGTCGCGATCAGCTGTGAAAGATGGCATTGCGGTGGTTTTGGCAATCGATGAAGGTGATCAATGCACACTATTATCCAGCGGTTGTTGTTCAAACATAGTGCAGGGGTGCAACAGCTGAAATACTCATTAGAGCAATTTGTGGAGCAGCAAAATGTTACTTTTGGGCACTAAATTACAAATATGGAGCACGTTACAAGAAAAAAAAACGCATTTTTTATCATGAAATACCAAATTTGGAGCAGTATAAAAAAGAAGGGTTACATTTAGGAAAAAAATATGTATAATTCAACATCATCTTAATCGTGTAATGTGAACATGAGCACTGCTATTTCAATAGAAGTAGTATTTTCAAAGACCCCGCTGAGCAAACAATGATAAAAGTCTATATTAGCATTCGCTGCACCTGTCAAATAATTTGACAGACTCAGTGAATTTAAATATCGGTCTGCCAAGCTCCCGACCTTGAAATTTGGGAGATTCATAAAACCGAGGAGTAGGGGTGCTGAAAAAAAAAACTGGTGCACGATTCAGTTTATTATTTTAGGGAAGCAGAAATGTCATACACTTCAAATGATTGCCGGTAGCTTATTTAGACATCAGTGAATATACTTGTACTCAGAATTGTGTGGCATACAAACGCATGAGTAACTGAGCAAAATGCGCAGTGTCTCACTAGCACTTACAGCCTCATTTAAATCTCATTACACTTTTCCGCACTGCGGTCAAGGTAGCTCAAGCAGCATTAGAACCAAAGGCAAGAAATTTTCTAACCGTTACACCACCACCCCACTTCCCACCCTTTTTTTTTTTCACAGTGGGGTTAGCTGCCGCTTCAGCTCCCTTGCAAGGTGCGTTCTATCAGGTAAAGTAAAAACGGCGCGTGCCCATTGGCCCGGCAACGGCACCAAATATCTATTGCCAGGACAACACAACTTCAAGAGAAAAGTGTTTGATGTGGCACTGCTAGGGCAATCAACGTGGTCGCTGGCAATGCTGGCGTTCGCAGCACGTTGAGCTTGTTCGGGAGAGGAAAACACTCCCAGCTTTAGTTCTTAACAAGGAATAGCAGCGTTTTCAGGCTAGGTAATTTACATTTCCCGTGAAGTGCTGGTGGCTACAGCAACAAATTTTGTCTTGAAGCTCTGTCGTCCCGCTGATAGATATTGGCTGCGGTCAACGGACTGATGGGCGTGCCTAGAAACCATAGTGCCTAGAATATTTTAAGTGTATTATAGGCACTATAGTTTGGGTCTGCGCAATTTGCTTGATGGTGCAAACTGCAGGTGGCCAACATGGCCTGCATTTCTCGCCGAAATTAGCGAACCTGAAAAATATTTTGAGGCTGGCTGGGCATTTTGGCGCAGCGTGCCGCAATTTCAACAAATTGGCACAATCAGTGCAGCTGTTGCACCACTGATACTGAGAACAGGTCCAACAGGTCGATGCCAACCTGCTTCAAAGGTGTAGTAGGCGGCACTACGGGGTGAAGATAGCCGCGCGGAAAACTTGTCAGTTGTTTGTGACGCTGACACTTTTCGCAGCCCGAGTCGTATTGCTTCATAGAATCTCGCATTCAAGGCCAGTGAAAACATTTTTGTGCTCAACGTAAGGTGTGAATGAACCCAAAGTGTCCTGATATTTGATCATCGTGCATAGCACGAAGAATGTTATTTCGAAGACTTTCAGGTGCCACCAGTAAAAAACGTGCGCCACTTGCTGAGTAACTAGCCTTGCAAAACAGTCCATCACGAACGCAAAAGCGACCACTACTTTTGAGACTGCGGGCATCAGCGAATAGAGGATCTAAAGATACATCATTTAGTTGTTCCCGCTTGAAGATGTTGGGGTCGAGAAACGTGTGAGATACTGCTGCAAAACACATGTCGAAGGTATCTGCACTATCTTTCGACGTGGTCATTGGTAGGCGAGAAAGGCAATCAGCGTTCGAATGATGCTTTCCACTTATATACTAAATGCTGAAGTTAATTTACTTATATACTAAATGCTCAAGATAATTTTTTGGCCACGTAAAGCCCATCTTGCAAAGTACATACTAAATGCTCAAGATAATTTTTTGGCCACATAAAGCCCATCTTGCTACGTGGCCAGAAGGGTCTCTAACAGTAACAAGTCAACACAATGAATGATGGTCTGTCACAACCGTGAACGAATGGCTACAGATGTAGCAAGAGAACTTCTGAATGGCGAATACAGCCACTATGCATTCTTGCTCTGTCACCGTACAATTCTTTTCAGCCTTGCTTAAAGGTCAACTTGTACAAGTAACTACATGCTTTGCATTATGGCCCTGAACAAGTGCACCTCCAATACCAATTCCACTTGCGTCAGTCTTCGGTAGAAGCAGGTGGATTTAAGCGACGGAAAATAAGTTCTGATGTCAGTAGAAGCTTCAGTTCAGAAAATGCGGCATAACATTCAGGCGTCCACTTGAATGAGCTGTCTTTTCACAACAAGCTTGTCACTGGGTGCACAACATCCACGAATCTAGGCACAAAACGATGAAAGCAGGAACATAACCACAAGTTGTGAAGTTCTTTTACAGGGTGTCTACCATTTTTCCTTTTCCAAATTCCCCGACTTTTCCAGGTTTTCCATGATGTTTAAAAGCAAATGCCATGACCGTCATGTCTTTCTGGAAAACTCTGTGCACAGGAAACAAAGGTTTGAGTGAAAAAAATAATTGAATCAGGCGCTCACATAGAATAAGTAAACATATATACCGCACGTGCTCAGAATGTTCTGAGCGTGTGCGGTAAATATGAAGAAGTACATTTGGACAAAATAGAGTCTCTGAGCCAAGCAGTGAGCAAGTTGGCTATTTAATGTCTGGAAAAACCAGAAGCAAACTCCCGAGTTAAAATTAACTCCTGCTGAAAGTTTGAAGGAGCGTGCGATAGTCCAACAACGCAGCCAAAGCTGCTACGAAACCTAGAAGTAGTGCTATTTCGTGGCATTCGTCTAAAAGGAAGACACAAGAGCCCGGTCAGCTCTCTCACTGAAGTATCAAGTTCACTATATATCAAGTTCACATCCAGGCCGCTCAGGATGTGGATAGAATTAGATTAGATTGACATGGATTAGATTGACATGGACTGCTGTATTGACTATTGATTTGCATCCCCACCTGATTTGCACACCACTAAAATATAGTTTTAAGCAACAAAGAATAACTACTACTCACGTACTCTGTGCCTCTTGCCTTGACAACAATTGACAATGTCACAAGAACGTAGCCGTACAGCAAAATCTTCTTTAGTTTTCTTTTTTTTCCACGGCGAGCACATGCGTGTTGGTGTTCTATTTCTCTGGACTTTAATGCTTGGAGCACGACGGAAGTTCTTAGATGCCTGCAATAAAAACTGGGGGTAGCATTTAAAGAGCTGAAATTTAAAAAATATGTGATGGCAAGAAGGGAGTCTCTCAGGTCGGAACAGAGCTACCTTGATTCCATAGCTGAATGACAAATGCCAGCATGTAACCTTTGTTTAGGTACTCTTCTATAGATGTGACGCCAAAAAATATACACAGATTTACGAACACAATCTCAAGAAACTAAAATGAAGAATTTAGCAGAAGTTATCCAATGCTACCCTTGAAACATGAGTTACCAGTAATAAGTGCTTAGCTGAGGACGTTTGCCATTGAATCGCCAATAATAAAAATAGTAATAACAACAATAAAATGCATGACGTACCCCGGCATGCCTGTGCTGATGGCAGTTCTACCCTAACCAAAAGAGCTTCAGGCAGAGCCGAAAGCGTGGTCAAAAAACATGCACAAATTTACCTACGTGAGTAATGTGGTTCAAAAGTCATATGCTGTATGATATTGTTACACGACATCGGCCACGAGAGAGCATCAGGTAGACGACGAAGACGATGAATGCGATCACGCTCATGTTGTTGTTGCTGTTGTACCTCCATCTCGGCCACAGCTGCCTCTGACTCTCCCTGTATATTTTGTAAATATATTTATTTCATTCATTCTCTCACCCCCGTGACTGACATTTGGTGGAGATGTGGGGTACAACACGATATAACGGAGCTCCGCAGTGGCATTTGAATTTGAATTTGAATTTTTCCACCATGGCAAACCAGGGACCCGCTCCCGCCGAGGCGACTACAACAACTGTTGTCCTCCACATTTGAATTTTTCCACCATGGCAAACCAGGGACCCGCTCCCGCCGAGGCGACTACAACAACTGTTGTCCTTCCGCAACTAAAAGATCCTGGCACGTTCTGTGGCACTGATGATGTCGACATCGAAGAATGGTTCCCGTTGTACGAACGTACAAGTAAGAATTACCGCTGGGATCAAACTCTTATGTTGGCTAACATCCTGTTTTACTTGAAAGGAACAGCAAAAGTGTGTTTCAAGAACCACGAAGATGAAATTGGAAGCTGGGATGCGTGCAAGAAAAAGATGCGCACCTTTTTTTGGCAAGTCTGTGAGTAGAAAGGCAGCGGCCAAGAAGGAGTTGGCATCTCGTGCGCAAACGTCAGCAGAGTCCTAGGTGACTTACATACAGTCAGCAGAGTCCTAGGTGACTTACATACAAGACGTGCTTGCCCTTTGCCGAAAAGCAGACAATGGCATGGAAGAAACCGAGAAAGTAGCACACATATCGAAAGGCATTGCAGATGATGCGTTCATACTCTCATATGCAAGGACTGCAACACAGTCGATGTCATCATCAAGGAGTGCCAGCGTTTTGAGGCCGCAAAAAATCGACGTATCGCCCATCATTTCACTCAACTACCAAACACAGCAGCAACCTGGTTGTGTGAAGACGGGCCTGCACTACAGATGCCATTAACTGCAGAGCATGTGACCAAGATCATCAGACGTTAACTTGAAGCTCTGTCTCCTGCGTCCACGTGCTCCCATGCCTGTGACTCAAGCCCTCAGATGGTGCCACTGGTACATGCCATCGTGTGACGACCTTTCCCACGCTGGACTGGCCTCCGAGTGTACTACAGCTTCCTCTCAGCCGATCAACCGTCGTCGACCACCAGTTTCGTATGCCCAAAGCCAAAACCTTCTGGTGCGCCCTCGCAATCCAGTCGAGTGCAGGACTGCTGAGGATCATCCGATTTGTTTCAACTGCCGCCGTATCGGTCACGTGGCCCGCAATTGTAACACTCGCGGTATTGGCATCAGGCATCCTATGGGTACACCCATCGCCCAGGGAGGGATCATCGACGCTTTAAACCTTACCGAGAATCACCTCAGACCACCAGTGAAGACGGTCCTTCTATGTCGCCGTATCGTCGTCGTTCTCCATCTTCGCATGCTCACCAGTCCCGTTCACCGCTCTCCCGTCACCCGTCGTCTCACTCGCCCCGATTTCGCCGACTGACCACCTGCTGCGGGAAAACTAGATGATGCAGCTCCCGGAGCTGATGCTGCATCAACCACTTGCTTGCCAAATCCTCTGACCATGCTGCCAACTCGACGCAACCTTATAGACATTGAAGTAGACGACACACCCGTTGTTGCACTTGTGGACACAAGGGCTCACATTTCAGAGATGAATTCAGAACTTCGTTGCCGTCTTAAGAAAGTTTTAATGCCACCAACAGTACCACTAATTCAGGTTGCCAACGGTGGCACATTTCCCATGCTCCACGCGTATAAGAGTTACCGATCGCTCCAAGACAGTGCTATTTGCTGTGCTCAAGAAATGTTCCCATGAAATTATCCTCGGCATGGACTTGCTATTCGCCCACTCTGCCCTTATCGATTGTGAAACCGGCATGCTTCAACTTGATTTATCGTGTTACCATGATGACCCAACACCAGCTCAACCACGTCTGTGTTCTGTAGATCACGTTCGTCTAGCACCTCAAGCCGTTACCTACGTGAACCTGAGATCTGTCCCTCCTGTTCCCGACGGTGCCTCCATGTTGATTGACATGTGGGGTTTAACGTCCCAAAACCACCATATGATTATGAGAGATGCCGTAGTGGAGGGCTCCAAAAATATCGATTACAGGGGGTTTTTTAACGTGCACCCAAATCTGAGCACACGGGCCTACAACATTTCCACCTCCATCGCAAATGCAGCCGCAGCAGCCGGGATTCGAACCTGCGACCTGCGGGCCAGCAGCCGAGTAGCTTAGCCACTAGACCAATGCTGCGGGGCCGGTGCCTACATGTTGACACCTATTGCTGATGTTCTGCTGGCCAAAAATGTTGCCGCACCTCATACACTGTTGAAAGTCACGGAAAATACAGCATCTCTTCCGATTCTAAACTTCAGCTGGTGCACTCAACTTATCCCAAATGGTATGACTTTGGCAGAAGTTTCTTCTATAGATGCTGCCATTTCGGCGTTCGTTGCCAAATCTTTGTCATCTACCCCATTCTCCTCCTAGAAGAGCGCAGCGGATGCCACCATCGACAAGATGATCACCCCTGACCTTCTTCCAGCACAGACAGCTGATATCCGACATCTGCTGAAATCCTACCATACAACTTTGATTTTGATGACCGCCCTTTGGGTCAGACATCCTTGGTAACTCATAGGATTAACACTGGAGACGCCAGCCCCATCCGACGACGTCCTTATCGCGTGTCTAATGCTGAGCGACAAGTTATCCAGCACAAAGTTGAAGAAATGCTCACAAAAGACGTCATCAAACCTTCCTGCAGTCCATGGGCATTGTCGGTCGTGCTAGTCAAGGAGAAGGATGGCAGCTGGCGCTTCTGCGTAGGCTACCGTCATTTAAACAAAGTAACACATAAGGACCTGTATCCACTGCCGCGGATTGACAATGCTCTCGACTGCCTACATGGGTCTGCCTACTTTTCATCTATTGACTTACGATCAGGATGCTGGCAGATTTCTGTCGATCATCGACACCGTGAGAAACCCGCATTCATTACACCTGGTGGACATTTCCAGTTCAAGGTTATACCATTCAGATTGTGTAATGCCCCAGCTACATTTGAAAAGTTAATGGACTCTCTCCTGCGTGGATAATAATGGTCTACATGCCTGTGCTATCTCGATGACGTACATTGCTATCTCGATCACCTACAATCGAAAGCCACTTTAGCTGCCTATCAGCTCTTCTTGAGGTTTTCCGGACAGCAAGACTTCAGCTCAACTCTTCCAAATGTCGTTTGGCCGTCGGGAAATCACTGTGCTAGGCCACCTTCTCAGTGCTCAAGGCATGCAACTTGTTTCTAACAAAATTAGAGTTGTCAAAGATTTTCTCCTACCACGTTTCGCAAAATATGTACGCAGTTTTATTGGCCTCTGTTCTTACTTTCGACATTTTGTGAAGAATTTCACTGACACTGCCTGACCACTTACAGAACTACTGAAGAAGGACAGGCCTTTTTATTGGGGTACAGACAAAGCGACTGCCTTCAGCAGCCTCATTGATTTGTGGGGTTTAACGTCCCAAAACCACCGTTTGATTATGAGAGACGCCGTAGTGGAGGGCTCCGGAAACTTTGACCAGCTGGGGTTCTTTAACGTGCACCCAAATCTGAGTACACGGGCCTACAACATTTCCACCTCCATCGGAAATGCAGCCGCCACAGCCGGGATTTGATCCCGTGACCTGTGGGTCAGCAGCCGAGTACCTTAGCCACTAGACCACCGTGGCGGGGCTGCCTTCAGCACCCTTACAACTTTACTTACTACCAACGATCTTGGCGCATTTTGACCCGTCAGCCCATACTGAAGTTCGTATGGGCCAGCGGACATGAAATCAGTGCTGTTCTCGCCCAGCGGCATCGAGGACAGGATCACGTCATCGCTTATGCCAGTCGCCTCGTTTCTCCTTCGGAGAGCAAGTTTTCGATCACAGAGCGTGAGTGCCTCGCACTAGTCTGGGCAGTCAGAAAATTTCGACCATACTTGTTTGGCCGCACCTTTTCAGTAATTACGGATCACCATGCCTTGTGCTGGCTGTCGTCCCTTAAAGATCCAACTGGGCGACTTGGCCATTGGGCCTTAAAACTCCAAGAATACAGCTTTGACATGGCATACAAATCTGGCCTAATGCACCAGGATGCCGACTGTCTATGCCGTCAACCCGTGGACCCACCCGACCTTTCAGCACGGTTCTGATCCTTGTGTCTTCACCATGTCTGCTTTCAACGACATGCGCAAGAAACAGCTCACGATGTCCACTTGCGGTCTATCATGCAGAGTCTACGTTTGCCCCACCTAGACCCGTCACTACACATGTTCATTCTACGCGATCGCATTCTTTACCAACACAACACCAGCCCCGAGGGACCACAGCTACTACTTATGGTTTCTGTGACCCTCCGTTCCACTGTTCTTGAACAGCTTCACGGCGCCCCAACTGCGGGACATCTCTGGGTCACGCGCACGTACGATCGCGTGCGGTGTATTTTTTTGGCCAGGCCTTCCTCATTCTGCACCGGTGCGTCGATACATTGCTGCTTGTGAGTCCTGCCAGCACTCCAAAATTCCACCTTGCCACCAGCTGGTCTGCTCCAACCAATAGACATACCCACCGTCCCCTTCTACCGCGTCGTTCTTGATCTCGTTGGACCATTTCCTACTTCTCTCACTGGAAACAAGTGGATAGCCATGGCCACTGACTATGCCACAAGATACCCTATCACACGAGCACTACCAACAAGCTGTGCCACTGACGTCGCGGATTTCTTGCTTTATGACGTAATTCTTCATGGCGCTCCTCGGCAGCTGCTGACCGATCGTGGTCGCTCATTTCTTTGAAAAGTAGTAAGTGACATCCTTTGCTCTTGTTTGACGCGCCACAAGCTCACTACGGCCTACCACCCGCAAACAAATGGTCTTACCGAGCGCCTAAATAGAACATTCACAACAATGCTCTCCATGTATATTTCCAAAGATCAACTTGATTAAGATAGTACTTCGCCTTATGCGACATTCGCATACAATTAGTCACGCCCCGACACCACTGGCTTCTCCCCTTTCTATTTATGGTTCGGCCTCCATCCAGTGTTACCCTTCAAGACTCTTCTCCTATCGACTATGCAAATCGTTACACAGTATGCCCGGGATGCCACTGCTCGGGCTCAAGTGGCCCGCGAAATCGCACAGGAAGGTCTTCTTGCCTCGCAGCTCTCTCAGAAGGTCAACTACGATAGGCATCACAGAGTAGTTTCCTACTCTCCAGGTTCATTGGTCCTCTTTTGGACATCATGCTGGCACGTTGGCCTCTCTTCGAAGCTCTTATCTCGCTACTCTGGGCCTTACAAGGCTTTACGCCGGCTTACTGAGGTCACATATGAGATCGCTCCGTTGTGACAGTCAGTCGTCGTCGTCCGCACCCGCCACTGATGTCGTCCACGTGTCCCGTCTGAAACCATACATCTCTGCATATGATGCTACACTCCTTTAGGCACGGAGACGGCGCTACCGACGGCAGGGGGTTATATGTTACACGACATCGGCAACGAGAGAGCATCAGCTAGACGACGAAAATAATGAATGCGATTGCGCTCGTGTTGTTGCTGCTGTTGTACCTCTATCTTGACCGCAGCTGCCTCTGACTCTCCCTGTATATTTTGTAAATATATTTATTTCATTCATTCACTCACCCCCGTGACAATATGTAAAAGCAATAGACATCAAAATAGTTTATGTACTCATATGAAAGCTAACAAATGCCATAATCAACGTGAAGGACAGGTTGCCGAGCGTAAATTCCCCTAGTCTTGTGTATGCCACAGGCCCCCATGGTTGTGACAACCAGTACAATGATGAAACCGGTGATTTCCAGAAGAGTTAAACAACATCAACATGATGTGACAAAACGAGGCGTGACCTCGAATGCCCTTGCTTAACTCATAAAATCTACAATTAATCAGATTAACTGGTCAAGCGCACATGTCTTGGGAGGGAGGGGGGGAGAGAAGAGAAGCTAGCATTATCCTGCAGGTGGAATCCCTGCACGGACAGCCAACTGCCTATACACTGAACAGGAGCTTCTGACAATAAACTCTCAAGGCTTATGTCACGTACTAAGGTGTACTTAAGTGGACACTAAAGAGAAACAGTCACTTGGTATAGATTGCAAACTGCATTCTGACAACCCTAATGCCTTACTTTTAACTATTATAAGAAGAAAATAAAGGTTGAAGTTTCAATTCAGAATGCATTTCTTGTATTTTCATGACATTGACTTGAGAAAATTTTCTGAAACTTCGTTTGCTACATCTATGGCACGTACAGATCAAAATGTACATTTCTATCAAGGAGAAGCTATGTACGCCCCAGTAGACGCTTTCAAAGTTTATGACATCACGGCGTTCGGTACAGGAATCTGAAGGTAGCGTCTCCATCCGCATTTTCTTTTTACGGGCTTTCTCGCTTACCAAGCGTTGCGTTGCGATGAGAGTGGTGTTTTAGAGATTCTCAAATTGTACTTCACCAATATACAAAAATAGTTTTGCTCTTAGTGTCCCTTTGAGTATGCTGTGCCTTTCTTATGGGTTTTACTGTGAACAAGGCTCCCGCACGAGGTGCCAGAATGTCAGTAAACTGTATTCCCTTGGTTCGTATATCCTTTCGTGCTTGCTCTAAGAAGCAACAGTTATGAACTGCCTTTTTTTTTCCTATCTTTTCTAGCTGTTCATTGTAGCCAGCCGAAGGAGAGACTTTTCAAGCTTTGATCAATGACAATGCTTATTTTTGTTACGAAAGCACAGACTGCCGTCAGTTTCCATGGTCTGGCCAAGTTTCTCAGATATTCCCCGACGTTTCCAGAAGGACCTAAATTCCCCAACTTTTCCAGGTTTTCCAGGTAGAATGAGATCCTCTTTTAGTGTTTGGGGTGGTTTGAATGTGCTGACTACTTTAATTTTGCGGGTATCTGGCCTGACACCATCTTTGTCAGCTAGGGGACCGAGATCCGATGCTTGTCATTTCCCAAAGCTGCACTTCTCACAGTTCAAAATCAAACGGTCCTTTTTGACACAGTCTAAAACAAGACTCAATGATGACATATGGTGTTTACTGGCACAAGGGCCATGTGATGGCCAAAGAGCAGCATGAACTATGATGACCGAAAAGCAATGGTACGCTATTGAAGTGATATGAACACGATACGAACAATGATAGTGTTGCGAAGCTGTAAAGGAGCCTGAAATTACGCGCCCGGAGGCAGGTTAAAACTCAAAACTATTAAAATCATGGAGATGACATGAAACACGTGACGCTAGAATAAATGGCAGTGTTGGTGGTCCGGCGCGCCGCAGCCGCGACCTCTGTGCCAGAGTCGAGCTACGGATAATTTCGATATATGGGGTGAAAACTATGTACATCTTTTAAAAACCTAAGAACTGACTGAAGTTTCAAAAGCGGATCCCTACCAATCAGCACAACAGGATCTAGTGGTAGCTGCTGTCGGGCAATAAAAGGTGTTTTTTCCTTAAATCATCTCAATCACTACACTGAACTAGGATGTGTAGTACCGTAAGTGGATCTCCACACCTCTCACAGATGAGTTGGTCATTGCCAGACAAAAGGTATGAATGTGTAGAGTGTGTGTGTCCTATTTGCAGCCTTGTAAGTGTAACTTGTGTGTAGGGGGGAGAAGATTTAGACTCCGACCAAAAGTTTTGAAGAAACCTGACGTTTCGAAACCGACTTGGTTCTTTCCTTTGGGGTGACTGCGGAGACTACGTAGCAGCGGCGTCTTCAAAGCACTCTCAGGGTGGATAATGACCCCCCCCCCTTCTCTCTCTCGTTTTGCCGTGAAGCGCAGTCCATGTGTATACGCTGGGGGAAGGGTTCCGAGAAAGCAGTTCAGACAGCACCTAAATTCCGTGCACCCAACCATACAAATCACGAACGAGTGTGAAAGCGACAACTGCCTGCCCTTTCTCGACGTCCAGGTGACAAGAAAGCGCAACGGCCTGGAGTTCTGCGTTCACAGGAAGCCTATGCACACTGGTTTTCCCACCCCGCCTGCTACAAGGCTTCAGTTGTGACCATGCTACTCCAGAGAGCTAAGAACTTATGCTCCAGTGACACAGAGCGAAAGAAAGAAAAGGCCCGTATAATTGCAGAACTCAAAAAAAAACGAATACCCAAAAAACTTCATTCGACCCGCCACCCGCCACGCAGAGCAACGAAGGATACGAAAACATCAATCAACCTTAAGGGGAGATGCTACTCGAAGACACTTTTTTTTATTATTCACCCTACAGCAATGAAACTTGAGCTGTTTATGGAACATTTTATGCTGCTTTCCAATTTATAATTAGTTTTCTTTCAAGTTGCTTACTTTTAGCTCTGCAAAATGACAAAGTGAAAACCTTAACCCTTTGGCCCCCCTCTTTTCATCCCTGAACTTCCATAATTTTTTACCATTCATAGTTCATAATGTTTGAAATAAAGTTTAGAATGCAAATAACTAATTAGGAAGCATATACAAAAGAAGTAATGGGCATGAAAACTAATAGACATCAAAAGTCCATATTACACCTACCCTAGTAAAGGTTTACATAGATTTTTTTTATTAGACAATAAAATATTAAAAATTAAACTAAATAATTGCATTCGCCATACGTTAGAAAAAATTTGGGCAATATTTCATGCAGATCTAAGCACTGGAAGTGCCCGAAAAAGGAGGGGCACATTGAAAAAAATGCCAAAATTTGTTTTGAGAAAAATGAGTTTTTAAGTTAAAATTGAGTTTTTATTTATGAAAGATATTAAATCTCATGAAATTTGCGCACCAAAAAGAACACTTTTTCTTGTAGTGGCCACTGACACTAAAATACGCCAGTCCCATGAGTTGGTCCCTTTCGGCTTTTTCGAGCCGACTCCTCACAGACATTTCGCTCCCAGACAGAGCCATGAAACGCTTGCCAAACTTCCGCTCCATCTGGCAGAGCCTTGTGCCAACTGCAAGCTAGGAAGTAGTTCGACAGGACAGCGAAATCCAAACTAAGTCTAGTGTCATGCCATCTTGCGGCCATGTTTGTGCCACATACCGTCGTACATAATGGCAATGTCGTCCCTGCTAGGTTCTCTCACTGCGAGCTCTTTCAACCTCGCAAGATTGGTGATAACGTCATCCATTGCCGCATCATGAACTTTTCGGCTGACAGGTGTGAATGACTTTTGATGCATTGGTTTTGACTTTGATGCATTGACCGCAAGTTTGGCATTGATCGCAAGATGGTTTGATTTTGATGCATTGGTCGCAAGTGCTATCCGCACAATGGCTTTCACTTGCGAGCAATGCATTTTTCCTTCATAACGGAGATAATTACACGAGAAAAGCATTGTTCAGCTCCGCTGCTCGACAAGACATGGACCCTGGAAATAGGTTTCACAGCACATATAGGCGCGCAGCGGCCAATGGCGGTCCCGATCCGTACCACGTGATCAGCCAGTCGCGGCGCTCGAAAAACGCGCAGAAGCGTGCTTCTTTTTATTATTTCTTGCGCTGCATCAGCGAGGAAAACTGTTGTTATTTGAAGAGCGAGGCTCGACCCTTCGGCTCATGCGATCAACAATGGCGAGCGGCGGCGCATTATCGGGGGCAAGGTGCTCGAAGACTACACACTTTAGACCTTTTAACAGGCACCTTGTGCTCTTTAGATGCAATTTTAAAACATTTCCGGTTAAGTCTCGACCTGTACTTTTTTTTTCATAACAGTAGAGGTACTAATCTAGTAATTTTGAAAAAAAAAAAAAAACTCCCGTTTTTCGACCCGCATCTTCCCTTAATTGATAGCCCCTAGAAACGCGTACCGGTCCCATATGCTCAGGGAATCAGCGAGATGTTGGCGCGGATCTTCAAGAAGGAAGGGGTTCGCATCGCGCACGTGCCTTCATGTAGGCTCGGCCGCCTCCTCCCCCGCCCGAAAGACCGGCCAAAAAGGGCAGGACCCCTGGTGTCGTTTACAAAATTCCGTGCGCCGAGTGCCTCTCTTCGTATATCGGTGAGACAAAAACCTACCGGAATGACTGAAGCAACACGCCAACAATGTGCGGAAGCTCTACAAAGAGCGCAGCACAGTCGCCGAACATTCTGAGACATGGGATCACCGCATAAATTCACCGGGAAAGCGAGCCGAACTGGAGGAAAAGGTTATTACTCAAGCCATGGCACAAACGGAGGACAGCCCATAACATAAACCACTCTCTTGGAACCCTTCCCCCTGTGTATACACATGGACTGCGCTCCACAGCAAAACGGGAGAAAGAGGGGGGTCATTATCCGCCCCACGAGTGCTTTGAAGACACCACTGCTACGTAGCCTCCACAGTTACCCTTGAGGAAGGAACGAAGTCGGTTTCGAAGCGTCAGGTTTCTTCGAAACCTTTAGTTGTAGTCTAAATCATCTCTCAGTTTCATATCCAACCAGACAGACTTCTCTCGAATGTTTACTTTCAACATGTATGTAGCGTGATCTAGACACTCGTGGCAAACTTACAAGTATCGGATTAATAACATGTGGTTTGCCATCTGTTTGCCAATCCCATAGGTGCTGCCAGCACGCCCTGAGCTCCCGCCGTAAAAAACGTTTCATGTCGAGTGAAGGGACGGCCATGGGTGCATTGGCGGGACTGTGGTCGTGCGCAGACGCAGACGCAGCTAGCTGGTCTGTTGCCACATTTCCAGCATTCCCACAGTGCCCTGGAACCCACACACAACAACATGTCAGTTTAGAGGGTAGATACTGCATAAAAGACAGTAAAGCGACACAAGTACAGGATTTTAATGTTGTTTAAGTGTTTTCAAAGCTGTCACAACGCTCAGCAAATTTGTGAATACAACCATGCATTGTAGTTTTAATTGCTTAATATGCCTGACAGCCTACAGATACCGCATAGGCTTCTGCGGTAAAAGTGCTTGTTTGGGGGTGCAGCATACCGTAATATGAAAAAGATAGGCCAACAGCTGCATAGGACACGCCAGTGTGAGACTTTGAAGCATCTGTGAAAAATTCTGGGCAAGTATACTTGTGTTGCAGTTCGAGGAAGTGTGTGCACATATGTGCAATAGGTGCGTGTTTAGTGACCTCCACAAAAGATAGATCGCAGTTTATAACCTGCCATTGCCACGGTGGCGAATATACTGCTGAAGCCATAAAACAGTGTTCTACAAGTAGCACGGCTGTTTCCTAGCGAGCCTCCTGACACAGAGTGAGTAGGGCTGTGTCAGCGAAAGAGGGTTGTGAAATGAAGTAGAATTGGACAGATCATTAGTTATGGAGTGAGTGGGATGTTCCTCATCGGAGTTAACCCAGAGATAGTATGTAAAAGACATTTAGCATCTCTGCAGATAGAGTGACCAGTAGTTTCACACTGCCTAAAGGCTTTCTATGGGGCTAGTTCGAAAAGCACCCGTAGAAAGGCGAATGCCTAGGTAGTGGACAGGCTTAAGCATCTTTAAAGCTGATGGCGTCGCAGATTGGTAGGTTATAGCACCGTAATCAAGGCGTGTGTGCACAAGGCTTCTATACAATTTCATCAGGCATTTCCTGTCACTACCCCACGTAGTGCATAACAACACTTTCAAAATATTCATTATTTTTAAGCCCCTGTTCTGTAAATACTTGTTGTGGGGTATGAAGGTTAATTTTGTGTCTAATATTAGACCCAGAAAGTTATGCTCAGACTGCACAGACAGACGTCGACCATGTAGTTCAATTTCGGGATCGGGATGAACTCCGCTCTACCAGCAGAACAAGACGCATGCGCGCTTTCGCGCATTCAGTTTGAACCCATTCTGATCTGCCCATTGAGAAACCTTGTTCAAACCTAATTGAACCTGTCGTTCACATATTGAGAGGTTGCACGATTTAAAACCAGCTTGTACATCATCAACATGTGTGCAGTAAAACATATTGCGAGGGATAGCAAGACGCAAGGAGTTCATTTTGACTATGAAAAGTGTGCAACTCAATACACCTTCTTGCGGCACTCTTGTTTCCTGGACAAATGTTCGCAACAAAACAGTGCCTAATGAACCACGGAATGTGCGCTTGGTCAAGTAGCTATCGTTATGTTCAACATTCTACCCCATACATCGAAGTGTGAGAGGTCTCTCAGTATGCCAAAGCGCCACGTATTATCATAGGCACACCTGCCAAGTTCAAGGGTGCTGAATCCGGAAGATTTCTGCAACGGGGGGGGGGGGGGGGGGTGGCACAAAAGACAAGGACATACAAACAAACAAAAAAAACATTGCGAAAAACAAAAAGCGGTGGAAGGGGGTCTCAATCGCAAGCACCAACATCAGCGTTGCGGTCTTATAGTGGCTAGGAGTGGCCGAACACACCAGGGTAAGGTTTTTTACTAAGGTGAGAGTCTCAAAGAATCAACACAATTAGCAGAATCTATTTCAGTAAAAACAACTCGCGTGTGTCTTTCTGGGACACACGTGAACGGACGGGATGGCGCAGCTGGCTGCCACAAAAGCGCGGGTCAAAGCTTTGCTCACTACTACATTCTTTTGACACGAACGCCAAAATGCATCTGGCCGCTTTTTGTTGCGATAGCAATTATATGCACAGTCTAGGCTGTTTTTTGCCGTCGCCACCGCCGGCATTCTTCACAGTATATGTATACCTATCTATATTTATGAACACTCAAAGAAAAAAAGCCGCCCGCACTCGGTACCAGGCTCGTCGCGATGTGGCTGACGCGTGCTTATCTCTCACGTGTACTTTGTCTCATGGATGGATGCCTGTGTGCGCGCTTATCCTTTGGTGAGGGAATTGTGTGCCTTCGGCTTTCACTGAAACGAAACCGTTAGTTGCCGGCCCCACAAAGGCCACTTTGGTCTCTGCACAGGCCCCTTTTGCAATAACAGCACGCTTTTCATACACAGCGAGGTAAACACAAGGACACTTGTTAGTTTGTACTCATCTGTACCTGTGATAACGTATCGTGCATCGTTTTTGTTCAAACAGCGCATTACATGTCGAGCGGTAAACGTTGTTAGTTACGATACTCTCGTTCTGCAAGAATCGTTTTCGTGCATCATTAGTGTGTGAGCAGAGCGCCACACGTTTCGATCTGCTTGCCGTTCTCAGCGTTACATTTCAAGTTGTTGCTGTCGCATTTATTGCTTCGCCCTTGCGGCGAAACTGTAGCCTTTTTATTTCTGATGCATTTACTGTCTTTAAGCTACTACTGGGTGCCCTCGAAGCTCGTAGATCGCTATCGCGTTACCACGACCGCGGTGTTTTGCGCAGTGGTTGCGGCAAACGGTAGTTCAATTTACAATCCCCAAGTGCTTGGCTACGCACTCGCCTTCAAAATTAAGTCATTTTATGCCATCTTACAATGGCATCTGCCGCAGTTTTGTCCGCAGAGTTTGCGGAAAACAGCATTGCTTTGACTGGTTGAGCGCACACTTTCGGGGTTGTGCCAGGTACGCCGTCGCCATACATGATCGTGTCAAGCGAGACCGTGGTTTCGTCCACAGCGGTTGTGGCAATGACAATCACATGCACTGCAGAAGACAGTGCGTGCACCGGTTGCACGTGTACTTCCGAAGCTCTGAGTACGCTGCTCTCACTATTCCACCAAGGGATGCAACGTTTTGTGCCATGTCCCGTTTGTGGGATACACTTTGTTGTAGCATCAATTACAAAAAGCTGTAAGGTAGTCTACAGCTGCATCTATACTTAAGCCACACATATCAGGCCAACTTAGGTTGCCAGCATTCCGAAAATTTTCCCAGTCTGCCTTGCCAATCTTCCATCTGAGCTCCTATGGAGGGCCTGTTTTATCTATTGTTGTACTCAAAATTAAAGGAAAATGATCACTTACATATGAATTATTCATGATTTTCCATGTGAGTAACGATAGGAGCAATGGAGAGACATACGGAGGTCTATTTATGAGTAGGTGTTGTTAGCGGGACTATAGTATGTTGGGTCCTTTCGATTTAGGAGACACGCACCAAAAAAGGAAAGGAACTGTTCAATCAGGTGGCCTCGCGCATCACAGCGAGAGTTACTCCATAGGCTATTATGAGCATTAAAGTCCCCTAGAACGAGTTACGGTTTTGGAAGTTCATCGATTAGTGACTGGAATTCATGTTTGTTCAGTTGATGATGTTGAGGTATGTAAATACTGCAAATTGTTACCAGTTTATTGAAAATGACAGCTCAAACAGCTACTGCTTGCTTCAAGAGATGTTTGAAGTGGTAAATGTGCGCAGGCTGTTCCTTGACTAACTATTATGGCAACACCACCGGATGAAGCTACAGCATCATCTCGGTCGTTTTGAAAGATAACCTAACTGTGTAGAAAGTTAGCGTGTTTTGACTTTAAGTGTGTTTCTTGCACGCACAGCACTTTTGCTGTATGTTTGTGTAATAGTTCCTGGATATCGTCGAGGTTTCTGAGCAGTCCTCTGACGTTCCACCGTAGTAATTCTGTCATTTTAATGTTGCGTTGTGCTGTGTGTACAAAGTGTTTCCTAAGGTTACAGGACCTTTTGGGGGCCCTGTAATTCGGGGTTTTTTTTCTTGGCGCGTACCCAAGAGTTGCACCTATCCTTCAGCATCTGAAGCGCTGTAGGTGTGGTACTTGTATCCATCACCTCCTGTGAGGTGGTGGATGATGCCCACTCGGCAGGCACATTCACAAACTTTCGGATCTGCTTGCAGTGGTCCGAGGTCCAGCAGACACGGGGGTCTGCCGACCCTGTTTCTCATGTGGCAGAGCAGTACAGGCTGTTCCAGCTGGAGGTGCTGGTAGCACGATCGGAGCCACACACTGTGTGACATTCGCAAGTGCAAAAACATGTGGCGCGGCGCCCCGGCGCATCACATCGGCGAAGGAGGGAAAAGACAGGTTGTGTAGCGCGAAACGTTGACGTGCTTCTATGAATGAGATTGAATTTGACCTTAAGTTCTACTGTTTGTTTCTCTTTTTTCCATTGGAGGCATGCTTGTGAGTAGGCAGGATGACCTCTTTCACAGTTCAAACTGAGTTGCTTCTGAGGTACAATTGTCGGATGTGTGTTGAATGGATGCACACTTTGCGCAAGTGGTGCACCCTCTGCAATTCTGTGATCCATACCTGAAATGCTCACACTTGAAACATCGAGAAGGATTGGAAATCTATGGTCTTATACACGAAGCTTACGATAGCCAGTTTCAATTGATTCTGGTAGCTCACTGGTTCCGAAGGTAATTATTAAATGTTTAGTAGGAGTATGTTGCTGCGCCTTATTGTTATTTGTTGGACTTTGACCACGTTCTGGTCCTGCCAAAGAGAAAGGTGACACCGATTTCCCCTAGGTGGGTCAGCCCAGGGGTGCCAACTACATGAAGTCGGGACCAAAGGTGCATGCTGCCTCTGCCAGGGGGCCTTAAAAGTCGAATCACTCGGCGTTGGCTCAACCCCCAGGATCTTCTTTTCCCCAGACTCAAACCCCCCCCCCCCTTTGTTGGCTCGTGTCCGTGGTGTTGCCACACACACCAAACGCCTGCTTGCACGGACGCTTCTGCGGGGCTAAAACAAGACTCAAACAGGCATTATGCTCTTCAAAGGTACGACAATAAATGACAACGTTGTCAACGCAGCACAAATACTCTTTCAAAGACCCCGGAAGATACAGTCCATAAATCTTTCGAAGATAGTGGGGCGTTGCAAAGCCCAAACGACATCACATTAAATTGGTACTGTCCACAAGGCATCATGCATGAGGCTTGTCTGAAGTGTGCATAGGTATCTGCCAGTATTCTGATCATAGGTCTACTGAAGAAAAGTACGAAGTCAAGTGTAAGCAGTCAATTATACTGTCAATCTGAGGCAGCCAATATACATCTTTTTTGGTGAGGGCATTGAGTCGCCTGTCGTCAATGCAAAACCTCCAGGAACCGTCTTTATAACCAAGATGACTGGTGCTGCCTTCGGGCTACACGACTCTGCGATGACGCCCTTTTGCAGCATTTCCTGAACCTGGTCAATGATAACTTTGCGTTCTGATGACAATGCTCGGTAAGGTTTCTGCCTAATCGGATGAGCAGTGCTGGTATCAACCCTGTGCCGAGCGCGAGAACATGGTAGAGGTAATGGCTTCTTGGCAAAAGTCAAACACAAAAACATATTCGCCAAACAGGTGAAGTAATGTCTGCTGCTCATGTGACCGCAAAGTGGTGCTAATGATGCCTTTGATCAGTGACTTGTAAGAGCAACTGCGCTGGCTGTACAGTGAAACCTAATTCGAACTCTGTTATTTCGACATCCCACTTAATTTGCAATATTTCTGCGGTCCCATATTTTTCAAAGTAAGTCTGAGTGGATAATTTGAAGCGGCGGTCAGCATCAGTCTGGTTAATTCAAAAACTTTGGGTGCCATGTGGGAATTCCTGATCCCAATTTCGCCGCCAATCCGGGAGAACGACGGCCCTTAAAGGGACCGACGACTGCCCAGAACATGAGATGACTGCACGTATTGAAAGATTGTCCCTTATAGAGATTCAAACCAACCGCATTTTTCTCGTGAGAAGTGAAGTTATATTTTTGTTTCTTCATTGAAAATCGCAAAAATAATCTGTGGCTCCACCTGGTGGCAGAAAGTTCAATTATCCGCGCTGCCCTGTCACGTGATCGTAAACTAGTGTACGCGGTGAACAATTGTCCCATTAGTATTGAAATATTGTATGCTTCTTTGTAGTAAAAAAATATTGCTCCTTATAAATGTATTTATAGGCCTGCGTTAGTCTTAAGCAATAAAGTGGCACTGCCTTGGCATGAAGAAATGATCCTGTGTTCGTCAGCGCGACTTGACCCAACTTGCCTACGTGTTCCCCGCGGCGGTGGTCTAGTGGCTAAGGCACTCGGCTGCTGACCCGCAGGTCGCGGGTTCGAATCTCGGCTGCGGCGGCTGCATTTCCGGTGAAGGCGGAAATGTAGTAGGCCCGTGTGATCACATATGAGTGCACGTTAAGAACCCCAGGTGGTCGAAATTTCCGGCACCCTCCACTTCGGCATCTCTCATAATCATATGATGGTTTCGGGACGTGACACCCCACATATCATTCAATCAATCAATCGCCTACGTGTTCATGAAATCGTGCATGTAATTTCCAGGCCTCCAAGATTTTAGAGTGATGTGTTTTTACTGACACTTTGTCTCAGAAAATACACACCGTAAATTTTTGGTGACTTGACTTGGCTCGTTTGTCAAGAGAGTAATGATAATGGGACAAGCCATCTATGACACAGGCGCATCAACCTTGGGTGCAGGCGCACGCAACATGGCATGAATACAAGGAAGCTGTATAAAGGCACATCGTCTAATTGTAATGGCTTGTTATTTTGATAAATAGTTGTAAAGGTAAGAATAAACGCGGTTAAGCATAGATAGAGAAACTCCTGTGAAAGCAGAGCAATGGCAGCATGCACAAGTCGCTAAAATGGCTACCCGCACCGCTATCAATTCTCAGCGTTGCCGGCCAAAAAAGGCACATTAGTATTCAGAGCCTTTCAAATAAAACAAAAAAATACTGCTAAGAGGGGTAAGACAGCTGAGAATAAACTGGAAGCAGCTTCTGAAGCAGCAAAATTCAATTTTGGAGCAGACGAACCTTACTTTGGAACAATCAGCGGCATTTATTATGTAGTCCTGGAAGCTTAAAAAAGCTCATTTTTAGCAATGGGCGGGGGGGGGGCACAAGTGCATTTTACTTACTTACAGTACACATAACTCTAAAATAGTCTTTAAAGAAGGTTTTCGAACAGATTATCGCCAGGTATGAACTTCACTACCTTTTTACTTAACACGAGAACTCTCCGGCCCTTGTAAAAAAAGTGAAATAATATTTAAAAAAGTTTTTGAAAATTAGGTTCACTGGAATCATTTCATAAGAGAAAGGCACCGCACTCATAAATAATTAAAAAAAATTGCCCTCTCACCTTCCCAATTTGTGGGGTTTAACGTCCCAAAACCACCATTTGATTATGAGAGACGCCGTAGTGGAGGGCTCCGGAAATTTTGACCACCTGGGGTTCTTTAACGTGCACCCAAATCTGAGTACACGGGCCTACAACATTTCCGCCTCCATCGGAAATGCAGCCGCCGCAGCCGGGAATCGAACCCGCGACCTACGGGTCAGCAGCCGAGTACCTTAGCCACTAGACCACCGCGGCGGGGCCTCTCACCTTCCCGAAGGGAATCGTGAAGGCATTTCTTGTGCCGAGACTACACAACATAGTAATTTTAAACATAGTAATTTTAACGGTGTAAATTAATTATGAGACGAAGATTTATACTGTAACCATTTATTCACACATTCATCAGCCAGCGAACGGTCGAGATTGAGGCACGCTCTTCACTCCATTTATATATACGTATAAGCAAGCGGACGGGAGAGTGGGCCGCAGGGAGAAGAGAGAGGGAACAGCGAGAAAAGGAGCGGCGAAGCACTGCATGTGTCATTGTACCTGACAACCATAATGTCAGCATCTTATCAACACAAACACTACACAAATGCTGGCAGCACAAACGCTACAAACGCATTTAAAAAACACTGCATTGAGGCGGTGGCAAGTCACGTTCAAGTCAAGAAGGTGGGGGCTCTGTTTGCTTGGGACAAGGATAAGCACGTGCCCCTGCAGCTATTGCTGACAGCTGCTGACGCCGAAACGTGACGCGGTGGGAGCTCCAGTTGCTAAGTATGTGCGTGCCCGCAGCTGTTGCTATGTGAGGGGGCGGTGAACAAATCCCAATGAACGCCTGACAAAGCCCGACTAAGAAACGCATTCGCATTTAAAATTGAGATTGCACAAAAATAATAGTTACCTGAGAGTGGGCCTTCACTTAAGAAAAGTGACATGCTATCGTCAAGTGTACTACAAGCTTTTAACTGATAATAAAAAGCACGGTGCACTGCCGTTCATGGCCACCTCGTGAGGAACCACTTTCAAGAGTGCCGCGCGAAAGCCGAGAAACCTCCCCGCACCGACTATCTTGTAAAGCACATGCTATGGCACTAAGTGATAAGTGGATGGTACTAGGTGATAACGCCTCTCGACACAAGCAACCACACATTATCAGTATTGCGTATGTTAGCCTGTTATACTTTCTTTAATATCTATGGCCATTGACTTGTGATTTACACCCGCACCACCCCGCAGTCCACGCAAACGAACTGCCAAACCAACAAATGCCAGATTTCTTGCACAAAAAAAAAGTATGCCTGTCACACTGTGGAATGGCTACCGATCAAAACACCAGTCGAAAGTAAAGCTAAGCCTAAAGCTCCTGTAACCCAGAGCCGGTACGCAGCGATGCCTCTTAAAGGGCTCATCATGAGTTTTGATTATAAAACAGAGCAGCATTGCAAATCACATTTTACGAAAACTGTGCCACATGATCACCAACGCGTCACGAGTCACGAACAAAGCACGGATGTGCCCATTTGAAACTGGTTTGAATGCCATGGGTTTTGTGCACTACGGGTTTGCAAATCCTATAAGTTTCGTACCCTGCACTATGAACGAGTATTTAGTGCTGCTACTAAGTGGGTCTCTCGCTACCTGCAGACACCGATGTGGGAACACGTGCGCGCAACTGACCGCACGGAGCAGTGCTGACATGAAAATTGCAACGACCAGAGAAACGTGTTTCGCACAACAAAGAACCTGAAAGTGGAAATCCAGCTACGCAGTCCACTCGGTTAGGGTGGCTAACTCGGTGGTTTTCGCAAAGTGACAGTGGCCCCAGAACACACAGTCTAGCTAGCAGAACACTTGACACACGACAGCACATTTTTGTGGGGTCACACATATTTACAATAGTCCACAGGAGATTGAGACGGCACCGTGGGAGCCCTCATCACGAGAAAGGTGTAAAATAAAGAACACGCTACGGTGCGTCTTCTTTTTATGGCCTGCCTGGCACTGTTCAAAAAATTATGTTGTCAACTAAGCCTTTTTTCCCCACTGAAGCTGAGGTTGGCATCAAAATTCTTCGTTATTTTGGAGCAGCTTGGTGCAAGTAATCGGAAACGAATAAAAAAATGTGCAATATGCACAGCTGTTCCACCCCTATGCTTATAAAGTAACTACGCGCTTTTGTGAGTAACTACTGCAGTTGTGAACACAGTGAAAAGTACGCTTTCGGACGCGCCGAGCAAAAATTGGTAAAAAAAATCACTTGTTGGTCCTTTTAAGAGAAATAGGGAAATGCAGCGTGGCAATGCTAATGAGTGGCAGCTGAAGCACTCCAGCCTGGCTACTTCCAGTGCAACAAAAAAAGCGAGATTAAAAAAAAAAGGTTAGTGGTCAACTAAAATGTGTGCCTGGGGAGAAGACATGCTTCAGTGCAACACAGCAGTGACGCACAGGCAGCATATCACATGTCTCCAGCAACGTCAGCACGTCATGGCTTACCCATTCTTGGTTGGATTGTAAAGAAGTAAACTAAGGACAGTTTTGCAGAATTTGCAATGAATGCGAACATTTGATTGCCAGTTGCTCTAGCAATTTGTGCACTTGCACTGCTACCGGAGTTGTTGCCTGCAATGCCTCCTTTGAAAACTAAGTTCGAAAGCTTCAACAATCAAGTTATCCAACCTAACACATTGCGAATTTCATCACACTCGCCATTATTGAATTCTTTATTTTACTTGAAAGAATGGGAGAATGGTTCCCTCATGACGTGCTGACGCAGGGAGGAACAGGTGGAATGCTGCCCACGTGTTATTACTGAGTTGCAGCGAAGATGTCTTGCTTTCTGCAGATGCACAGTTCAGTTATTCACCCCCGACAGAGTTTTTTTTCTTTCTCAGTGCCAGTAGCGAGGCCTTTTGTTCCCCTGTGTTTGCGAAAAAAATTAAGACAAGGTATTGCTGGAAAAAATAACCACTGGAGCCACAAACTAGCCGGCACAGCAAACGACCAGCCCTTGATTACTTCAAATGATTCAAAATTACTTGCATCCCACTTTGTGAATTTTCTGTTAATTAAAAAAAGCCACTTATTTCAAAGATTTCTTGTGGCCCCAGTGACTTCAAGTTAACGAGGTTTTACTGTACTTTGTTCACTTTCATCTTTTACTATACTTTGTTCACTTTCATCTTAGCGATGCCAATTGGGCAGACGGATGCATCAAACTACGGTCAGATGCGGAATAACTGCTTCGGTAATTCTCCTGCCGTGAGGTGCCCTTAGAATAGGTGGGCCAATAACCATTGCTGTGACTAGTGCCCACAGGAGGAAACGCCGATGGGGAATCATATCATGATGTCGGCTCTCTCTGCTGATGACAGAACCGAGCTATATGCTCGGCGATACCTCAACGGTAACACACAAGGGCTTGGCTGTATACAGTGTACTCCTGGAAGGTATTGCGGGGACATGGTGGTGGCACAAATGCATCTTCCTTTGGGTTGTGATAGGTGTTGGCGAGCTGGCAAGGGTAACTGAAATGGTGTTCATACCAATCTACCAGGTAGTTATTGCGCTGTGGCCTCGGTGGTGTGTTTGGCTTGTAGTTGTAGTCATCGACGCCTGCAGTGGCCATTGACACGTGACAGTGAGAGGGAAGCGGCTATAGCGTAGCTTCATACAGCATGAAGTACCTTATTTACTCGCGTAATCCTCGCACTCGCATAATTCTCGCACCCCTTGCATCGCCCAACAATAATAAGATTTTTTTTCCTCGAGTAATTATCACACCCTCGAAAACTGCCGCAATAATGTTGTCTGCTTGTTCCAGCCACTGATGATGATAGAGCACACCATCTGGCGCCATCTCTTAAGCATCAAGCGTACTATTATACAGAAATTCAATCTAATCCAAGCCGAAGTGACAAGTGCGCTTTGCGGCGTGTTTTGTATGTTGTGTCGGTAATCTTATGTTATGGGGCAATACTGAAGCTACACAGCTGCTTTCAAGTTGAAAGTGATAGATCATGATATAAACAACGGCAACAGGGCCGCCGGTAGGCCTTTACGGGCGTAAGAGTTTTGTGTTCGCTACTAGTGACGGCACCTGAAAGCCACCAAGACACGTTGGGCCTGCCATGTGCCTAAAACTGGGATTGATGGTAAACTTTATTTCCTCAGAAGGAAACTGCTGATGATTCTGTTAAATAGTTATCAGCCCAATACTGACGTTCTACGCTTACTTTTTCAGGGCTCCTGTTGAGCAACAAACGCTACTGCCACGCCCGCAACGCCCACAAGCTTTGCGTATGATATTCTAATTCTTGACTATTTCCTTGCACTTTTTGTGTCTCAAATAAATTTTCCCTTGTGTTAAACCTGTGCTTTTAGTGTTGAGGTAAGTTTTAATTAGTACTTCTTAAGGCTTGCTGTTAGTTGCTGGTTTGAGAATCCCAATTTGCGGCCACTTCGTTTTCTTTTTCGCTTTACGTTTTCTGGAAAGTTTTCCCCCATGATTCTCGCACACCCAAACTTTGCATCGGTTTTCCACCAAAAAAGTGCTAGGATTATGCGAGTAAATACGGTAAGCTCTTCACGAATGATCTCGCATATTGTCGACGCAGTATCAAGCGGCGTGTTTGGGAACACTTGCAACGGTGGTTACATTTGGTAGGCGACCGAGTTTGGAAGTAATATGCCACATCTGCAGAGTCTCGAATGTGCGACAGCGGCTTATGCAGTGATGAAAATGACTTACTTTTTGGAGCATACCTTGGAGCAGGAAAAGTACTGCTTTGGAGTAGCTATTGGTGTTTCAGTAGCAAATATTAAATTAGCCATACAGGAATTGAAGCTCAGAGCCTTGTTCATGCATCTCGTAAATATTGAAAGGACCCTGCAAGACTTTTTCAGCATGGTCAGAAAATGCTGCCGATCAGTAGTAGAGGCTCCCAAGAACACACCAGCCAAATGTTATAGCGCAGCAGGCGGCCCCGAATTCACAATAAATTATCAAAGCCAGCTCAAATTGTTTTCTCTTCCCTCAAGAAATGACCAAAGACACTCAAAAATCACTCGCAGAAGGCCATCTATCAGCCATTGACTGATTTGAACATGGCGCGCAAGGTTGTTACAGAGATCGCCACAGGAGGCTGTGACTTGTCCACACGTGCACGAGCAGTCGCACTGAAAAAACCACTGTTCTCTACTATACTTTATACATGAAGAAAACTTGTATGTGTATTTTCGAATCAAAAATTGTTATGCCTAGGGGCAGACTTTCGAAATTAAAAAAAAATCTGCTTATTCAAAAAAAGAGAAAAAAGTGTTCAAGGTCACGAGGTGCACGTGACGTGTTTTTTTTTTTTTTTTGCCCCTGCTATTCCTCTCTGCATAGATTGCAGCCCTTATGTCGGGACGAGAGAAGAGAGAATGCAATTGCTGCGTGCCACGAATCTTTGTAACTCCACTGGCACAGGACCGATTCCTAAAATTTTTGTGGCGTTGAATTTTTTAGGCAATAAGCTCTTCCGGTGAATTCATTCCATGGTTATGAAAAAAAGTGTTTCAGGGCCCCTTTATTACTTACTATAGAATACATTCAACTCTGTCATTACAGCGAGAAAATGGCTATTTTTCAGATGTCTCAACAACAAAAGTTTTTGCCAGTTATCAAAGTACTCCAGCACGCACTGCAGAGAACCAAATAATGCATAATGATAAGCTGCAGATCTTATCGTCACTCACTTCCTGTTGTTGCGCAGGATCGGCGCTTGCCAAAAAGGTTGTATCTATCCTTGAGGCCACGCTGCCTATCATTGACTTCGTTTAAGGCGGCCAGCGAAACAGGCAAGATGTTGGCATTTCAACCGATAGATGGTGTTTTGTCATTGAGCCGCCCGGCACTGGTGCCCTTCTGATGTACCCGTGCCATTATCTCGCTGTGCCGTTGATTTATTTTGTTTTTTCCCAAACTTGTTAGCGGTGCGGAACTTGCAATACAGGTTAGCCATAATGAAAGATTACAAAATTGGCTGAGAGCGTAGGCATAACGCACTGTTCTGGAGACTGCGGCACGTCTCTTCAAGCTTGTTCAGCGCCATGCCGGTACACTGTCAGAACGTACAGACTGTTGAGAATCAAAAATGCTTGCTCTGATTTATTGCTAACTTGCCCGGTTTGGGACGCCGACGAGAACAAGGTGATATGCCAGAGAGATACGCTCACCGCTTCATGTGCGCTTCGCCGCTGCGCACAGCAGACAGCTCGGGAGGCCCGGCGAATCAGAAAGTGCGACTTAGTCGTGTGCTCGCAGCAACGAAAGGCTCACGTGGCAGGACTTTTTTTGATGCGGATTCATGGCGTACATACTGAGTAAATGAAAACAAGCGTGTTGGGATATGAAAAATGAAAAGGGTGGTTTTTTTCGAGTGCGACCAAGATGGCTGTTGTAGCAAGCGTAGAACGGCAACAGCTCGGTGCTGAGAAAGCCCATTTTTCACGCGTCCATTGCTAAAAATTTAGCCCACTAATATAGCATAAAATGCTGTCACGGCTATAATAGCAATCTATGATGCATGAAAATCAGTGAAATTATGCATCGATAGGGGCCCAAGAATCTAAAAGTAATGTTTTCAAAACATTGACTTGCTTTGAGACTTCCGGTCTCAAGGACCCACCTCCCCGTTCAAAACAGAAAAAAGAAATCTGAGCCAAGGTACTGCTTCAGAGTTCTTGCCATGCAGGGAAGCATTTCCCAGTTTTTCTTGAGACACAGGTGCACTTGTATATTTTTCAGATAATTTTTTTTATGAGAAGAGCTTGCTGGTGTTAATGATTAGACGGACACATGCAATATGGATAATGCTTATATACAAACAACAGCTCTTTAGTAAATAGCTGGCATAAGATAGAGCCAATTATTATGGATCAACATTGTCAGATTGTGAAGCAGCTGCCATAATTTGACATTTGACTCGCTGAGGTTTTTTTCGATTACCGAATGCCAATGTTACTGCTGCATAGCTACAAATGACATGCATTTTTTTCAAGTTCGTCAGCCAATCACATTCCCTCCCCTCACACACACACATTGGTTCACGAAAAGGTCTGTCAAAAAGCACTACATTGCCAAATCGGGCAAATTCAAACTGATTCTGGAATGCACTTACTAGGAAGTGCTAGGTGCTTGTGAAACAAATTCAACATGACAAAAAAGATGGTTCAAAGCATGAATCACCACTGATAAACTTGAATAGACGTGGTGACGAAAGAGTTAATTAACACACGACAATCAATGTAAATTTCATGAAGCGGACAATGGCAGGTTGTGAAAAATGTGCTGCGAAATGAAGTATAATTTGATATACTAGTATTTGTGGCAGAAATTAAATCAAACCAAAAAATTTAAGGGCCACATTTTAATTGATTGATTGATATATAGGGTTTAACGTCCCAAAACCACCATATGATTATGAGAGACGCCGTAGTGGAGGGCTCCGGAAATTTTGACCACCTGGGATTCTTTAACGTGCGCCCAAATCTGAGCAAACAGGCGTACAACATTTCCGCCTCCATCGGAAATGCAGCCACCGCAGCCGGGATTCGATCCCGCGACCTGCGAGTCAGCAGCCGAGTACCTTAGCCACTAGACCACCGAGGCGAGGCGAGCGCCACATTTTAAAACTATCCAGAGTTGCATATACCTTTTGCCAAATAAGCAGTAGATAATCGGTATGAGATAAAAGGAATCCTGCTCATTTTCACATTTCACTGCACTAGCCTGGAAGTCTAGCTGAGGAAAAAAAACCCAAATGAACTATATGCTTAATATGCCCGTTCTTGTTGCATAAATGAAATCAGAGCTGATAATGCCCCACACTATAGCACACTGGGATGATAGTACAAAGATTCTTTTCGGTTTCTTTAGGACTTATGAGTCAGTCAAACAGTGAAAGTTCGTCATTCTCATTCTCTCAGTGTCATTTCAGAGCATGTTTGGAGCAATAATTAACGAAAATTACTCTTTGGAGCAACATTTCTCTTTTGGAGCAGCACTTCCATTACTGCTTATGATGTCGGTTATTGTGCCAAGGCTCTCTTTGCTGATGAAAAACTGATATACATCCTTGGCAATGCCCTTAAACAGCTGGCCAACTTTGTCCTCCTCTGACATAGAAGTGTTGACGATTTTGCACAGACTCAAGATGGTCTGGATATAGGTCCTGCACGCCTCACCTGGGATCTGGGCTCTCTACAACAGCATTTGTTCTGCTTGCTTTAGCTTTGCTACAGTCTCTCCAAAGCCCGGCCTTATTTGAGACACGAAGCGATCCCATGACGTGAGAGCATCCTGGAGGTTCTCATACCACATGAGTGCTGTGTCTGTCAAGAAGCATACTACATTGGATAGCTGGGTCTCGGCGTCCCATTAGTAGTATTTTTTCACCCATTTGCAGTGTGTGAACTAGGCGTCCACATCCTCGCCAGATTTGCCACCAAATGTGCGAGGCACTAACAGGTCCTGACGCAACCAGGGACCAGCCACACCCGAAACTGGCACTAGCGGTGCTGCAAATGCCAGCTTCGGGGATCCGATTTCCATCATCACCGTGACACATCTCAGCCGTCAGTGGTAGCAGAAGTAGTCAAGCAAGGAGGCGACTTCGACGTAGATCAAGTGCTTGCAGAACCGTGGTGCTAGATCGACTGCCTCGAAGCTCCACCAACAACAGTAACGTTTGAATTAAGGTTTTTACTTTCAAGATGAGAATGAGGTCAGGCAATGGCAGGCTCGAGTCCACCGGCCACACCCGACAACCCCATCTTCCTTTCACATGCCCGGATCACACCGTAGCAATACTTTAAAATTCGATACACCATTCTGATAGCCTGAAACTCAGTCTATGTTCCACATTCGTGTCAGTTGTGTGTCATCAAACCTCTGCTCATACTATAAAAAACTAAGAGCAGGCCTCAAAGGTGATGAATGACTTCCAGTCTCAGTGCAAGAATGAGAGACAACCAAGAAACTAATGAATAGCACTTTTGATTAGCACTTTTCTGTTGTCAATATTTTTTTTTTCTTTCAGCTGGAACTAGCACTTTCTAGTGTTTCTTGTGCACAATAGATTTTTTGTGAGAAACTATGGAACCTAAAATTGCATGCATAAGTAAAATAAGCTGGTACAAGAGCCTCACGTGGCAAGCTTCTTGGCGACATCCTGGTTGGGTGCCGTGACATAGGAAACCGAAAAGGTACCAGAGGAGAAGTTTCCTGAGGCACCAATGCTTGCCATGGATGCCAGGGCCCGGCGAGCTAGCAAGGAAAGTAGGCCTTGGTGCATTAACAGCGCAACAAAGATGACCTGCAGATGTAGAGTCACAATATAATAATGGTAATTATTCACTTATTTATTTATTAGTACCCTCAAGGCCCAAAGGCACAACAGAAGGGCGTAGTACACACGGCAATGCATAGGACAGTAAGTGGTGCATGGAACTAAACTAATACGAAAAGTAAGTAACCACTATCCACTGATATCTAGTGTTGTATAATAACAGCGAGGTAGCGACCAGTGTGCCAGTAATGACTAGGAACGAAATTGATTAGGATACCAGTGTGCACAGGGCTCTGCATTAGAGGGAAGAAGGGGAATGCAATTTTACTACAGAGTCTGACCCCCTCAAATTGGTCAACTCTATAAAAAACAATCTTTGCAATGAATACGAACATGATAACTAAATGAGGACGAGTTTCCCAGAACATCTTTCCTTTGGCCTCGAGCTCTGCGAAGGCAAAGGTGGGAAGTACGCAGCTATTAGAATGAAATGTGACAGATCCTCAGCTGACAATATCCTTGAAAACCTGCACGGCCATAATAACCCTGGGCTAGAAAAAATGACAGGGTAGGTCTGGCCAAGTAAAGGTATGGGACAGACAAGGCAGCTCCATTCAATGGTTAGAAGGGGAAGTAGTGCACCAATGTGTACACTAATGCTGATGATGATATAGATTTAGCTACAGAAGTGTGAAGTTGACAGGGTTTCAAGTGGAGGCTATTGATCCAGGTAGGCCGTTCTAGCCCTTATAATCAGGTTTTGCGTGGCACAGCCCACTACTGATGTGATTGAAGGTTTCAGATGCATAGGACAGTAGCGACATTAAGAAGGTGGCTGCAAAATATAATAAAAAAGATTTTCGGAAACAAAGATAGGCGGGAATATTTGTGGCAGGAGGCGCGAGCACATCACTAAGTTTTATAAAGCATTTCTTTTTTTCAAAAGTAAAAATTAAACCTTAGTAATAACATCTGGGGTTGAACGTCTTAAAACCACGATATGATATGAGGGACACCGTAGTGGCGGTCTCCGGAAATTTCGACCATATGTTGTTCTTTAACATGCACTGACATCGCACAGCCCCGCCGCGGTGGTCTAGTGGCTAAGGTACTCGGCTGCTGACCCGCAGGGCGCGGGTTCGAATCCCGGCTGCGGCGGCTGCATTTCCGATGGAGGCGGAAATGTTGTAGGCCGGTGTGCTCAGATTTGGGTGCACGTTAAAGAACCCCAGGTGGTCTAAATTTCCGGAGCCCTCCGCTACGGCGTCTCTCATAATCATATAGTGGTTTTGGGACGTTAAACCTCACATATCAATCAATCAACTGACATCGCACAGTACAATCAACTGACATCGCACAGTACAGGGGCCTTTACAATTGCGCTTCTGTCGAAACGCGAGTGCCGCGGCCGAGATCGAACCCGCGAAATTCGGCTCAGCAGTCGAGCACCCTAACCTCTACATCCCCGCGGCGGACAATCATTAAACCTTCAAGTGCCACTTTAGCTGTTGTACACCCCCCTTCCCAACACACAAACACACCCGCGCGCGCGGCACTACGGTGACGGGGCCCGTCAGCACAGTACTATAGTTAGGGCGAGGGGTCCCGTCAACATAATGTAATCGTAACGAGAACATAGTGTCAGATAGCGACAACAAAAGACACAGCACAAACCTGCGAGACAGACAGAAACATTATGTCGGCAGAGCAACACCAAGGCCGTAGTTTCTACCCTGGCGCGTTCCGACCAAGTTGTGCTTCAAGTTATTTACAACGCCACGGAAACTCATTCCTGCTGTACTGATAAGCTTGCAATCGCCGGCACCACGCACCCTCTTTTTGTAATGCACGGCTTGAAAACGGATACCAACCGTGAAAACGCCGATAGACGTCCAAGTAAACTGAGATCGTTTCAGCACATCGACGACCTTTGGCACGAGAATTGGCATTTACTGTAGACTTGAACAAGCTATAGAATTGTAAACGATATAGCACTAGGGACACACGTTTTTTTTTTTTTTTTTTCGTTTCCCCCACTAAAGCAAAACCAATTCAAGAAGCAACGACGCGATTTACAAACGTAAACAAAACTGGGCGCCGCTCTACTTACTTGATGATGATATCGAACAAAAACAAACCTTACAAAAGTAAAACATATTTATCTGTTTAAGAAACAAATATACACCACGTTATAACAACTTCCTAATACATTACATTTAAGTCACTTTTTAGTTAAATTGAACGTACGAAATTTGATTTTATTAGGTTCAATTTTGTTTTTTACAGTATTGGTAGTCCAACGCAGTCAAGACTAGTCAAGATAAACATGACAAGACTAGCCAATATGGCAGCTTTCATTGAACTCGAGCGCCCATGTGGTCGCCGCTAGCGTGATAGTGAGAGTTTAATCAGTTAATCGCCTTTTGAATCAGTTTACGTCGCCATAATGTCAGAAACCAAAGACCCCCCTAGCATAATCTCGTCACTGCAGCCAAGATATCTTCAGAAGTTCGACGGCATAACGCTGTCGAAATGCGGGTCGGGTAAGTCGTCAGGTGCCGTGTTCGCTCTTCGTGGCAAGCGCTTGATCACATATAATTTTAGTTCCTGGCTGTGCGTCAGCCCCTCTGTATAGAGAAGTGCGGTTTGACATATTTGCAGACGATTCGGATGACAATGATGACGAGCCTAATACGCCCGTGTTCGTCATTGACTGCAAACCTCGGATTGAGCCGGAGGCTGAAGAAGCACCACGTACGACCCGAGAAAGGTGCGTGCCATTCTTGGGCTTAGGCCACTTCTCCTGTACGTCATTTTTTTTATTGAGCTGCGAGACACTGCTGTTGATATGGTATGGCTGACGAAAATAACACAGCATTATTGCTGCTTTTAATAGTTGGGTGAGGGTCTGAATGTTCCTAAACGAAAACACCATCATCATTCTGTGCACTTTAAATCGCTAACCAGCCCAATCGGGACCTAGTTTTGTGATCACAATTTCTTCCTTTGCGTAAGCTAGGGAATAAAGTCAATGATAGCCGAACAATTCGATCATTGTTGTGATCGAAAGGTTACCGTGTGACACCGTCACAGCACGTGTATCTATCCAATCAAATGGCCTAGATTTACCTCCTGCGTGATATATTTTCTGTTTCCCATTGTACTCTGTGCATGTTCTGCAAAGCTTCTCCCTGTGGGGTCATAAAATACATTGATGGGGGGAGGGGGGAAAGCGGAGTTAGCCTATTTCATGCATGTCAATACATTAAAACACCTTAAATAATACTGTTGGCTATATAAGTGCTCTTTGTGAAAAACAAGCTAATTCTGGCGTTTTGTCCATTTTTCAACTTCTATATGGGGTGGAGTAGTTAAGACCGCAAAACTTGTCCCTTGTTAGTGAGAGTTCGACTTGTCATCCATCTGTCTATTGTGTGTTGTTCAGTGTTCGCATATTTCGGCATTAACACACATGTGATTGTCTCTGGCGTGGCAATTGTATGAAACTGTCCGAATGTGTGCTTGATGTATATCATCTTCTGCTTGGGAACTAATTTCCTGCCAAATTATGAATAATTGCTGCTTGCCTTTCTTTTTCATTGTGTTCATGCAGAGTTAAGTTAGCATCGGAGCTGAACCCGGGAATTAATCTGGATGACACATATGTGGCATCTCATGATGCTGCATCCAAGTCGGCTCAGAAAGTCAAGGAACTTATGCTTGAGTCATCTGCTGACAGTGTGAGCCTTTTGCTTTTATTTTAGTACATGATCTTCCTGTTTGTGCATAATTGTGCACTTCGGTCACATTGCGTGCTATGTACTATCAGCATCAAATGAAACGCAAACAGCGGAGCGCGTAGTGCAAGCCTTATCAATGGCATAGTGCGTGCCGTCCACCAGTCAATGACACAGACAGGCCCACACATCCGGTGTGGCAGCACTGCACGGTCCCTCTATTGTGCAATATTTCTGCTTGTGTTCCAGGTAGGGTATTTGAAAGGAATAAAATTTTTTAAAAATACAGAGGTTCAACTACTGGAGCCGAAGGCGAGTATTGTATAGCACGGTGTGTCATCATGGAGTCAATCATCACGGAATGCCTCGAAATTTTATTTATAGTAGACAAAGGTAAGTTCATAATGCTGGAGATTTCACGCTGTTTCACTTCGTGGCGGTAAAGCGAAACAATTTGCGTGCTCTCTTCCCAAGAAACACTCGGCGTTTCCAGTTAAAATGAAGCCTTTTCGGGTCGTTCTCTGAAAGAAAGGTGTAGGTGAAGCAGCACTGGCAAACTAGATACGACAGTCGTTTATATTTCTCTTTTCGTTTTATCGTGCTGAGACACCGATTGCTCTGCGATGCTGCAGTAAAAGCAAGAAATTGCGAGTGATACGATCAAAAGCGCTCGGCGCGCCCACGATTTCCACCATTGTCACCACATGAAAGCTAGAGCAGAAACGGAGATAACGCACTCTAGGTGGATCGCGCAGTGCTGCCAAACCGGATGTGCCTGCCTGTCAATAGGGATGACTGGACGGCCAACACTGTACTGTTTCTAATACTTGAAACACGCACTCCGCTGTTCGGGTTTCATTTGACGCCGATAGTACACTGTAATCGCCTAAGTGTCTTTTTGCTGATACAAGAAATTTGGCAGCCAACAATAATGCACAAGCATATTGCTTTTAATTTTAAATCTCCACGCCTTGATTCGAAAACGGCCCCAATAGTCCTTTGAGGTAGATGCAGTTTTATGATGTACAGACAGGTCCACTGTTAAGGGGAGACGCTCCTCGAAAAAGTTTTTTTTTATTTCTAGTAATAGAAACTTGAAAAGTGTGTTATTAGTATAGTTTTTCATGCAGATTTCAAATATGCAATCATTTTTTGTGTAGCTGCTATAAATATTGAGTTATGCCATAAACAATAGCAAACAGTTACATTTTTTGCGGGCACTCTTTTATGTACTAAACTTTCAGTAAAAGCACTGTGTCTGATCTTATTTGACTCTTGGTAGATTGAAAAGTGCAAATATCTATATAGATATGTCACAGAAATATTGGAACCAAGAAAAAAAAATTGTATTGAAGGACTTATTATTTTCAATCTCCCTTGAAACAATAAGCTAATATTTTCACAACTAATGCTGGTAGGCATTGCAATTTAGAGTAGATATTTGCATTCTGCATGTGTTGAAGAATATGTGTGCCAAGTTTCGTTACTACACAATGAATATAAGTTTTTAAAAGGCTGCCCGGAAAACGTGAAACTGTCAGAAAAAATGAAAATGAGGAAAACAAGTTTGAAAGTTCGCAAAGTTGGCATTTATTAGGAAATCATTCTTTTTGCATCAAATTGGGGCACAATGAAAAGTACCTTGCCTTGAATGCACTGCAAGTATCTAGAAGTCCCCTGCACCATAGCTTGGTCCTTCACGGCTCTTGCGGTCAGTGTCCTCAACACGAGCTCTCTTCGCTGTGTTGCCACGGTGTGCCCTCGCTTCTGCAGTTTGCTTCAGGTTCATCTTCCTGATACGCATGACGTCACAGTGGTCACCATGTGTGGCCAGATCTTGTGAGGGGAGAATTCCAATGCCTTCGAGCACTTCTTCAAAGCCCCTGTGGCCTTTGTTGTACCAGAGTACAGCAAGAGCGGTGGCTGTCTCCACAGTTGTTCTGGAGGCGAACTTTGTTTTTAGACATAGCAGCCATATCTTGCTGTTTCGGCTGCATTCTGTGTCTTGCCATGAAGGCACCGACTAAGGAGTTTCTCCTCTGTAAGCCGCTTGTAGATAGGCATAATTGCCAATCCTTGAGCCTTCGTCAACAGTGTGGTGTGGCGTGGTGCAGGCTCCCCCAGTGCTTCCGCACGCTTGTGCTTGCACCACGAATTTGGTCCCGCGGTGCAAAAGTTGTGGCTACTAGCACCATCACTGAAGCAGCAATGAAAATACGATGCCCATATGGCAGTGTACATATTTCGGACACTGTCCTTGTTGCTCGTGATGGCGATCTTGTAATATGTTTGCAGTTTTATTATTGTCGCATCTTTCAGTTTTTCGCCTCGGGCAGTGGCGTTGCCAATTTCCGTAGGGCAGTTCCCAAGCGCTTTGCACTGTGGTTCGTGCACTCTTCTTTGTCAATGGGGGTGTCACAGTATACATTTGCCTCGCAGACTGCAGTGTAGGCCTTGCTGTCACCATCACTTAGGAAGCTGGTGAATCGCAGTGGAGTTTCATAAGACAAGGTCCTCTGCCATATATTGACAGCTGCCGCAGGCTCCATTGCATGGGATGAGCAGTCAGTGTTTTTTTGGCAAACTGGAAGATGAAAAGCTCGCCATATCTCTTCATCCTCCCCAAGGTCCCTGTGTATACTGCAAGCATGGCAGTAGTTCGAAAGAACTTCAAAATCGAGGCAGAGCCCCGTGTCCAGGGACACGACTGTGCCCACTCCATTGTGGCTTTTATGACCTCTTTTCTGCCAGGTGCCATCAAACATGACTGGCAAATCTCTGCCGCCGACTGCGTCCTTCGTGATGTTTCGTGCCTGGTGCAAGTTTTTGCTCACTGCCGTCATTGCCGCATCATGGAGCTTCTTGCAAATGCCGTTGAATGTCTTGTGATGCATCGGGCTCGGAAGACCGAGAATCGCACAAAATCGTGAAAGTTGGTCGTGGCCTGCGTCCTATAGCGCGTGCTGCCAGAACTGCCTTCACGTTTACAGCAAAGCTGTCACGCGAGCTGCCGCTGTCAAAACGAGCGCTCGTTCCTTGGTCCCCGGCCGAAGCAGTACGTCTCGACGTGTGCGTGAATGAAAGTGCAGATTCAGGGCAATCAGAATTTGGACAGCGCAGTTCGAGGAATGCCGGAAGTCCTTTGCGCTTTCCAGCTGCCTCTCGTATGCCGAGCTTCCGTTCGCGGCAGGTTGGGCATTGCGCACCCGCCACAAGTGCCGTCAGCGCATCGATTTCGCAAAGCAGCATGTTCGCAGTAGCAGCATCTTCCGGTCTACGTTCACTCTCGAAGAATCCAATCTTCCTTTGGGATGCACTGACGCATTCCACGGCAGCGGCTATTTCACAACCACTGTCGCAGGGTTCGGTGACGGTGTTAGGCCTATCCGAAGTCGGGGCGTTGGTCGGGGGCGACATCGTCGTTCGCTGTCGCTTTGCGAAGCGTCCGACGCAGTTTCCCTCGATACTTGTGGCGAGTTCTGAACTTTCGATTATCTGAACTGCACTTCTTCGGGCTTGCCATGACGCAAAAATGCAGAGAAACGGAGAAAAACTCGATTGCGACGTCCGAGGCTTCGCTCTTTTTGCCGGAGAGATAAGAGGGGGAGGAGCGTGGAGCGCACCGCCGTCCAATGGCGGCTTCGCGCTGTGTGCCGCGATATTCAAAACGCGTGACGTACGCGTTGTTTTTCTCGTTTTTTGTTTATTCTGCGTGAAGGCATGAGACTGGCTACTAGTGGATTATGAAGGATACGGCCTTCGCAGCATGCGTGCACGATTGCAAATGGCGGCCGACGCGTCGTTTTCGCGACAGGACGACGCGAACTTCGCCGTTTTTCGCGACTTTCGCGAATTTCTCGCTTCACCGCTGCCCACTTGGAAGCATTTTTCGATAATTTCTCTTGCGAATTTCAGCTTGATATTTTCAGAAGTAATAGATTATAGTCCAAGGATGCCAATACAGCCGGAAAAAAAAAGCGAAAATTTTCCGGAAAACCGGGACTTTTCGACCCGCGTCTCCCCTTAAGGGGGGACGCGGCCCTTGAAAACCGAAAAATCGCGAAAAAGTCACTTTTTGAAAAACCACATTTTTGGGTTGTATGTCTCATAAACTACCTATTCTGTAATTATCAGCACCTAATTCAACCGCAAAGTGCGAAAAAAATACTATTTTCGAGGCCGCCGCGGCGTCTAAAACAGGCGCAAATCCCGAAATCAAACCAAACTTCGCGCGCGCGCCATTCCCGGACCATGCGGTCGTCCCGCGCCATCTTGGTGTTTTTGACTGTGAATTCTTTCTCTCTCGTTCGCCGCCTTGCAAAATGGCGTCGGCAGCACAGTTGAGACGCTATTGGCGTTCTCTCGCGATGGGATGCGGAGCGCTGATTGGCTAGAGCAGCGCATTCTTATCTCGCGGGAGAAAGCGTGCCCGCCATTGGCTGCTGTGCAGCAGCGGGGGCGGTCGCTCCTCTCGATGGCGCGTTCAGCGCGCTCGCTTCGTTGTTGCTCTCTGCTCCGTCCGCCTCGACAGACGTCTGCTTACGAGCCGCTCTTCGCCTTGTGCTATCTTTTCGATCATTTTCTCTCGTTTTTTTTTTCTTTTTGCACTAGTTCTGTGCCTTTCGTCTTTGTTGTTGCGGGCGATGCCGGCAACGAAGCCGAAGTCAGTGCGGAAGTCCGGTGCGCGGAGGCGCGCTATGCGGCTTGTACGATCATCGAAATTCCGCTATTCTGCTGCGGGTGCCGACTGCGTAGACGCTTGCAGCGACGGAACTGTGTTGTCGGCTGTCGCCAGTCGAGAATCCGACACATCGAGTGTGGCTGGAGCCGCAAATGCACCGAGTGTTTCCAAGATCGCCGGGCTCGACACATGCTCCGAATCGATGCCATCCAGCGTGACACCGAGTGCTTTTGATATCGGCGGACCCAGCACTTCGTCTGAATCGGTGCCGCCATCGAGCGTGAGTGGACCGGCGCTTCATCTGCGGACGCGTTTCCTAACGAAGGAAGAAATCGATGCGAAACATCGTGACGCCGTTCGCGCTGAACTCGAGTCTACGCCGGCGACACAGAAGAAATTTCAACTGATGCAGCCGGCTCTTGCACCTGCAGTGACAAGTGAGAGCGAACATTTTTGGCTCGTTCAAATGAACATCTTTAACGTCGTGCTCAGCCGCACAGTGTGCAAAGAATGTTTGAAAGGTGCTATGACTGTCCGAGAGAGCACCAAGCTTGGACTTGCAACAAAACTTGGAAGTCGTGTGCGCCTCTTGTGGTACCGTCGATAAATTATGGACATCACCCCGCAAAAAGGACACGCAGGCCTTCGATGTAAATGTCCGCGCCATAATGGCTATAAAGCAAATAGGCAAGGGGCAAACAGCTCTTAATGACTTTTGGGCTGCCATGAGCGTCTCTTACAGACGTCTTCACCACAAGACGTTTCAAAAGCACTTGAAAGAGACGTTCAGGAAGCCAGAGGCCACCGCTTTGGAGAAGTTTTATGCGGATTCTGCCACAGCAGTGATCAAAACATATAAATAAATGGACCCCAGCTTCTGCAAGGACATCACCGTAGTGTACGATGGCAAATGGCATAAGCGGGGTCACACACCGCACATCGGAGTGGGATCGGTAATTGACTTCTTTACAGGTCTCATCTTGGATGCTGTAGTTCTTTCAAACCACTGCCTTGGATGCCAAACAGGGCCCAAACCTGGAGATGCAGCATACGAAAGCTGGCAGAAGCACCACATTTGCCAGAAAAACACAGACGCAAAATCGGGAAGCATGGAAGTGGAGGCAGGCTTGACTCTCTTTGGGCGGTCTGTATCCAAGCATGGCCTGCGGTACACCACTCTTGTGTTCGACGGAGACAGCCGTACCTTCGCTGCCCTCACAGAAGAGAATGTGTACGGGCTAGTGCCAATTGTAAAAGAAGAATGTCTGAACCATGTTCAGAAAAGGATTGGAAGTGCTCTTCGAAACATTGTGCAGAAAAGTGATAAGCCACTGAGTGGGAAGGGGAAGCTGACTAAAGCCCTCATTGAAAAGCTGACTGGATATTATGGTTGGGCCCTGAGAAACAATTCAACTGACCTAACAGCCATGCAGCGTGCAGTGATGGCAACATATCACCACGTCACATCGACTGACCAGGACCCTCACCATGAACTTTGCCCAGAGGGGGCTCAATCGTGGTGCCGCCATAGAGCTGCAGAGGCAAAGCGTGAGCCACAGCCAAAACATAAACACAGCCTGCCGGACTATGTCGCTGCAGCTATGCTGCCCATCTACGAAAGACTGTCACAAAAGTCGCTTCTTCAGCACTGCCTGGGAGCGAAGACGCAAAATGCATCAGAATCATTCCACTCCATTCTGTGGTCTCTGATGCCGAAGGAACAACACTCATCCTTGATCGCAGTAGAAACAGCACTGCATGAAGCAGTGCTGCGCTACAATGCCGGCTGCTGCAAAGCAACCCAAGTGATATCGGACTCCATTGGACTTCAACCAGGTCATCTGGCCATCCAGCGAGCTCGTGAAAAAGACGCTTTACGCCTAAAAAGAATTCTAAAAGACACCAAGAGAAGATGGAGGCCAGGCAAAGGAAGAAAAGAGTGCGCCAGGACACTTCTAGCTACTGTGCTGGAGCTTTTTGAAGAAAACACGTGTTTTGAACTTTCTCGGCCTGTTTTCTCAGAACGGATTTTTTTGCTAGTTGTGGTGCTGAGGAAAGCAAGAACTCGAAAACCGTTCATCAGATTTGTGTGCCGTTTTTTTATTCTGTTCCTGAATGACCTTGCAAGGGCGTAACAAGCTCCTTTTTTTGAGAATTGGTGCTGTTAATTGATAATAAACAATTAATTTTTGATGAATCTGGTTATTACTGGTTACATCAAATTCAAAGTTGCGTGAAAATTTTTGGGGGGGGGGGAAATAAAGAAAACGGCTTTGTAGCGCCCTGGGATAGCTATCAAGGAATGACCACAATGAATTTCAGCTTTCTACTATGTCCTGGGATTTCTCACGACTCTTCCTCAGGCACCCTTGTGAAGCACCCAGTTAAACCTCAATAACTTTGGAACTAAGAAACACAGCTTCGTGAAACTTAGCAGTTGTGCTAGTTTTATTGTAGTGAATAACCCCTGAAAGTTTAATCCAGTTATCTTAAAAAAATTAAAAAAAGTTCTGTCTCCAGGGTAGCCTCCCCCCTTAAAGGAAACACCTGTGTGAGCAGCATTTTTAGATTTCGCTATCTTACGGAATCATAGCGGCTTAGATATTCATAAGGCTGCTGTTGGTTAAAGTTCCGACTTCTCTTGACAGACTATTGGCTTGTATGAAGATTGCTTCTTAATCCACTTGCTCTTAGAGGGCCAGGAATATTGATATTGTGCATTCGAGTGTTCCCTTTAACAGTGGACCATACTGGTCATCAGTGTTGCCCTTGGGTAAATTCAAAGAGGAACCAGAACTCAGGTTAAAGTAGGCAGGCCATATAATGGTATTTACTGTTACCACCAAATTTGTAGCCAAATGATAGAAACTCTGTATAATGTAGAATTTTTTTTTTCATATTTGAACGATGAGTAATATAGTTTTGAATGATATTACTGATTGCAGTGAAATAGAAATAAATAAATACTTTTTTTTCTAGTCATCCATAGTTTTCAAGCGTAATCCAGTGGCAAATAAGTGAACAAATTGTAAATTCAGTGAGCATACAGTTAATCTACATAGGATGAACAAATTAACTGCCAAAAAAAAAGATTGGTACATTTCTGCGTACTGGTGGGAACATTATTCATAGTAGCAGGCCTTGCTTGAAGTGACGGACAGGAAATGATTAGTAGTTTCCGCAATGCCAGCCCAGATTTCCAGTAGTGCATGGTTGAAGATGACCAGGCCACCTTCTTTCAAGTGTGCAGTACTTTAAAGGGATACTGAACAAAAATTGGAAAAACTGACGAAACTTTGAAATTTTACTCAGAAGATGCCGCTGTTGAGATAAACGAAGTTTATTATCTGTATTTTTGAACAGTTGGTTGTATTGTGAGCGCACCGCGGCTGCTCGTTAAGGTGAGCAGTTATGTCAAACTCACCGAGGCGCATGCAGGATGCGCGTTTATTGTCCTCCACTTCCTTTTCTCCAGCAGTCCTTTCACTCTCCTCTTTCCCTTCCACAAAAGCGCTGGCACTTTGCCCCAGCCGGAAACATTGTTCGCTGCTGTTGCTGTTCATACCGGTTTCGGGAACCCAAATGAAAGATGAGTAAGTCGAGTGACGCGGGCGATGGGCTGGCATTGTTGGCATGCCAGTTTCCGTTGAGTTGACGTCACCCAACCTCATATCTTCTAGTTCACGGCGCTGCCGCTAAACACAACAGTTTGTGAAAATCGCATTATGTTAATTATTTTTCCGTTGTTTCTGCTTGGAATGAAGGTTGTCTCTATCGATTTCAGGATCCAATTTATCGATCTGGCTGAAAATATTGGCTGCAAAAGTTTTGTTCCGTATTCCTTTAAAGGGCCTCGCTGTTGTATGCTGTCAAACAAAGGCGTGCGCTTGGGAGGGTGGGGCAGGGAGAGCGGTCGCCCTCCCTAGTCACCCAAATGGTGGGGCGCACAGCCAGTCCCATACATTGGCAATAATAAATAGGGAAGCGTGCGCTCTGGCGCACCTTCACCCTCCCCTGAAAGGGAATCCTGCAGACGCCTATGCTGTCGTATGCCGCGATCGTATTCTGTTGTCGTCACTTGTAGTATTGCAAGCAAATACATGTTTAAAAATTTGCAAGAAGTAGCAAGCAAGAAAGAGATAATCAGAAAGAACCAAATAAGAAGCAAAATAGAAATTTATAGAAATAGGGAAACGGAGGAAAAAACCCTGAAAAAGATAAGAAAGGAAAAGAAAATAAACAAGGTAGACTTCCCATCTCTGCACTTCCCTCAGGCTTCGCAGCACTTGTGTAAAACTGCATCAATTTTTTGTTTGTTTGCGGATCTCTGTGATCTTCAAGTTGGCAGGAGAACAGGTGCTTGCTGTGCATGAGCCGTCAGCATGAGCACTGTGCTAGTCGCGAATTTACCAATGTGCGTGCAACTTCGTCAGTTTGAAATTAGCCAAAAGGGGCCCTTAAAAGGGACCTTTTTCATGTATCACTTTTACTCGAATTCATAAAAGCACTACTTTTTGGCCTTTTGCCCCCCCTGCCCTCCCCCCATTCCTCCCAGCATGTCTTGGTCACTACTGACTACGCGAAAACTTTATCGCTATATCCTGGTAAGTGCATTTTCTCAAAGTGCATCAGTGATCGCGGGGCGAAGACATGCGGACGCATCATGTGATGTGTTAGAAAATCTTAGGGGAAAGAGTATAGTTGCTTTGTTTCCTAGGTATTTTATGCCCAGATACTCAGGAAAATTGCTCCTAAATGCAGCAAAATATGTTTAAGGTACCCAGAAAAAAACCATGGTACCAGCCGGGAATTCTCATCACCAGATGAGGTGAAAAATGGCCAATCAGCTGCAAAGTAGCCATCAAAGGCAACCCTGGTGTAGTTGACAATATTTACTTTGTCAATTTCGAAGATCTTATTTTTCTGCTAATAATTGGTTAAACAAACATTTGAATGTTTTTGTCCAGTGTATGTTTTCTACCTTAATCATAATACATGGTACATGAAGCTCAATTGCAATAATGCTACTTAATATATACATAATAACTCTATGCCACGACTACTTTTCTTCAATCACTTGACATCCTTACACTGACCCTGCTTTTTATCTTTTTGTTTGTTTCAATCAATTTTTTTCTAGTGGTGTGCATAGCTTTCTGGCATATAGTGGAGCAAATGTATTTTTATTCTTTAAAGAAAGTGTTATGTTGATCTTATTTAATGATTGATCAATTCACTGATGACCATGCATTGCACAACAGATGTAAATTTCTGCTATATTAGGCTATGTTGATGTTATTATTGATTGATCAATTGACTGATGGCCATGCATTCTACAACAGATGGAAATTTTCGCTATATTAGGCTATGGCACATTTTCATCATAAATTCATTGTTTAGCTGACGAGATCCTCTACAAATCAGAACTTCACATTTGAGGCTGTATTGCTAGGCATCACAAAAATTTAACTCCTTTTTTTTAATTATAATTTTCTGCTTGAAAGTCTTGTGCCCTGTGAACAATGGCTCGCTCAGTGTGCATAAGCGTGCAATCACTCTTCTTTAAAACAGGAGGAAGAAAATAGTAGTTCAAAGCCATCGCCTGTTGTGAGCTCAAGAAAGTTTTTCATTGCAGTTGCTGAAGGGAAGCGTGCTCACTCCTGGCTTTGAGAAACAGGATTGTGTACCTCCGTACTCAGAGTGCCTGAGACGCATCAAACTACACCGCAAGGTAGGCGTTCACTTAAAGACCTACTGTCGTTGTTGATGTATATTGGGAAGTATGCTGGGGCTTAATTTTTTTAGGGCTGGTTGGTATGTGATTAGGACAGTAACAAACTGCACTGGGACACAGGACGGCGAAAGAACAAAAAACGAAGTGTGTCATTGCTTTGCTGCCGTGTGTCCAGCACTCTTTCTTCTTGTCCTAATATATATGTGAGAATAAAACGAAAACAGTTTTCTGGTGAGTTGCGAGCAGATGAGCTAGAGAAGAATTTTCATTTATTTATTTGTACATACTGCAGTGCATTATGCACTATGGCAGAAGTGGGATCCACTTGAATCACCTTCTTTTCAAGCATCTGCCCAGAAAAGTTTTTTAGAGCACTGAGTCACATTACACAAGATTTCATGCTATAAACCAGAGAGAAAGTTTCTTCATGTTCACTTTTTAAGCTTTTAAAGACTTATTTTGTTATTTGTTTCATTTTGAAAATTGCTGTATTTATTATGCAATAAGCGATTTTGAAAAAAAAAACTACTAGTGCAATATCTTGAGCATTTTAATTAGGTTCTTCTTGGTTTACCTGCACATAATTTCATTAGGCAACAAGCCTGTGTACACTGATACTGTCGTGAAACAGTCAAGCCAATAATTTCTAGCTGTAATATATATGTTCTCATATACCTACACAAGCTGTAATGCTCTTTGATATTCTCACATTACTGCTGCATTCTACCTCAATTATGGATGCCCAGTTCTTCGCCTGCCTTGAAACAGTATTCTCGCATTTCTAGGCTCCATGAGGCGGTACCGCAAAAACTCTAAGCACTAGGGTTGTCACCCGTCCTGTTTTAGACTTGCTCAGCTGGTTTTTTAGACAGCGAACTGGTTGCTGGTCTGTAGCCGCTGTCAATGGTAGTTTTTTTAGAGCAGTAAACGAAGTGTCATTATAATCATGGGCATTTTTATGCCAGCGATTAGACTAGTAGGTTAGCTCAGTGTGCCATTTTTGTTTGTACATCAGGTTTATTTGGCTCAAGGAAAACAATGTTACATTAAATGGCACTGCATGCTAAAGACCTGACATAGCGTGTATTTTTCAACACTAATCTCCTAAGTAGCTCTCTCCCCCCTCCCCCATCGACGGGTCGTTTCTTTTGTTGGAGAAAAGGTGGCAACCCTAAAAAACAGTTGTGTGCTTAGATGTAGTTGAAATGACCCCAGAGTCCCCACTACAGTGAGCCTCATAATCACGCACCATACCTGCCAAGTCTCTCGTATTCGCTGGGAGACTCCCGGATTTCGACTGTGTCTTCCGTTTGTACGATTGTCATGAAAATCTCCCAGAAATCAAAATTTCTCTGCGTGATCTGGACACATTGACAACAAAGCAGCTGAATCCGCTCTAGGCTTTTTCGAACTTGCCCCATCTTATTATAAATGAATTCAAAAGTTGAATCTCAGGGATACGAAACCCTGGTAGATACAAATTCGTGAAATTCTCCTGCCAAATTCTACTATATCCATTGGGCCGGAATTAGAATATTTTGAACACTCTTTCTAATCGTGGCGGGTGATATGAACTTTAGCACTGAACTGTTGAACGAAGGCCGAGAGTAACATACTCGAAGCTTTGGAAGTATGCATGCGGCTGGGGCACACACTGTCTTCTACAGCGCGTGTGATTGTCGTTGCCACAACCGCTGTGGATGAAGCGGCGGTCGTTCTTGACACAATCGTGTATGGCAACAACCTACCTGACAAAACCCTGAAAGTGTGCCCGCCGCCGAACACTCAACCAGTCATAGCAACGTTGCTTTCCACAAACTCTGCGGACAAAACCACAGCAGGGGTGATTTTAGATGGCATAAGGTGACTTAATTTTTAAGGTGCATAAGCAGCTAAGCGCACGGGGATTGAAAAAGGAACTACCGTTAGCCGCAAGCACCGCGCACAAAACCACAGTCATGGCGACGCAATAGCGATCTACGAGCTCCGAGGGCATGCGGCGAACGCAGCGGTAGATTAAAGACAGTAAATATGAAAAAAAAAAGGCCAGTCACAATTTGGTGTTCCTGTCAAAAGAATCTAGTAGTTAGCAAAGCTTTGACCCGCACTTTTGCGGCAGCCATCTGCATCGTCCCATCCGTTCACATGTGTCACAGGAAAACATAAGCAAGTTGTTTTGACGGAAATAGATTTTGCCAGTTGCGTTGATTTTTGAGGCTCTCACCTTAGTGGGAAACCCTACCTTCTCATGTACAACCACTCCAAGCTACTATAAGACCGAAATGCTGATGTTGGCGCTTGCAGTTGAGACCCCACCCCCTCTTGTTTTTTGCAATAGTTTTTTTTTTGTCCTTGGCCTTTTTTTTATGCCAAAAAAAAAGTAGGGGCAAATGATTCAGCACAACCCCCTTCCCTCTCCAGCAACGTGTCGAAATTCTCCCGGATTTAGAATACTTGAACTTGGCAGGTATGATGCACATTAAACACTTGACACGGCACATGATACCCAAATAATTTTTAATAGTATATCTAAAAGGTCTTCTTATATTTCATGATAGTGATTCTGCCAGTGCGCCAGTTGCGCCCTAATGGGAACTGTTAGGAATGGGATGTCGCAGCATCCCACCGCTTCCACTACTGTAAGTAATGGGGTTGCATGGCTAGTGCAAACACTAGTCCTGCTCAGAGCAGTCATGAGGACAAGTTGGATGACAGAAACTGCTTTATACAAAGTACAGGAAAACCTCGTTATCTTTAAGTCACTGGGACCGTGAGAAACCTTCAAATTAAGGGGATTTTTGAATTAACAGAACATACAAAAAGGGGGATGCAATAAACTTGAAATATTTCAAAGTAATCAGGGCTGGTTGTTTGATTGATATGTGGGGTTTAATGTCTCAAAACCACCATATGATTATGAGAGACGCCGTAGTGGAGGGCTCCGGGAATTTTGACCACCTGGGGTTCTCAAGGTGCGCCCAAATCTGAGCACACGGGCCTACAACATTTCCGCCTCCATCGGAAATGCAGCCGCCGCAGCCGGGATTCGATCCTGCAACCTGCGGGTCAGCAGACGAGTACCTTAGCCACTAGGGGCAGGGCTGGTTGTTTCTTGTGCCGGCTACTTTACTCCGTCTTGCGTATGGCCGCATTACGTACTCCTTCAACGGGAAGGCCTCGTCTCCGACGAAGAAGTAAGGGAGGGGACCCTCGTTGCCCATGGTGCTCACTGGTGGCAAGCCCAGTGCTCCTTGCAAAATATTTTTTTTGGAGATTGCAGCGGGAGAAAATCCCACCGTCACTTTCACTTCCAGAGTGCCCAAATTCCACGTATATGAACCTGGGTGCAAAAGTACTGTAGCTATAAGACTTTCAGCAAGGCCAGCCACCAATACTCAGAGCATGTCTTGAAACCCATTGTCTTTCTATGAAAAATGTTGTTTGACCATGCACTGTAACTGCGTCCGCATACAATACTCATTGTTACGTCAGCTGGTGCACAAAATAACTAGACACCTATATTGTTTTGTGCAGCATTCATCTCTATTGAGTTACCAAGTTGCGCAGGCAGTCTGCCACTCTCAAGGATGGACTACTGTATAGCCTTCTAAAGTTCTATGTACACGCATGCACACATGGCAAAGGAAAATCATACACATCACTCAACCTATTGGATATCACTTGTTACTTTTGCGCATTAATGAAATTGTCAACACCTAGGCTCATAATGCTGATGCTACCTTACTAGTGAACACATTTCAATACAAGAACCCAGAATCACCTGTAATATGCATCACACACAGCAAGCAGCGACTTGCTCAATGAGCCCTTATAATTGAAGTCCACAGACCCAGAGTTCGCAGGGCACTCTATGGTCACGTACTTGCCATCTATAGCACCGAGGCAGTGAGGAATGTTCCACCTCGTGAAATTCTTGTGAAATCTGCAAAAAAAATCCAACAAATGATCACCTTCACACACATTGCCACTGCTACGAAATGTACATCTGGCTGCTTCAATTACTCAAAACTTTTTGTAGTCAAAAAGCATTTGTAGCTAAATATGTGCCTCTCCTCAAGGGACTCTTAAGTCAATGTGACAAAGGTTATGACACTGATGCTATGCCAAACAGGTTGCCTACAGGTTTTACAATGATCTCTGATAGGCAACCTGCATTTCCTATTGAAACGGAATGTTTACTTCAATTATATGCAAGTTATTGAGTACTACTGAACATAAAGCCCATGGTGCAATGCATTTCTCATATGATTATCCTCATGTGCTCCCCTGTATTGAGATTGTCAGGACTACGATGAGCTAAACATAAGCACATCATTCCCAGTTTAGTTCAACATATATTTATCCCTTCCTGTAAAGGTGTGTTTCCAGTGTTTTGTCACAATATATTTGGGTTAACATAGGCTGATCGGGCTTGCATTGCACTTTTTACATGCAAGCACATTCACTTTTGCATGTCATTTCTCAGTTAAAACCGAACTCTCACACATCAGCCATGAGTATTTTGGTGGAAAACCTTGCAATGTTACACACTCCTTTAATGGCTGAGTTACCTATACGTTGCGTTGTATCGACTTTGCCAGTAAAGCTGCTGCCATTGAGTTGTGTGTCAACCATCTTCACTCTGTACACACGATAACTTGTCTCGCCAATGCATACACAAATCTATCAAATAGCGATTTTATGTCCTTGCTTGTTCCCATATATTGTGCAATGCCTAAAAGGCAGTGTCCTGAAGTGGGTGCTACTTTGGTAACATTCTAGCTACATTTCAATTACACCACACAAAGCAGCACAAGCCAGCAATGTGTCAATATCGTTGCTGCAAAAATGCTGGAAATACTAGCCTGCCATACCTTCATCCACTCATCTGTTGTTGAAGGGTGCCGGAGGTACGGTGGCTGAAGTACAAGCCAAAGGGCCTCACTGACCTCTGACAGTATGGAGGAAACGGTTGATCTCTCGCTAGGAAGTTGAAGGCCACGTCTCTCTGGGTTTCGCCTGTCGCCAGAAACCTGGCAAGGCAATGAGATGCAGCAATGAAATAAATAAATACACTGAAATTAGCATGCATAGGTACACTACTCGGTCCTTATGAGGGCAATCCTTTCAGATAGAGCTTTCTTTGTTAATTGAGCACCTTCACTATTTACTTTACAGGTGACTGGACATTTAACATTTAGAACCTCACTGCACTGCCGTGCACTCTGCAAGCTGTCCTATATGCAGTGAATATTTCTGTGCGTACACATTTTGGCGAATCATAAGCATGCATCAACCTTTTCATGGAAGAGCGTACATGCTCATATCACTTAGGTTGAAGAAGGGCAACCTAAACGTACCTGTAGCAATTTGCTTAGCATGGATTTCTAAAAAGCTGTAAATTCAAGGAGAACCTATTTCACAAAACATACGTCACTCAAGTCTATTGTTTAAATTGCTGTCACACAATGTGCTACCGTCCACAATACGTCTGCCATTGCGCTACTGTCCACAGTGTATTGGGTCACTGTCAATTTAACACAACATACGTATAATTGTAGCAAGGTGCAGGGGTTAAATGCTGGCCATCTTTGTGAGAAATTTCGCATGTGTACTTATGCAAAACACACACCGTCGTGCATGGAGATACATAAAGAGTGGTTGATTGAACCTCCTCCCTCCCCGAAGCTGAAAAATATTTTTGGCATGAAACTCTTTGAGTGCCTCGAACAGCACATCAATTTGTCCTAACAATTTGTGCATAATATACTCGCAAAGCTTAGGAATGTGTTTCACTTATTTTATAACATAATTGATAATTGCGCTCTATATAGTACCTGTGCATCAGGATAACAAAAACGGGAACTGACACGTCCACAATGTGATGTCATTGGGTAGCACAGAATCCTATTTCTGGGATTTTACAAGCAGAAACCACGTACTGATTACGCAATAAGCCACAACAGATGGTTTTGAAATATTCACCACTTGAGATTCTTAACGTACGTGCGCAACAAACGCGCCAACTTAAGTGCATTTCGCCACCTAAAGGCGATCGATGCGGCCGCAATCAAACCTGTCACCTACGCGTAAACTGTTGACCGCAGTAACGACTCAACCATCGAGCCCGTATACGTCATAAAGGCAATTCGTTCTATCCACCCAAGCGAAACTTCCTCACAAGCGAAGCGCAGCCGCAAGCCACAGCATATTAATCTTCAAACCACACGCTCTTACCTAATGGTCATGGCCAGGCGGTCGTGCGCCGAAATTGCAGGCCGGTAGTCTGTGTCCTGCTTGATTTTGCGGGGCGCAGCAGTTCGAGCAAAGTATCGAAAGTTCGTTGCGGGCATCCGCATGAAAGCTAACCACCAAAAAAACAATGAGATAACATGTTACGCACTACCTTATAAGCACGTAAAGCAACCATAAGCTTACTCTCGGAAATACTCCTCGTCGTGTGAGCGCAGGTCGAGAAGCAGACGCCTGTGTGGCCAGCCACTTCTCTCGAGCGAAGGGACGGTCTCACCCACCACCTCCTTGCTTGCTTTGAACATTTTCGTGCTGCCAGCGCTGACACGTGGGCTCAGCACATTTCTGTGCCCCACAATGCCACATAATCAGTACCCCTTGCTATTCACTATTCCATTCCAAAGACATGGCTACACATGCAGAATTCAGGAAATATTCGCGTTGAATCGAGCAGCTCGGCATTGAAGCGCTGAGAATGAAGCACTAAAAGGCTACCGATATGATAGCTATCAGCTGAGCTTATCACCTGTCTTGCTACTACATATGTTGTGGGATGACATTACTATGCATACGCACAGCTACTATGCATATGCACACACACACACACACACACGACACATATATACATATATATATGCGATGGAGTAAAAATTTTTATTCAAGTGTGTAATCCTTGAATACGCCAATATCCCTTTCGTAATGCGCATCGCACAGGCGCTGTACTTACTGCCTGGACAGTGGAGGTGCTACCGCAGCTCCAAGCTCGAGCTTTATTGCAAATGCGGTGCTTGAGCTTGGGTCAAAACAATGCTTTCTGTTTTGTTTCTTTGACGTAGTATTACATAATTCCATATCATCGCAACACCGCATATATGACTCGTATACTTAAGAGTTTGCACACTAATGTTCATTATTATCTCCATAATGGGAAACGAATGTACTAGAAGTAAAGATTGGAAGAAAAAAATGCTTTAGCCTCTGCAGGGACCAAATAAAGTACGATGTAAATATTGAAATAACTAAATAATGCGTATACCTGACATTAAACACTACAGAAACAGAAGAAACTTCCAGGGTGGACAAAAGGCAGCATCGAAAGAGTGACAGCATGCAAAGCAGAAAAAAGAAAGGGAAGCTTCTTGAATACTGCGTAAGAAGTTGTTTACACAACTATGCCTACCATCTCTGTTCACTAACATAATCTAATGCATAATTTTAGACTTGAAGTGATTACTTACGAGAGAAAAAAAAAAACAGTTTTCTAACAACTCTCTCGTTGTTTTGAAGAGTTGGTAGTGAATTAGAAAGGCAAAAAACCTTTCGATTTTATGGAGTAATTCACAGGTCCTTCTTTTTTCGTGCGAAAACACCTTCAAAATGGAGTCCCCAGTGCTATCCAAACTTAGTGCCTAGTGTGGAAATGGATCATCAGCCGTAAAAAAATCACACTATTTCTCTTTTCTTCATCTGTTGGTTAGCACTCTTCCGCTGTTGGCTAGCAATGGCAGTCGACTACACCTGCGCCTGTGTGGCCGCTACTTCACATCAAGAACGAGCCCCGCCTTCCACCTGCCCTCACGAAATGAAATAAAACTTCCCAAAGTATGTTTACCACCACGGGAAATTTTAGGTTCGTTCTTTTTTTGTTTTTTCCTCTGTGTTGATTTGTTTCCGAACAGCAACGCTCTTCTATGGAGACCACCCTATCAGTCAAACTCACTGTTGCTAAGTAGGAACGCTCGTCACTGCTGTTCAATCAATAGTTTGGCTTGAAGTACGCGTCTACTACACAGCGGTAGAAGTCAGTGTTCTCTGGCCGATTCCATAGTTTTTTGTTTTATTGCGATAGCAATATATGTACACACTCTCGGCTGGATTTCGCCGCGGGCATCGACGGGGACGTCGGCGTCGATGTCATGCATCGTATATGTATAAGTATCTATATATATAAAGACGCAAGAAAGAGCAAAAATACCAGAAAAAACGGCACCGGCGCGCGGAATCGAACGTGAGACCTCCACGTCGTGAATACGAGGCGTCAACCACTGAGCCACCAAAAGGCACCTCCTTCAACGTTCAAACGGCAAGCTATTTGTTTCTACCACTTACCGCTCTTGGCAGGCATCTTGGGGGGGGGGGGACCTATCGTGCTTTCGACATTATCTGCAAAATGACGCAGCGAACGCGCGGCAGCTTTTGTCTCTCACGCGTACTTTGGCCCACGTAGACAATGGGAGGATGTACGTTCGAGTGCTGGCCCTTATCTTGCATCAAGGAAGATCGTACGTCTTGGCTAGCCTTTCAGTTTCCTTGGACCGATTCTGTTGTAGCTACCGGGAGCTCAAAGATCACTCCAATCGTAGCACAGCCTCCATTTGTAAAAGGGCGCACTTTTCGTACACAGCGAAGTAACAACTGAGACGCTTATTCGCGTTAATCTGTACCTTTGAGTACGTTTCATGCGTCCTTTGTGCGTGAGAAACGCGGGGCGCGTTTCGATCTGCATGCCATTCTGCGGGTGACCGTCCAATGTGTTGCTATCGCGCTCATTGCTTTGCCTTTGCGGCAAAGCTGTGCCTCTTTTTTTTTTACTTGGTCATTTGTGTCTGCCCTGGTGATATACAGTAGCTACAGTACTCGGCTGCTGATCCGGATGTCGCAGTTTTGATCCATACCGCGGCAGTCACCATTCGATGAAGTCATTAGAGGATTTTAGTCTGTCCGGCGCACCGCTATACGGAAAAAAAAAGTTTGCGGATACCGGTTTTACCGGGTCTGAACTGCGCATGCGCGTGCCTTACGGGTGTTTAACAAAACACGTTCAAACGCCCAAACGCCCGACCAACGCCTCCTCTAAACAATGCCTGGGGAATGGCTCGTGTTCCCAGCGGAGTTGGCCTGCCTTCAGTTTTGAGCAAGCGCCTCGCGGTGGCGCTCGCGACCGAGACTATTATCACGGCAGTGGGCAGTACCAACCAGTCATAGAGTTTCTCACAATACTTACTAGAGGGAACTCTGGGGCTAGTGTCTATGGGAGCTGCAACACACAGCGCTTCACCGAGCATGGGAATGATGGGTAGTACACACATTTGTCTAAACTTCGTACTTCTGGCCTGCTTTTGATTTCGTGTGTGTTCAAGTGACTTGAAGCTGTTTTCTTATGAAACAAAAATCAGCAAATGTTCAGCTTCACCACCCTATTTTTTATATACCTTTTCAAATTGGGTCACGAAGTTTAAAAGGGTTGAATCTTTCTTTCAAAACAAAATCGAAACACAGCAATAAACGAAGCCGCAAGTACGATTCGCCGCCCGCAAGTACGAAGACTAGGCAAATGTGTGTACTAAAGTATAGTGTTCTAGAATAATGGGTAGTGAGCCCACTCTACGTGGAGAGGGTACGTTGCCGTGGCGCAAAAAATGTCAACGAGTTTTCGTTTTCTTGAGTGCCCGCGTGGCGGCGCTACCATCGTTAGCAATGGGAGTTTTCACCTTTTCACTCCGCTTCTGTGTTGGCTGTGTGTTGTCGTCGCTGCAGGTTTACGGCCGAGCACTGCTTTGTCAATACGTTCCATTTTTCAGTTCTTATAGTTGTGAATAATGTAGATTGGTAGTGAACACTTCGCGGTCATCGGCACTTAGAGCGGAATGGCACCACGTCGCCAGAACCATTGTTATGCGCCCGGATGCCAGACGGGCTACGTTCACGTGAAAGATGCTCCAAAACCGTCACTATTCGTCTTCCCCAGGGATGAGAGACTCGGAAGACTGTGGGAGAATAATTGACACCATGCGGACAAGCCACTCGAAGACACAAGTGCGGTTTGTGAACTCCACTTCGAGCCTCAGTAAGTAATTCGCGATTATGCACACACCATAAGCGGTAAAGAAGTGCGGATCCCAGGCGGGAGGCCTATGTTGAGCAGTGACGCTGTTCCCACTATTATGCCAAATTTGCCATCGTATCTCACCAAAAAAGCAGTGAAAGAAAGGCCGCCTCGAAAAAGGAAGTCTGAGAGTCATGCTTCGCCAGTGAAGCGCCGGCTGTGCATGAGTGGCAACTCGACGGTGTTGCACACAAACGCCGTAAATACTCCGGATCCAGACGCTGCAGCATCGAGGCCAGAAGACGAACAGCTGGCCATCGATGTAGAAGTTTCTTCTTTAGAAAATCCGCAGGAAGACCGCAAGTCTATGTCGTTATTTAGCTGTCTTGAGGTACCATCGCCGCACTGGACTAAGCACATCTTTCCAGATCACAAAGGCATTGTGTACTGCACGTCCGTGTTAACACAGAAGAATGAAGTACGACCGGAAAAAGTGGTCATGTTTTTTGAGTCACGCATTGCGAGCTACTACAAAGTGTTCATCAGAGGTACCTTGTTGAAAGAGGCACCGTGGAAACAGAGGCAGCAGCAGAAGAAGTGCTGAAAACAAGTGATCGTATGTGCATTTGCGTTGGAGCAATATCTCACGAAGACTATGAAGAACGATTTTTTACGAAGAAGCTAAAAGACCGTGTGGTTGCAATTCAACGAAATGTACTTCAGCATTAGGTGTCTTGGCCAGGTTGATAAAAAAGGTATTTATAATGTGCATTTTTACTAGTATGACAGCTATAACTCTTGTCGCTACGAAAGATTTCTTGCTAGTTATTGCAACCTAATTCACTGCACCTTTCTTTCAGGTGCACAATGTGTGTCTTGCCGGTATTTGAAACAAGCACTGCAGATCCGACGAGCCCGGGTGAAGCGAACAGCAACAAGGAATCGCCAATATGCAGCGCTGAAGTTGCGTGTTGTGGCCAGAAGAAACACTAGATTGTTTTCTCGCTTGAAAAGTGTGAAAAAGAAGCTGGAAGAAATGCAAATTAGGAATGCTGCTATAAAAACAAACTTTAGAAGCACAGATTGCAAGGCTTCCACCAAGACAGCAGGAAGCTGTATGACAGTGCTTTGCAGCTTCAAGAGTAAAACCCAATGGGTTGCGCTATACGAAAAGATGGATTTTAGATTGTTAATCATGAAGATGAAGAGCCCTCGCCTGTATAAACACCTTCGTCGCAATAACATCCTAGCCCTTCCATGTAAATCAACCCTGAAGCGCTATGTACATGCATACCGCACAGTTTTTGGCTTTAATGAGAGAGTTCTAAAGCAGCTAAAGTAAAAGACAGCGGAGCTTGACCCTTAAAGTGATGCCGGGCATAACACGGTGTCACCTGGATCCTAATGGATTTGAAAAGATGAGGGTCAGCTATGCCTTCCAGCTTTTTGGGACAAAAGTCCTCCAAGCTTTCGACCTATACAAAGAAAAGTTGGAAGAAACACTTGGAAGGATGGATGTAACACAAGAATTCTTCAGGTGAGTCGTCTCTTGTCATAGGCTGGTTAAAATTCGGTAGTGAAATGTCTGATATAACCGACTTGTAAACGAAAATTATATCTTAATAGAATGCATCATTAGCACCGACATTTTGGCGAGTTGGTTTTGGTTCATAGTTATGAACGGTGCAAAACACACGAGACACAAAATGACGTCCTTGTGTTTTTCGTCATTTTCTGTCTCGTGTGTTTTGCGCCGTTCATAACTATGAAGAATGCATCATGCAATGTAAACTACAAAATTATGAAAACAGCTGTTTTGCATATTTCAGCAAAATCCACCAGCTCATAAGAGTGATGACATCGCGGTTCCCTGCTGAAGCCCTCAGACCGTGTTCATCAGGAACAGCAGTGCAGCAGGATTTTCTGTCCTAACTCAAAGCATGGGAGCAGCATACAAAAGGTGGAGGAGGCTTTCTGAGCAATTCCACTGCTGCTGGCCTACGTGTGACCTTTTCGAGTTCACTAGAGTTGCTTGACTATGTCACTGAAAATGTTGGCTTTAAATACCTAATGACTGCAAAAACTAGCCAGGATAATTTGGAAAACCTTTTCGGTATTATCAGGCAATCTTCTGGCAGTATTGATCATCCAACACCAACTCAGTTTTTGATTACAGTAAACTGCATGTCATTCTATGGTTTAGTTAAAGATGTCAGTCAAGTAAACTGCGAAGAGGGCATGCTAGGTTCCCTTTTGGAAGTTGGTAGCCCACGAGACACATCGCAAAATGCAGCAGGCATGCATTTGGCACGGAGCTCTTCTCCGAATGCGCAGGCGTTGGTTATACCTTCCCAGGACCACAGCCAGCATGTTGCGAGGAGGGACTCGAGAATTATATTTTACATTGCTGGCTACGTGACACGAAAGTGCATTTTGAAAAGCAATTGTAAAGATTGTTTGATACTACTTACCGCGCCTGCCCCAGACGAAAGCTTTCAGCTTGCAAGGTAGACACTATTTCGTGACAACGGTGGACTCCTCTACCCAAGTGCTTGCCTATTTCGGTTCATAAAGAAGCTTGAAGACTTGTTCACGGGCTGCTTTTCTTGTGAACAACTCCATGCAGACAGCATTTTAGATGTGCTGACCATTGAGAAAGCAAGGCTTTGGCAAGAGGTTGGGTGCCCAAGCCATGTCTCAATGCTCTCTCAAAAAATAATACAATTCTGTGTTGTTACACGACTTCATTTTTACATTAAGGGGCTAAAGACAGACAGAGTAGGCAAACGCCAGAAAGCAAAGCACTTAAAGATAAGCCGCTGCTGTTAAATATTTTTTCCTTGCTTTAGAAGATTTTTAAAATTTAATATTGTTCCTGTGTGGATTTTACAAGTGTAGGTCAAACTTTATGTATGAATCCTTTCTGGATATTCTTTTTCTTTTTCACTGACCCAAATACAAGAGAATGCCAGATTTGAAAAACAAGCAAAATAGTACGTTGCCACTCGCCACGCATACTATAGCAATAAACCCTTGACTAAGTGGCAACTGTGCTTAATTCAATTGTGAATGGTGACTTTGGTCCTTGGTGTACCATCAACAGTGCAATTAATATGATCTACGAGAACATCTGTAGATCTCTATAAAAATGCATGTTATTTGAAAGGAAATGTGTCTATTATTTTTCATTTTCAGTATTTCTTCTGATTCAGTGTCTTTACTTATTGTGTGAACAATATGTGTTGAGTGTTCATGCGTTTTTATGAACTTTTTTATGCCAAGTGTGCTATTGAAAATGTTTAGCATCTCTTTGTGACTATTTGTAGTTGTGAATATTTTTCTAGCATCTATTGGGCTGTTTTAGGAGACATGCTCTTTGTCGCACACGCTGATAAGTACATAATGGGGCAAGGCCCTCTTCAAGCCATTTCAGCTTTTTCCATCTGCTTTCACTTTCAGAAAAAAAAATGAAAGTGATTGATATGCATGGTTTTTGTGTAGTACGGTCATTGTGCTGCCCCACCAAATAAACTTTTAACTTATTCCCGTGAACGATTGTTGTCTATATTTTTTTTCTCACCTTCATTACAAATTCACTTTTATTTTTTGGGCATGATTAGGATAGGTCTTTTCTTCTGTGCACTACCACACATTTTCTTGCACTTTTCTTGACAATATATCAGCTGAGAGCGCATAAGGTGCTTAAGTTTGTAGTAATATTGTTTTATTTAGTGAGAGTACGACTTCACTAAAGTTACTGTTGAGTACAAACGCTAGCATATTGGTGGAGAAATGTGAGCCGCTCATATGCCACTCTGCGACTTATTAAATTAGTGATCATAAAAACATTAGTCTCTTTTATCTAAAAGCAATCTATGTCAGTGCACGTTAAAATTTCCAGAGTCCTCGACTACGGCGTGCTTCATAAGCAGAAAGTGGTTTCATAAATCAATTATCTAAAGGCAATAAAACTGCGAGAGCGCAATACAAAACTGGCTGTTTACAGCGTATATTGCATCCCGCTGATGATGCGCTCATGTTTAGCGATACTTCATGCGCAAGAACGACGACCAAAGCAAGAATATGCTCAGGTTAAAGAAGAAAAGCAACGAAAATGGCTATGAACAGGGGTTGCACAAGAGTAGTTCGTGCTTGAAGCGCTGGCAAACTAACCTTCGCGCTGTGTTGGCCGAGGGCAGCAACGCGTCGCTTCCATTGCAGGTGGTGGTGGCGCCATCTACCAGGTGAGACAAAGTGCGACAGTGCACGGCTTCCAGTCAGCCCACTACCCCTTTCTAGAACACTTTAACTACAGTACCCATCACTTCTTAGTCGCTGAACGATCCCAGCGCCAGAGTGCCGTCAGGTTAATTTTGAGAAACTCTATGGTACCAGCTAAGGGTTTTTCATCTGCCGCCTATAGGGGCGCGTCAGTCGAGAGTTGTTCGAGACCTGCAACTGTACACCTCTATTTCCGAGGCTTTGCAAAGTGTTGCGTTGTTGCACCGTCCGCCACAAGTGACGCTAGCGATCGAGAACATTCTAATATAAAGGAGGGAACAGGTGTGGCAGCCGTTTTTCTTCTCATGCGGCAGGCATCTTCTAGAGGAGGCGTTGGCCCGACCAACGTCTCCTCGAGGAAGATGCCTGCCGCATTAGAAGAAAAACAGCTGCCACATTCTTTCCTGCCTTCATTCTGATAATGTTCTCGCAGATGAAAAACGCTTAGCTGGTACCGCCCGCTGCCGTGTTAATAGTCTCGGTCGCGAGCGTCACTGTGCGGCGCTTGTTTAAAACTGAAGGCAGGCCAACTCCGCTGGGAGCGCGAGCCATTCCCCAGGCATTGTCTAGAGGAGGCGTTGGTAAGTTCTAGAACACTATAGCGATGGGTTCGAGGCCCCGCAAGATAATGTGCATTATCTTGCAGTTGTAAAAAGTTGTATTGAGCGCTTGGGGCGTTTCGGGCCTGTCTGTGGGGATTTACGACTCGCTGGCGCTACGCGTGTGCGAGAAAAGATGGAATATCGCTAACACGTGTGGTGGTCCAAGCCCATGACGGTTGGCACCCATCGCGCAGGTGAGCACGCACTTCTTCGAATCGAATCATGCGTAGCGCCTTATCTAACGTTATCGAAGCACGTCTCGCAGGCTATGGGTGCTGTGCCGATCTACACTAGCCTTCAACTTTTTCGACGGGGTGCCGTTTGTGTCGACCGTGGACCGAAGGATCTACCGCGGTAGTGACCACAAACGAGCGGCCACTTGTTTCGTTCATTTCAAGCCTACGTGCTTGAGCGAGCCGCGCAAATTCAAACCGCTGGCGTCATTTGTCCTTTATTTTTTTCTTCTTTGCGAAGCGAGCCTTTTGTTCGCTACGGTTTGTGGCACATCGTTCAACCCGCAAGAAGTGCTTCGCCCCGATCAATTCTACCGCGGCACCGATCGCAAGCAGCGGTGTTTCTACCTTACGTATCCTAGCGAACGCCGTGTTTTGTTTTTATCTTCGCTCAATGACGTTATTCTTTTCTTTTTTTAGGCTGCACATCTAGCATGCGTCCCGCACGGTCAAGTTTAATTCGCGTATCCGAACTTCCAACTTGGAAAATTATATGCCGGTGTTCCTAGTCACCCGGCCCGGCGTTGTAACTTTGGTAAGTCGGTTCTCCGCTAAACAAGGGTGGCGCATGCTTCATACTAGCCGTAAATACTACGCTTGTCGCTAGTAACTTTCTTACGGATGCACTAGAAAGCGTAAACGAGAGAAACTGCGTATATTGCACTGCGATGTGAAATGTGCTCGAACAAAACGACCCTTCTCCCGCAACATATGGCACCGCTGTGTGACCGACGCCCGCATTTGTTCGATTTGCATAACGAATTGATTTCTGCCGAATGCATCTGTGCCTTTGGAAATCTGGCACCGGTTGCCACATGTAGGCGCACGTGATTTTTAGCCACGCTTGGGCCATCGCGGTGACTACTCGACTAAAACAACTGGCCGCACCACCAAGTAGTACTGAGTGTGAAAGTCGCGTTAGTTAAATTGGTCACAGTACTTTGAAGCTAACTACAGCAGCCTCAGCAGGGCCCATCGTCGTGTGTACTTCACCGCATTTTCAAGCAGCGCTATTTTTCTTCGTGAGAGATAGACTCGCTTTCAGTAGTTTAAGACGAGACGCATCTGCATCACATATACATGGCTCCTGTGGCTGCGTTTTTGCCGTTGTTTTAGTATGTTTCCATGTGAAACTTCTGAATGAGTAGTATTAAAGCTGTCTTGTAGCAGTCTTGTTGGCGTCGCGCATTCTTTCGTCTGCTAATTTTAAAATAAGGGACGTTTCTTTATTTTGATTTCTTGTTCATGTGGGGTTCAGCTGTTGACTTATGTTTTTCCTTATATTTTGCATTGTTTGATGACGTGATAACTTAGTGGAAAAGAAAAGGCATAAGTTCAGGAAAAAGGTAGAAGCTTGAAAAGACGAAAAATTCATCAACACGAGTTGTCACTGGAGCCATTGTTTCGACAAGCGAGCTTTTCTTCTAGGCTGCAACTTGAAAGTTCAGGGCTGCTTTGACGGAAAGTACACTTGAAAAAATGTCGGTTCCAGGGACAACCCATGTTCACGAATTTTTCATCTGGCAGAGAGAAGCATTTTTGCATTGTTTCATGGTGTGAATGACGAGTTGACCGAGAAACACTCTTTTGCATTGTTTGACACTGTGTCGTCTTCCTTTGCAGCACATTAGAGTGTGCTTCATACACCCTTGTGAACCATGATGAATGGAAGTAGCAAGTCGTGCGAGACGCTCAAGGAGTTCCTCCACAAGGGAGTCGAATCTCACCCGGGCATTTCCATCCAGAAGTTGACTGGCCACCTGTTTCAGCTTCCCGCTGAAATCCGCATGAAATATGGCGGCAACGTCGACTCCATCCGCCAGGTGCTCGAGCAGTTTCCAGACATCTTTGTTATTCGCAACCATGATGAGGTTCACGTGACCACGTCGAAGAGTTCCGGTAAGACGACGGGAGCATCGTCGTCTGCGGGTGGCAGTGATGATGAGACCACCACCCTGACAGGTGCCAAGAGAAAAGTTTGTGGTTTGTTCAAGACATACGGCTTCATTTCGGTGCAGCACCCGATTAGCACGAGCGCTTACTTTAGCCTGCGCTCATTTGAAAATGGACAGCATTCGATTCTCCTCTCGTCTGGCCTTCAGCTCGGAGACGGTGTCATTCTAGACGCAGAGGTGGGCCCCAATGAGTGTGAGGCCAAATTTCACGCAAGCAGGGTGGGCACGTATTAAGGGCCGGAATGCCGCTACTCCGTCCGATTCGTCGTCGCCGGCGTCGCAGACTCCGGTGTTTGCACCACTCGTGAACCGAACTGGTGCCATAGAGACTCTGAAGGATGAGTTCGGTTTTAACAAATTGGAAAAAGAGCAGGAGTGCGCGTTTTTTCACGCAGCCGAAATCGAAAGGTACCTCGGGACGGCTGTGCCCGCTCTGCCAGAGGTGTTGGCCGTCGGGCACAAGATTCGCTTTGACGCCGACCGCAACAAGAACACGACTGCACAAGCCAAGTGGGTCGTGACGACCATTCACAGCATACCAAATGTTCCTCCGTGCCATTCGGGTAGCGAGACGGAAGGCAGTGAGATAGCTCCAGGTACTATCATCAAGCGAGATGGACTCATACAGATGGTCAAACCGGATTTTGGTTTCATCATGTTTGGTACGAATTACCGTGACCGTGCCTTTTTTCACCTTAACAATGTTGTGATGCTGCCGAGCGACACTATCAAGAGCCTACGGACGTGTTCACCATCAACGATCGCGTGCACTTTCAAGTCAAGCCTAGCCAGAAGCCTCCTGAGGTCAAATGGCAGGCGACGACAGTATGGCTCAGTGAGTTTGGGCCCAAAGGTGACGGACTTGATTCTGCTAATGAGAGCGATAATGAGGTATTCTTTTCAGACGACGAATCATACCTTAGGAACCTGATACAGGAGCCACTGGCTGCCGACACTGATGACGACATGGACGACATTTTGGGAGCGGGATCGAGGCTACCGGCTGCCTCCGCAAATACGATAGTGGATGGACTGAAGCAGTACTTGCGACCCGTCAGCCCCGATTTGTTGCCTCTCCCGAAGGACACGAAAGGTTTGTGCGACTTCCTCAATGGTGTTTTTTACAGCGATGGGGTGCGGTCTACGAAGTGCCTGTGTGAGGTGCTCGGCTGCGGAGACGCGGTGTCGCTGGACTTCATGATTAGAAGCAATGGAGGACATGAGGAGGTGCGGTGCGACCTGGTGTGGCAGGGGGCACGACCCCAGGGTGTATTTCAGATGAGCCCCGAGAATTTTTGTCGTCGGCTGCAGATCAAGGTCTCCGCACGTCATGGGGGACCCTCGTACGAAGACTTCCAGCTGGAATTGTGAGTCGGATTTGCCTTTGCGCACCTTTCCTGCTTTTGTCCGTAGTCTCAACGCCGTCACTTATTTTAGCATCGCTAACAACGTTGCAGTGCTAAGAGCATTTGGCTGAATGGCTCTGTGTTTATGGGGCTTTGTGGTAGGCAAGGCTGCTGGTGTTATTTTAAACAAAACTTTTGCAACTCGCATATTTCAATGCCAAGGTTGCTTTGGGAAAACTGGTGCCAGGGAGGGTACAACAGCGTGATGCTTGAAGGTGCGCTGGTCACCTGTGTATTTTACTTGCTCTCTCTGGAAAGTTTTAATCAGTGCAGGAGTATGTATGAATTTCGCTGCGCTGATGTGGTGTGCATGTCATTCCCTTCCTTCTAGTTCTTGTGTTACGTTGTCCTAGATATCTCTTCATATCTTGCCAACAAGGCGGAATCTCTCCCATAGCATTGGCACTGTTGTAAAGTACACCTTTTCGGACATCGAAAGTTGATTTAATTTGAGGTAGAAATTTCAAGATCGCTTCAAATGTTTTTAATATTGGCGAGTCTTCTGCTAATGTTTCATGTGAGGGTTAATTCCCTACACTAGAAAGGCATATATGTTGAATTTGTCAGCTGGCTATTGGGTGATTGGCTATTTCAGTGTTTGGCAACCTTTTAAGAGGGAGGGTCCCATTGAATCAAGTTGACCCTGGAGGCTGAATGGCTAATCAAAAAGGGGTGGAGTGCTTTGCTAGCATAGAAATAAATGAAAAAGTAAACGAATGGACTACTATGCAAAAAAGCTAGAAGAAAAGTCGTGTTTGGTTGTCAGTATGCATGTCCCTAAGTTGTAATTTACAAGCATAGGTACTAAAACCCCACTTGAGGTCCAAACTTCCATCCATGCCAGCCTTCAGATAGTGAGTCACAAAGGGAAGGTTTTTGGAATGTGCCCAGGGCTGCATAATACTGCCTCCTCAGCCCCAGGTTGCTGCGCCCTGGGTTGTGTGAATCAAGAAAATAAGGCTTGTGCAGTTGGGACTTAAGTTTGTACTGTGGGCCCCACTTGTACTTTTTCAGTCAACTCTCATGCTTAGCAGCTGAAAGCTGCTTGTCATGGAAAAAAAAATTTAATATTGCAGGCGGCCTGGGAAGTGTTGTTCACTCGCAGTAGCATGGGCCGAGATCTTGTACCCACTCCAAAAAAGAAAAAAAGGAACAAATGGTGTCGCTGCATGTAATTGGTTGAAGCTTGCATGAATGTCTCTTGTGTGTGACGTATGCAGGACAATCGACCAATGGCTCGAGGAAAAGGTAATGTGTACAAGATCCAGGCCTTGGTGTTCACCTGATTCAGTTTAAACAAATGATGCAAGCAGTAGCTTAGCGAGTTCTAAGTGCTGGATATATTAATAGAGTACAATTGACCATTGAGGCAGTAGTGCTCACCAGTACTAGACTACGAGGGGCGTTAGTACTTCCTTGACCCTCTTTTTGCTGTACTTGTGTTCCATGCAAATTGGCAGTGGCTGGCTGCCCACACCCATGTGTCAATATTAGCTTCTTTAGATTACAAGGCAGTTGTACTGAAATTGCAGATAGAGAACAAGACAGCTTTAGGTGGCACATATATAGTGGAGCGGTTGCGAAGTATATTACATTTCGAGCAAGAGAGAGTAGATGCGACACCCTTTAGTGTTCATATTATTGACGAGGACGAATGCTGGGCATAGAGCTGCAGTTTTATTTCTCGGCTGTGACACATTTACCTAGGAGATAAAGTGATTAAAAAAATAATAAAACCTGCGCACATTGGTGTAAATGTGGTTTGAAAAAAGCCCAGATAGTCAAAAATAATCTGGAGTCCGGCCCCGCCCCTGTAACACCGCGGGTTTCGTAGTTGTCGTTGCTTAAGTACACTACACCCTAGAACTTGACTCGTGCGGCTTCACTGTACACGTGAAACTGTTCAAATGACTACAGCGCCCTTTTTTTTTGTCGTAACAGGGAGGAGGCGGGCCACTGCATGACCGCGTGCACAAGTATATCGAACAGCATCAACCTACACAGTAGAAGGAGCCTCCACAGTCCGCCATCCTTCCCGCCAACGTCCAGCGAAGCTTCGCCGTCTTCGCCATCGAGGAGCATTCACGGGGATCGTGCCATTCGAAATGGCATCTGCGGTGAGTTAACAACAATGCAGCCCTCAACCAACCGAGTACTATTAAAACATGTCACTCTGTAGACTACTTTGCTGATAGCTTTGCCGCTATAGCGACGCTACATAATACTGAGGAACCCCCTAGGTACCTATGTTTTCCATAAGAATGCTTTCCCCCCCAAGACCTGTCATTCCCAGAGTGCCGTGGTTCTATTGAGAGGTCAGAAGGTGAATGCAGACGGTTTCGCGTGCATAGTCAGCCAGAGTGATAGCCACAGCTATGCACCTGTTGCCAGAGGAAGACAGGGGAAACTGGCCAAATAGGTCTAAGCCACTGCGAAATAACGGTTCTTCTGAAATGTCGAGGGATCGAAGGCAACCCCCGGGAGCGTCGATGGCGTTATGTGGCACTGACCACACACTGTAGTGTATCCACATATGGAGCGGGAAAGCCTGGCTGACGGAAGCGTCGGTGGATCTGGTTGCAAGTGCGCGATACACAGAGGTGACGGGCGGTTGGAAGGTCATGAAGTGTGTGAAGAACATCCGAGCGGAGCTGTTTCGGAGCAGCAAGTAGCACGGTTTGTCTGTCAGGGTGAAAGTTGTGGGGTTAGAGCGTACCATTTCGGAGGACGAACGAGCAATAAGTCTGTTTGGTGGACGACGAGTCTAAGCGTTCGATGATGGTATGCAAAGATGCATCACCGTGTTGCGGTGCATCATTGACGGACGTTTTGCAGTGCCTCCGTGATAAGCCAGTCTATAACCAAGCGACATCATGTGATGACATCATGTGTCACTCACATAATGTGACGTCGAGGATATGTTTTGAAATTTGGCTATCTGGTTATATCACGTTGACATCATATGGTGATAGCGTGGCGATTATTTTTTTGCATCAGTTGTGTTGACACGGATGCCATGGGGAATGCCAACCAATGCTGACACTCAGTTTTTCTGCTTTGATGAGGCGCTTAAGGCTTTAGCCTCAAAAGAGAAAAAAAGCACTGTGCACTAATCTTTGCATATACAAGCTTTCATGTAACCTGAAAAATATGGTAACTCGACATAATGTAAACTTTTCTGCCCATTGTAATTTCTTTAAAGCTTGTGTCCCAGTCAAATTACAATGGTTCAGTTGCTGACTGCAAGTGTGATTTTGTCTACGAAATAGCACTCGGCTGCATAAAAATCTACATTTGACAGACAGGGCTGTCTGGTCCTCTTGAAGAACAACAACGTGTTTGCTGACAATGTGAAGAGTGTATGTGACAACACTCTGGCATGTCATTACGAGGAGTGGTCAGTGCACCCTTCTTTTTGAGTAAATTACATTTCTTAAAAAAAGGGCTGAAGCAAATAAAGACAAAACATCAGAATAAAAGCAGCATTTAGGGCAAGTTGATACAAACTCGGTAAGACTGCGGAACAAAAAAAAAGGGCACGGACAGCAGGGAAATCTTCTCTGTTGTCCGTGCCTTTTACTTGTTGCATAGTCGTACGGAAACATCAGAAGCATCCTTAGTCAGGAAGACAGCAGCTTGGTGCATCAGCATGCCATTCATTACTTCGCCTTAGTGACGAGGAGTTATCGTTTTTTGGCCATTATTTGCAGGGTAGATAATGTTATAACTAAACTTACTCTCCATGGATGTAATTCTTATTTTCTGAATTTCGGAAGCTTAACTTATAAGGGTAGAGAAATGGCTAGCCTTTTTCATTAATAAAATGCATTGAAAGTTGGCACATGTACTACTACATCTTTTCTTGTTTTTGTTTTTTCACTATTATTTGTGTACTACACCTCCCACATCTAGTTTAGCATGTCCTGTTTAGTTTTTAAATGTTGGCTTTGCTGTCGCTGTGTCCCTATTCATTTGCATTTGGCAGACTCACGGGGCTCAGTTATAAATACCCGGTCGTTTTTTTTTTTTCAGTTGGAAATTCTCTCGCAACTAATGCTCTCTTTTCCAACGACATAAGCGTAAGTACTGCACTATTGATGTCGAACCCATCAGCTTGTGCTTGCTTCACTGCGTTAGATTTTTGGTGCATTTCAGTAAAAATGTTTTCTCCAAGATGCACCAGAAACACCATCACTTGTATCACATGATATTTGCAACACCAGATGCACCATTATTCTCACTTTAATGCAACTATTGGTGCAAACTCGAAACTTGTTCAACTTTTGGCACGCTAGTGGATTCATAAAGTAATCTACCCATTGTCTGTTGCACTTTGCTGTCAAATACAAGGTTACAGGTTCAATTCCCAGTCTTTTGCCTGCTTTGCGACAGGGTTGAAGTAATTGTGTTTGGCTTGTGCAAGTGTGTGAGATATTTGAAATTTGCCTCTAGCTCATAGCTTACATCATGATTGCCTGTGCATCGCTTTAGGATACTGCGTAAAAGGTTCTGATATTTTTGTTCAACAGTGGTCAATCTGTTGCTGTTCCGTCTGGTCCTGCAATAGCTGGAAAGCACCAACTACTGTTGCAGTCAAAGCCTGCTTCAATGAACGCTGCTTCAGGGAAATTTTCGGTACGATGAAAAATTCACTATTCCCCCTCAGCACGCCTTGGGAGTAAATGCATAAATATCGTCATAATGAACAGTTTTTTTTGCCATTTGCTTAAACGAAATTCGGCAATGCAATTTCAGGCCCATATATGTAATTTGGGGGCAGTAAACACAATCTTGAACATTTTTATGCATGGTTTGAACACGAAAGTAGGTGTAAGAAATTTAAATCGTGTGCTGGCACTATCAAAAACTGCTGCGTTGACAAAGCGGGAGGGGGGGGGGCACCATTACATACAGATGGCAATGAGATTGCCCTGCTTTTACCGCTGGCTTGATTCTTAGCCACAGACAATCCAAAGCTGAAGTTCAGTTGCTCAGTTGCCCATACTGCCGGACGCAATCTCGAAACGATGCCTTTTTATATGCAAATCCTTTCCGTTCTTTATACACTTCGCCAGTGTGGTCACTGGTCAGAATGACTGCTCATCTGCGTTATTAACACAATCAGCCTGCCACGGCAAGTGGATGACAAGACTATCATAGAATAACGCGCAAGTTACCACTTCGTAATACCACGCCTGCTTTTCGGTGTTGTCAGATACCTTTTGACGGCGGACAACTGCTAAACGTGCAACTTTTTGGTTAGTTCACGGAAGCCTTTGTTTCAGTGTGCATTTCAACTTGCCGTCACTATGCATGTGCGAGCATTGCGTCACGATGCTGCTGGGAAAGAAAACAAAGCAGCCGACAGTATTTGAATTTTGTGAATAAAACTTCCTTTGTTTTGCTAGTTTAGGTCAACTATATTTTTTTAGATTTCGCTTCAATGAAAATTTTTCCGTGCCCCATCAATCTTATTGTAGCGGGTTTCAACTTTACAGTAATACCTCGTTAACTCAAAGTTGTAAAAACCGGGGAACATTTTAAGATAAATGGATTTTCGAGATAAGCAAAGTTGCACATTGCCGGGAAAAAAGCACTTTTCAGAAAAATTATTATTACTTGCCGGCTATTTATTGGCAGTTTGTACTCTTTTTTTCTCCTGCAGGTATCAAAGAGAAAAAAATAGGCATACAAGAGGCTTTAACCGGCTCGATTTCGCCGCGCTGCCATTTTATTTGGCCTAGAAAAACTGCCTAATGCTCCTCTGCTTTCCGGTCGTACTCGGGCCTAGACAGGCGTCCTCTAGCTGCTTGACGCATCGCATCAGTCTATCTTCTTTGTCGTTGCACTCGACGTTACTTCAAAGCAAGTGCAGCTAATTTCTCGTCTCTGAAGATGTTGGCATCGTCGTCTCCACCGTCCTCTACGTTAGTGGCCGTTAGATTGATTTTGGCGTTCGTCATTTCTCCAGTCACCGCCACATTCTGCTCAAACAGCGTAATTTTTGGCGGCGCCATTAGCTCTAAGCTTGATAACCTCTTGACAAAGTTTCTCACAGTCTCTGCTGAAATTCATCCAGCACCTTCTGCTTGTTTTTCAGCATCGTCGAAAGCATAGACAAAGGAATTCCGAATTCCTGCTCGATGCTCAATTTTATTCGGTCTCTTTTCTCCGTTTTCTTAATGAGGGCAACCTCTTTTTTTAGCGTTAGAAACTTGCACTGCTTCGACACCGTGCTTGCTGCACTCACGCTAAGCTGCCGTTCCTCACAGTCGGTGAAAAATCTGTACTGCTCTGTTTGCACAGATGAACGGAAATAACACCTCAGGGTAAATCACCAGCACTGCACTTGCAGTGAGCAAAAAAGAATTACCACGTGGTTTGCGCAGATGAACGGAAGTCACACATCGGGGAAAATTATGTGCCCTGCACAAAGTGAACAAGGCAAACTGCGAAGCATGGCCAGAGGGCGTCTCTGCTCAGCCCATGTGTCACATGATGTGCCACAGGGTCGCTTCACAAAGTTGATATGTTGCAGGGCTGAGACTTTGCGCACTTTGCATTCGCGAAAAGCATTGATGTAGTCGCAGGCGCAGCTAAATAAAAAAAAAGTCTACGGATTTCACGCATGGCAGCATTGCAAAAACCTTGTGAAATGTTGCGGCGGCGGAATTTTCGTTCCACTCCCAGTCAAAGTTTCGAGTTGTCCCCTATCCGACCCAAAAATACTTTGAGATGAAGGGAAAAATGTACATGGACGTACAGGAACGTGTTCGGTGCTGGTGAAAATTTCTCCCTAGCAATTTTTTTTAGACATGTGCTTGAGTTAACGAGGTATTACTGTAGTTTCGTTATGCGAGGTACTCGTTCGTGATGAGGCACGGGATGCTCAGAAATTGTGCGTTTCCAGTTTGGTGGTGTGGTGCGGGTACTAGAAATGGTTGGCACAATGCCGACACGGTGCAAGCTGTGGAACAGTTTTCTAATTTTCACACGTTTTTCAAGGTGAAAACACAATCTACCTTGCACAGATATAATGTTTGTGCATAGGAAGTGTTTTAATGACATCCACGTCTGCGTGCTGTGTTGTTTGTAAAGATGCAAAATTTGTGGCAATTTTGAGGAATTAGAAGAAAACCTTTTCTTTTCACGTTTTTTTTTTCGAAATATTGAGAAAAGTAAAAAATAAGTTTCTTTAGCATATGGCAATAGTTTTGCCAAGTGTCGAAAGCAACGGCTTTTGTAGTGTAAATAACCGAAATAAAATGTTTTTTTTTCCTTTTTTACAAACAATTCTGGCATTCAACAGATCAAAGGCAGCCAGAAGCATTACCGGGATCTCATTTAGCTCTCATTGAATGGGTGCGGCTTCCTAAAATTGCTATAGTGGTTAGAACAAAAAACCCAGAATTTGGTCATGGCTTCGACTAAGGATCAAGATAGTAAAAAGATGAAGTCCAAACTCTTATTCAGAGTTAGCATTCCTGGCTTCATCTGTAGCTTTCATCATTTCAAGATGCACTTGGAAAAGCGCAGCTGCTGTGCCAGTGCTTACAGACCTGTTTCCTGCCACCGGTCTCCTTGACCGTGAAGTACATCCACGCTTCTTGAATTAACCCAAGCCACGGAGCAAGAATTTTCGAGCAGGCGAAACTGCACTCGCTCAAGCGCCCTGAAAATGTCACGAAATCGGGCACAGCACATATGAGCCCTCTGTCCTGAAACTCCGCTAACGAAGAAGGTAAAACCTGCACGCCGCTCTCATCACACTCTCATTCAAGGCCACTGCGCTCCGATTTGCCATTCGTGCTTCACGTCCGACTGGGTGTTTCTATCCGGCTCCAAATTTTAACGCGACAACATAAGCTCGTTTCCCAGGAAGGCTGACGTCAGCGTCGTTAGTAGGGAAGGAAAAATCAGTGTTCTCCATGACTGTGAAATCAAGAAAGATGCAAATGTTTGCGGTTCTAGGCATGTTTTAGGTAGAAATCGCATCCACACATTCTTCATTGCACGGAGCTGTTCGACTTCAGAGCTACAACACTGCTGGAAGTTACTTTGAAAAAAAAATAACTATGAATGTCATGCAGCGTCATGTAAAGTGGATGGGCAGAGTCGCCATCCGAGAAGTGCTTTCCACAAACGTAGTCACGAGGCTTCAGCTGGCGATCTTTCCTAGGTATGGTGCGAGCCCACATTTCCAATGTCATTGGGTCACTAACTACATTCTCCTTGCAGGTAGTGTAATTGCTGTTGCATTTTGGCAGACCATGTTTCCGCCTCATCCTGAAGATGAATCTTGCTCGAATTCTGCAAAGCGATCTCCCTTGTCGCGACGTGAAAAGGGCGCGCAATCAGTCGGCACAGCTGGCACAACGCACTGAAGGCACCGAGAGCACCACAGAGGAAGGGAGAGCATTAAAGAAACAGAAAGCCTGCATATTGCGAAGGGATTTGCGGCAGCTTGTGGGGAACTTTTTCTCCCGATGTAACCCGCGCATGCGCACTCACGACATGCGAGCGAAGGGCAAGAAACATGCTGCGGACGTTGTCTACTCCTGAGCCATTACTAGCAGCCTGTTTTGATTGCTTTGCGGCTCGTAATTCTAGCAGTATCAATTAGTAGCTGATGCTGAGATATCTGTTGCATCTAGTCATTCATGTTACACACAAAAATGGGGAAAGTTTTGCTGTGCAAGAGGCGCTATTATGATTTTTATGTGTAGCGTTTATAGAAGCGCGTGTAAAAGATGGCAACACGTCAAAAGCGTCACCTGCTGAGCGTTGCCGCAAACCACATCCCTCCGTGATGCTGTCGCGTTGCCCTCGCCCGCTGGCACGTCCTGGGAGTTTCTCCTCCTCAAGTACTTTTTTCTGTGTGGTCCAAAGCATTTCAAAAGCTGCTTGCACACTGCTTTTTAAGTAGACCTCCCCCACAGGTAGCAGCAATGTATGAGGGAAAGTCAAAACTGAACAATAACGGGTACCAAAACATTCGGAATCTCTCCCCCCCCCCCCGCAACGTGACCACATCAGATCACACCCGATCAATGAAGCTACGCAACTATAGACTCAAGCTAAGCTGATGCTGGTGGAACCAACTTCATGTGATGTCGATAATCTAGTAGCAATCTGCAATCTAGTAACGATCTGCCCTATGAATTAAGATGCGACCATTATAGAATTCTACTTGTCCGAACCATGTGTTGAACGCAAGCGCTTACATATTTAATTCCCAGTCTTCTCAATAAACATTCACATGGTATAGAAATCGCTCAGAAATTTTTGTCTCTGAGGTCTTTAGAAAAATATATCAAAGCTTACCTTCTATCCTGTCCTCAAGATTGATACCGTAATTACTCGAATCTAACGCTCATCTTTTTTTCCGGTTAAGCGAGTTCATAAATCGCATGCACGTTAGAATCGAGTACGAAAAAAAATTAATACGGTCATTCTATTGCCATCGGCATTTCCAAAATGACTGCCTGCTACGTGTTCAGCATAGCGCGTCGGCCAATTTTGCCTATGTGTTTCCTATGTGCGGCACTTCGTACATGTGCTGAGGAGTTCCTCATCTTGTAGTGCATTAGCCTCGACGGCGTGGAAGGGCCGGCTCCGAAAACTCGAGTGCACACGATGCCGCTTTTAAAAATCATCGCGTGTGCAGAAACGGACGGAAATAGGGCCGCATCGCGGTCGTTCGGAGTTCCAGAAACGTGCGTGTGAAACTGGCGGAAACAAAAGCAGAAGATCGTCGACAGCAAAGCTTCATGCAAAAGCTTCAGTGGACCACAGCAGGGTTTGTTTCCGCGAATTGAAGAGCTGCTCGGCGAGTATATGCTTGAGCAGCGAGCGGCACAGCCACCCGTGACGACAGACCTGCTCCAAGTGCGAGCTATGCAGTTAGCCTTGGAAAAAGGGCTAATGTGGAGCCACTTTAAAGCGAGCAGGTGCTGGCTAACTAACTTTATGAAGAGGAAAGGCTTTTTCCTTTAAAGGACGTATGGGCATATCCGAAAAGTTTCCGGAGGGGTACGATGAAAAGCTTCGCAGTTTGAAGAGGTTCGTCCTAAGCTGGTGGCACAACAACGGCTACCTGCTTTGGCAAATCGGGAATGCCGGTCAGACGCCCCTTTACTTCGACATGCCTGGCACCACAACCATCGAGAAGAAGGGGCGAAGCAAGTTCGTGTGCTGACATTGGTCCACGGTAAAACTACACTCACGGCAATGCTCTGTTACACATCAGATGGGCACAAGCTTCCCCCGTACCTCATATTAAATGGAAGACGCTCCTGAAAGGAGTAGTTTTTTCGAGTAGTGCGATCGTGCAAGCCACTGAGAAAAATGGGTGCGCGTTGCAATCGATGTCTTACTTTTTCTTTTTCAACGTGTAAACCGCGTGTGCATTACAATTGAGGGCACGGTAGAATCGAGTAAATACGGTAAATTGTGTATATAGCAGTCTTATGTTTCTCTGGTTTCGTTATTTGTAGTGTTACGACTCTTGATTCATTGATTGATAATTGATTGAATCGATTGATTGATTGATGCAGTGATCCACCCTCATTTGGTGTTTTGGTATGATGTGCGATGTTTTGTTTTCACTTTCAATGCCTAAGCTTTATTTCTGAGCCTTTTCGCCCTTGGAAATTTCGGCCAATATTATCAACTGCACGGAAATAAAATGAAAAAAGTTTTTCGAAATTTTTCTTCTTTTTTTTCGCACTTCGCATCTATAGTCGTCTGGTGCATTGTTGTTTTGCACCGGCACGCTTGTGCCAAGCTGGCCCTGTAGACAGAGAGTGCGTGGAAAATTTTTGAACCGTCCTGTCATGTGTGAAACCGCTGGCATTGGTGGTCCACCGCGTTGGTGCAGTGGTTACAGTTCTCGGCTGCAGACATGAAAGTTGCGGGCCCAGTCCTGGCTAAGGTGGCTGCATTTTGGTGGTGGCAACTTGCTGTCGGCGGCCCGTGTTCCGTGTTATGTGAATGTGAGTTGGAGGGCACCAGGTGGTTGACATAGACCTTTTGCGCAGAGTGCCCACTTGGTACTTTTTTAGTGTGCACCTTGTGCTGAACAGGGGGTTCTTGCAGTATGTCACGCTCTTATGGACCTCATGTACACCGTGGTAAAACCTTGTTAAAAGATCTTTCTATTCCTGAACGTCACAGGGTCTCTGACCGACGCTTCGCGATTCCCATAAAAAAGGCTGAGTGACTGGGAACGTTGACTTCGCCCTTGCTGAACCAGAATGATCAGTTTCTAGGCTAGGCGGTGCAGCTAAAATAGCCGGAGCTAAGAGTGGCCTGTGCAGGGGAACTAAATCGCCAAAGTCCGAGACCTTTCAACAGCGAACACAGATGCTCTGCTCTCTGAAGTAGTTGTAAATAGAGTAAATAAACGTCATGTTTGTGGCATAGAAACCCATGGTAAGTGTGTTATTTAATCGATCTTTTTTATTAACACAACTTGCTAATGTTGGATTGAACAGCTCATATCAGCTTGTGTTGGCGAACTGGTGGTTGATGTCGGCTTGTGTTACCGCATGTTGCTCTATACCTATATATTTATTTATTTTAGGAAACTGTGCTTCGTCGTATTGCCAGGATGATGGCCGAAGAGCTTCACGTGCTGCAGCATCAGGAGCGATTGGCCAAAGGCTCGGTTCGTGATGTGGCTACGCAGACAACAGAACGCGGCGTGCGTTCCGTTCCGTGACGAACTCTATGCACGAGGAGTAAGAAGACATAAAGAAACCACGAAGAGAACTAACGGCACTCTTATCGAGTGCCCGACTAGCCTCAACGACCATGACGTCGTCACATCGTGCCTTGGGAAAACGGGGGATGGGGGGTGAAATGAATTGTGTGTAGTTGCCACGGTTAGTTGTGCCTTGCATTTTTTTTAGGGGGGGGGAATGTCACGTCGTAACGGGAGAGAATCTGGTTCCAAAACCCTGCTTGCTTGTTGTCCTTGTTATTTTTTATTTGTTTTCTTTTTCGTTATATTCTTTCTGTTTATATTCATTGTGATGCTATTTCATTCCAGTCGTGCACGTTTTTTTTCGTACTGGCAGTTCTACAGCTCTGTCACCAATATATTTTTTATTGGCATGTGGGTGCTTTTAGAATAAATGTCGGTACATGAACGTTGTCTATGATGTCAGGGTATCGCTGTAACTGAAACGGCACTGTCTAACTTCTTTACGAGCTTGAAAATCCGTACTTAAATGTTCAGTCTTGGGAGTGGTAGCGCTGAAGTGACGAATAACTAAACAAAGATGCAAAGCATACCTGATTCACATCGTCTCTCCATCATTTCGTGCCAGTTTAGCTCTACCTCCCAGACCGTAAACTTTGCCCACATTACGTTCTTGCAAAGCATTGCTTATCAGACTGTGAAAATCAATCTCTGCATTCAGTGTGATCTGGCATTGTTTGACATTTGTGCCCACGATTGCGCGTGTTTATAGTTTGAGATAACACTGCCCACGCCTTTCCTGAATGGCACGTGAGCCGAGAGTCAAGCTAGCGGACTGTTCTTCGGTGAGTTGTAGAAAACTCAGCTCAATATTAATAAGCATTTATCACTCCATAATCGTTGTGGAGAAGTAGCTAGCGATTTGTTTATGCAATGGGGAACATTGATTGGCTCATTATATGCTTGCCATGTCAGTACAAAATGAGTGTAATAGGTGTCAGTTTTGCAACTGAACACAAAGCCACGATTAATGATCTAAATTATGGCAAGTACATTGTGGAGGAAATTATGTCAACAAGCGCATTGCTTGAAATATTCATTGCCCATGTTTTTAAAGTTTGACAAGAGTTCTTATTAAGTGAAACGGAAGTAAATTGGTGCTAACCCACATAAGTGCATTTGGAATCGGAACAAAGAGCATTTAGTCGAAATTCAATATGCTTTGGCATTTCAAATAAATGGCTTTATTGGTTAACAGGAATCAAGACTGTGTGGAATTGTACGCCGAGCAGGCACGAGCATATATTCAGACATTCTGGCAGACCTCGGTGCCAAAAATTAGTTAAAGGGGAGAGATAAAATAGATGAAGTTCATAAGCATACTCAGTGGCGAGCTGGTGAAACATTTTTTTTCAGGTTCACCTCATTATTGTTTAATGTACAGTTTGGGATATGAAAAGATTGCTGCAGTTTACCTGAAAGCTAGCGCTTTTAGCACAGAGGCCCACATTGACAATGGTCTTTATCTGTGATGTAATTTCAGACGAAACTGGTAATATTATGCATAAAAGTATCTTATATGAATTGACACTATGCGATATGTAACTGAACACGTAGTATCCATAATCAGTGTTAACACTACTAACAAATCAGTTGTAAAGTAACTAAAAGTTAGACAGCAAACTGTGTTGGAAAACATGTATGTTTCTAAGGTTTCTGTGTTCACCGGCTTCTCTGCCACACATGTTCTCCAGCACTGTTGGCAGTCTATGTGAAATGAAGGCACTTGGTAATGCTTTTCGATGAAATTGATTGACAGGTTCTGTTTGTTGTGACGTCCCGCTTCGCCGAATTGTAGCGAACAGGTTAGCTTGGTGCCATGTGCGCAATGGTGGCAAACGAACCACTTGTGCAATTAGTACTTATATTGATCCACGCATGACGCTCGAGAATGCGCGAGTCTTGAAGGCATTCTTTGTTATGCCTATTCTTTGGCACAGTTTGCAAGCTTGGCTAACAGGTAAAGTTAGGAGCCTGTCTTGACGAAATGCTGGACACTGCCCACTGTGCTTCTTTGGTTGTGAAGTGGTTATACACTACGCATTTTTGTATGCTCACGTTGCAACCTGACGTTTTTTACCATGAATGAATTGACGTCGATTGACGCAGAAGCAGGTTTTTCTCCTGTTGGTACTCAGTTTATTCGTGATTGCAGCCTCGCTGGCGACTGTTCATGCCTTTGGTGTGCTTAATAAAACACACTCTACGGCTATCCTCATCTGCGTGTGCCAAATTGTGAATCGAAGGGACGAGGAGACAAGACTGATATTTTGCAGGCCGGAGCCTTCGAGTATTCGATTCCCTACATACAACGCCGAGATCGCTATTTTTGGGGTTTTTTTTCTTACAATGGGTGTTGTTATAGGCTCACGACGTATATAGATTTTCTTTCCTTTACATTAATTTCAGATCTGTACAGGTTTCTACAATGTGCAGTTCTTCTTCCCTCAGAAGCTTTTTTCGCTCCTTTTCTTACAGAATGAATTTTCAAAGTGCTCAAGATTGTAAGGTTCCAACAATGTGTATGTCTCTTTTATCTATTGACTTATGTTGTCTCTTACTTTGTGACATAAGGTGTAAAAATAAAGATGAACCTTTCACATGTTTCATATTTTTCAATAGAGTTGTTGCCATAGGTGATTGTCTGTTAAACACAACCAAGTGTGTTTTGTTAAACACAAGCAAATGAATTGAACACTTCGGCCAGGGAAAGCATAGATGACGTTGCCTGTTGTCTTTAATCATAAAGATGCAAGTTTAAGTGAATTAAAGAGGACAAAAGTCACTCTTTAGGCCAGTTTAATATGAGCTGACCACCTTCAAGGCTTCCTCCCGATTCTCTACCAACAGACTTTTTTCATAATCCGCAGCTACGCTTCCTTGTGCTACATATTTGCCCAACTAATGGCGGCATCCCTCGTTCTTCAGCACCATTTCCTAGTTGCACATGCTATGGCTTGTATATCATGCGTGTTTGTATCACAGATGCCCGTTAAGTTTCCCCACACCATAGGGCAAGTTAAATTGCGCTTGAACATAGCGTTTGCTGAATGTGACTAGCCACAATTAGTATGGCAAATTGCATTGCAGAAAAGCTGGCTTTACAGTTTTGAAAAGGCTCTATTGAGCTAAAACAAAGGTGCCTTCCATCCACTTCGTTGGATGTTTCTGTGCATGTATCTCTAATAATGTTAGCTGATGTAAACGAGTCCCTCAGTGAAATTCTCCTTGTTTCATATTGAGACTGGCACCTATAAAACAAGTGGGCCAGCCTGTGCTTCTCATGCTTGCATGGACTTGATTGGCTTGGTTTGATTGCTTTATTAGTAAGCAACAACATTCCCAGTTTTCACTACGTAGCATTAGTGACGCGGCATGGTATGCGAACATATGTGGTCCAGTGTCATGTTGTGCTCTGTATGCTATAGAAAAAAAGAAATGGTGGGGGCGGCGGGCCGATGGGCCATCCCTGGCAGCGCCACTGCATGTGAATAAGCACAGCAAAGGCTGCATGTGCAATCCTTTATTCCGTCATATGTTCTGTCTCTCTCCTCACCGCCTCCTGACATCGATATAATATCTCATTCAGGCGTACGAAATGCAAATTATTTCTGCAATAGCACAAGGGCACAGTAAGTGCAGCTGCTTTGCCGTCGCTGCAGTGTGAACAAGAGGGCCTATCCCAGTGTCACAAAACGAGCGCTCAAAAAAAGGGCGCGCCGCCAAATTCTCTTCGACGAAACGCCTGAGTGACGCCGCGAGGTCAACGATAAAAAAAAGAAAGAAGAAAGAAAACAAGCATCCAAAGACTCTCCGGGCACGCGTCCTCTCTCCCCTCGGAAGCGTGGGCTCCGCCGCCGAACCTCCTCTCAGTGCCCGAGCAAGCCCTCGAATGTTCTAGATGGAAAGGGGCGGGGTGATGCCGGGTTGCGTCATCCGTCGCGGACGGCCTTCGAACAGTCTCGCACCTCTCCCCAGCCTTCGCTGCATATCGCGCCGGCGAAATGACGAGAACTTTCTGGAATCTCGCACGGAAGGTATTTAATGGAGCAGCCGAGGTGAGAGGTGAGGGAAGACGAAAGTTAGCGCCAGAGGGCGTAGAGATTCCGCCGTGTAGTCGGCGAAGGTTTTGTCCGTAGGACGAAGCAGGAGAAGAAGAGGATTTCAACCTGAGGAGTGAAGGCTCGAGCTACAGGCAAGAGCATGTGTCTACCGCTATCGAGCGAAGACGCGATGGCAACAGCTGCGGGTGTGAAGAGGGGCCAAGTGAAGACGTGAGGTTTCCTGGAAGAGAAACTTCGGGGGCAGCGGAACGACCACAGGTTTCCTGGAAGAGAAGCTTCGGGGCAGCGGAACGACAACAACGCTGGACTTTGAGTGAAGTGATTCAGCTGACGAGTGATCATCCAGAGTTTGGTTCCAGAAGAGGTGGACCGAATCACAATTTTCTTTCTCTTTAGTCTTTAAGTGCTTGGCTTGTTCAATGCATGCGACTGCATTGTGTGCGTGTTGTTGGTCTGAGTCGCGTACCCGCCTCTCAAATGCGGTGTGTTTTGCCAAGATGTTTGCGCCTCATAAACTGTCCGCATGTGCATTTCGCCATAAGTCGATGTTTGCTGATTGGTGTAAATTAACCGAAAAGAAATAAGACCAACACCTTGTCGGCACATCGTCATTTGTTTCGGGTGTCGTGCTGTGCCTGCACCGCTGAACTCAAGCTGCACAATTTCTGAACTTCGCGTGCACAGCCGTGAACCGACTCCGACCGGTGCAGGTGAATCGAACGGACCTTGAGTGCCCGCAACTGAGCCCATCCAGTTCGAACACAGATCTCGCTGCCTCACTGGGTTTCGTGGACAGAGGTGATGTGGGGGACTACGCCGCAGTGAGGCGCACCAAAACTCGCCTAGAACAATAGAGGAAAATAACTCTCCAGGGACTTCGGGAGGGTTCTTAACTCGGCAGCCCGCCCAGTCTGTATTTTTTTCTTATTTTCTTTTTTTACTATTGGCTAGGGTGCTAAAGTGTGCCCGCCCGTTACAAAGGGAATGGCTGCATTACCATCATCATCATCATCATCATGGAAGCGACGCGTTGCTGCTCTCGGCCAACGCAGCGCGCAGCTTAGTTTGCCAGCGCTTCAAGCACAAACTACTCCTGTGCAACCCTGTTCATAGCCATTTTCGTTGCTTTTCTTCTTTAACCTGGGCATATTCTTGCTTTGGCTGTCGTTCTGGCGCATGAAGTATCGCTAAACATGAGCGCGTCATCAGCGGGATGCAATATACGCTGTAAACAGCCAGTTTTGTATTGCGCTCTCGCAGTTTTATTGCCTTTAGATAATTGATTTATGAAACCACTTTCTGCTTATGAAGCACGCCGTAGTCTAGGACTCCGGAAATTTTAACGTGCACTGACATTGATTGCCTTTACATAAAAGAGATTAATGTTTTCATGATCACTAATTTAATAAGTCACAGAGTGGCATATAAACGGCTCACATTTCTCCACCAATATGCTAGCGTTTGTACTCAACAGTAACTTTAGTGAAGTCGTACTCTCACTAAATAAAACAATATTACTACAAACTTAAGCACCTCACGTGCTCTCAGCTGATATATTCTCCTGAAAAGTGCAAGAAAATGTGTGGTAGTGCACAGAAGGAAAGACCTATCCTAACCATGCCCAAGAAATAAAAGTGAATTTGTAATGAAGGTGTGGAAAAAAATATAGACAACATTCGTTCACGGGAATAAGTTAAAAGTTTATTTGGTGGTACAGCACAATGACCGTACTCCACAAAAGCCATGCATATCAATCCCTTTCACTTTTTTCTCAAAGTGAAAGCAGATGAAAAGAGCTGAAATGGCTTGAAGAGGGCCTTGCCCAATTATGTACTTATTAGCGTGTGCGACAAAGAACATGTCTCCTAAAACAGCCCAATAGATGCTAGAAAAATATTCACAACTACAAATAGTCACAAAGAGATGCTAAATATTTTCAATAGCACACTGGCATAAAAAAGTTCACAAAAAACGCATGAACACTCAACACATATTGTTCACACAATAAGTAAAGACACTGAATCAGAAGAAATACTGAAAATGAAAAATAATAGACACATTTCCTTTCAAATAACATGCATTTTTATAGAGATCTACAGATGTTCTCGTAGATCTTATCAATCGCACTGTTGATGGTACGCCAAGGACCAAAGTCACCATTCACAATTGAATTAAGCACAGTTTCCACTTAGTCAAGGGTTTATTGCTATAGTATGCGTGGCGAGTGGCAACGTACTGATTTGCTTGTTTTTCAAATCTGGCATTCTCTTGTATTTGGGTCAGTGAAACAGAAAAAAGAATATCCAGAAAGGATTCATACATAAAGTTTAACCTACACTTGTAAAATCCACACAGGAACAATATTAAATTTTTAAAAATCTTCTAAAGCAAGGAAAAAATATTTAACAGCAGCGGCTTATCTTTAAGTGCTTTGCTTTCTGGCGTTTCCCTACTCTGTCTGTCTTTAGCCCCTTAATGTAAAAATGAAGTCGTGTAACAACACAGAATTGTATTATTTTTTCAGAGAGCATTGAGACATGGCTTGGGCACCAAACCTCTTGCCAAAGCCTTGCTTTCACAATGGTCAGCACATCTAAAATGCTGCCTGCATGGAGTTGTTCACAAGAAAAGCAGCCCGTGAACAAGTCTTCAAGCTTCTTTATGAACCGAAATCGGCATGCACTTGGGTAGAGGAGTGCACCGTTGTTACGAAATAGTGTCAACCTTGCAAGCTGAAAGCTTTCGTCTGGAGCAGGCGCGGTAAGTAGTATCAAACAATCTTTACAATTGCTTTTCAAAATGCACTTTCGTGCCACGTAGCCAGCAATGTAAAATGTAATTTTTGAGTCGCTCCTCGCAACATGCTGGCTGTGGTCCTGGGAAGGTATAACCAACGCCTGCGCATTCGGAGAAGAGCTCGGTGTCAAATCCATGCCTGATGCATTTTGCGATGTGTCTCGTGGGCAACTAACTTCCAAAAGGGAACCTAGCATGCCCTCGTCGCAGTTTCCTTGACTGACACCTTTAACTAAACCATAGATTGACATGCAGTTTACTGTAATCAAAAACTGAGTTGTTGTTGGATGATCGTTACTGCCAGAAGATTGCCTGACAATACCGAAAAGGTTTTCCAAAGGATCCTGGCTAGTTTTTGCAGTCATTAGGTATTTAAAGTCAACATTTTCAGTGAGATAGTCAAGCAACTCTAGTGTACTCGAAATGGTCACACGTAGGCTAGCAGCAGTGGAATTGCTCAGAAAGCCTCCTCCACCTTTCGTATGCGGCTCCCATGCTTTCAGGTAGGACAGAAAATCCTGCAGCACTGCTGTTCCTGATGATCACGGTCTGAGGGCTTCAGCAGGGAACCGCGATGTCATCACTCTTTTGAGCTGGTGGATTTCGCTGAAATATGCAAAACAGCTGTTTTCATAATTTTGTAGTTTACATTGCATGATGCATTCTTCATAGTTATGAATGGCGAAAAAACACACGAGACACAAAACGACAAAAAACACAAGGACGTCATTTTGTGTCTCGTGTGTTTCGCGCCGTTCATAACTATGAACTAAAACCAACTCGCCCAAATGTCTGTGCTAATGATGCATTCTATTAAGATATAATTTTCATTTACAAGTTGGTTATATGAGACATTTCACTACCTAATTTTAACCAGTCTTTGACAAGAGACGACTCACCTGAAGAACTCTTGTGTTACATCCATCCTTCCAAGTGTTGCTTCCAACTTGTCTTTGTATAGGTGGAAAGCTTGGAGGACTTTTGTCCCAAAAAGCTGGAAGGCATAGCTGACCCTCATCTTCTCAAATCCATTAGGATCCAGGTGACACCGTGTTATGCCCGGCATCACTTTAAGGGTCACGTTGGAGAAGTCTATTTTGTGAGCTTCCCTTACATGTTGCATATCAACCTGCAATGAAATTAATTGGACCATATTGAAATGCACCTGGTTAAGCTTGGAGATAATGTAAGCATATATGAAATCCAATGTGTGATATGCGTAAAAACATCAGACTTACATGACCTGCAGGGGTGTTGAATCCAGACTTCAGCAGCGAGTTCCGTAGGCATTTGATGAGATGTGGGAAGTCAGATATGAAATATAGGTGCCATGATGCATCACTGGTGTGTTCAATTTTTGAAGTAGTAGAGTCAGCTGTCGTTTGGATCCCAAGTACTTTCCACATATTTCTATTCCAACTTGCACCATCGCAAGTAATAAAATCTACAAAGAGCCCACTCTTTTCAGCTAGTATGGTTGCTTCAATGACAACTTTGGTGAGTGTGTCCCCTTTCATGTTCCCATGTGTAGCAAAAAAACCAATAACTTGACTCCGTTTGCCTTGAAATGAGACGAAAAGGATAACTATACCGTGGTCACATGGTACACCTTTGTCCTTGTAAGTTGTAAATGGACCTAAATCTACAAAACCCTCAATTGCACCCGACTTCGTCACTGAAAAATGTTCTGACAGTTTCAGTTCGTTGATTACCAATCCACCGTGTTTCTTCCAAACATCAAGCTCCGCTGTCTTTTCCTTTAGCTGCTTTAGAACTCTCTCATTAAAGCCAAAAACTGTGCGGTATGCATGTACATAGCGCTTCAGGGTTGATTTACATGGAAGGGCTAGGATGTTATTGCGACGAAGGTGTTTATACAGGCGAGGGCTCTTCATCTTCATGATTAAACAATCTAAAACCCAGCTTTTCGTATAGCGCAACCCATTCGGTTTTACTCTTGAAGCTGCAAAGCACTGTCGGACAGCTTCCTGCTGTCTTGGTGGAAGCCTTGCAAGCTGTGCTTCTAAAGTTTCTGTTTTTATAACAGCATTCCTAATTTGCATTTCTTCCAGATTCTTTTTCACACTTTTCAAGCGAGAAAACAATCTAGTGTTTCTTCTGGCCACAACACGCAACTTCAGCGCTGCATATTGGCGATTCCTTGTTGCTGATCGCTTCACCCGGGCTCGTCGGATCTGCAGTGCTCGTTTCAAATACCGGCAAGACACACATTGTGCACCTGAAAGAAAGGTGCAGTGAATTAGGTTGCAATAACTGGCAAGAAATCTTTCGTAGCGACAAGAGTTATAGCTGTCATACTAGTAAAAATGCACATTATAAATACCTTTTTTATCAACCTGGCCAAGACACTTAATGCTGAGGTACATTTCGTTGCATGTAACCACATGGTCTTTTAGCTTCTTCGTAAAAAATCGTTCTTCATAGTCTTCGTGAGATATTGCTCCAACGCAAATGTACATACGATCACTTGTTTTCAGCACTTCTTCTGCTGCTGCCTCTGTTTCCACGGTGCCTTCTTTCAACAGGGTACCTCTGATGAACACTTTGTAGTAGCTCGCAATGCGTGACTCAAAAAACATGACCACTTTTTCCGGTCGTACTTCATTCTTCGGTGTTAACACGGACGTGCAGTACACAATGCCTTTGTGATCTGGAAAGATGTGCTTAGTCCAGTGCGGCGATGGTACCTCAAGACAGCTAAATAACGACATAGACTTGCGGTCTTCCTGCGGATTTTCTAAAGAAGAAACTTCTACATCGATGGCCAGCAGTTCGTCTTCTGGCCTCGATGCTGCAGCGTCTGGATCCGGAGTATTTACGGCGTTTGTGTGCAACACCGTCGAGTTGCCACTCATGCACAGCCGGCGCTTCACTGGTGAAGCATGACTCTCAGACTTCCTTTTCGAGGCGGCCTTTCTTTCACTGCTTTTTGGGTGAGATACGATGGCAAATTTGGCAAAATAGTGGGAACAGCGTCACTGCTCAACATAGGCCTCCCGCCTGGGATCCGCACTTCTTTACCGCTTATGGTGTGTGCATAATCGCGAATTACGTACTGAGGCTCGAAGTGGAGTTCACAAACCGCACTTGTGTCTTCGAGTGGCTTGTCCGCATGGTGTCAATTATTCTCCCACAGTCTTCTGAGTCTCTCATCCCTGGGGAAGACGAACAGTGACGGTTTTGGAGCATCTTTCACGTGAACGTAGCCCGTCTGGCATCCAGGCGCATAACAATGGTTCTGGCGACGTGGTGCCATTCCGCCCTAAGTGCCGATGACCGCGAAGTGTTCACTACCAATCTACAATATTCACAACTATAAGAACTGAAAAATGGAACGTATTGACAAAGCACTGCTCGGCCGTAAACCTGCAACGACGACGACACACAACCAACACAGAAGCGGAGTGAAAAGGTGAAAACTCCCATTGCTGACGATGGTAGCGCCGCCACGCGGGCACTCAAGAAAACGAAAACTCGTTGACATTTTTTTTTGCGCCACGGCAACGTACCCTCTTCCCGTAGAGTGGGCTCACTACCCATTATTCTAGAACACTATACTGTAGTACACACATTTGCCTAGTCTTCGTACTTGCGGGCGGCGAATCGTACTTGCGGCTTCGTTTATTGCTGTGTTTCGATTTTGTTTTGAAAGAAAGATTCAACCCTTTTAAACTTCGTGACCCACATTTGAAAAGGTATATAAAAAATAGGGTGGTGAAGCGCAATCGCTGAACATTTGCCGATTTTTGTTTCATGAGAAAACAGCTTCAAGTCACACGAACGCACACGGAGTCAAAGCAGGCCAGAAGTACGAAGTTTAGACTAATGTGTGTACTACCCATCATTCCCATGCTCGGTGAAGCGCTGTGTGTTGCAGCTCCCATAGACACTAGCGCCAGAGTTCCCTCTAGTAAGTATTGTGAGAAACTCTATGGCTGGTTGGTACCGCCCGCTGCCGTGATAATGGATGGATGGATGGATGGATATGGCTGTACCCTTTAGATCGGGCGGTGGCTAGCGCCACCAAGCCGTAATACCTAATGAACCAAAAACTATATTTATTTTTTTTTCTTAAAAAGTGAGTTTGAGGATTCGTACTTTGCAGTGAAGAGTTTAATTTTCACTCGTGCCTCGACTTTAGCCACCAATCAGATAACCTCCTTCTAGTTAAGTCTACCCGATTAAGTCTACCCGCTTACCATATCCCCTTGCACTCCCTGATTTGGTGTATTCCCGTGAGCTCCTAAAGCAAGCCTACCTATTCCCCGTTGCTTAATTTCTAATCTTGCTTGAACTTCTGATCTCATGCACAAGACCGCATTGCCGAACGTCAGCCCAGGAACCATGACCCCTTTCCATATTCCTCTCACAACATCATACCTATTGTAATTCCACAGTGCCCTATTTTTCATGACTGCTGCATTCCGGTTACCTTTAGTCGTCACGTATATTTCGTGTTCCCTCAGATACTCGGTCCCATTGCTTATCCATACACCCAGATATTTGTATTTATGTGTTATCTCTAGCGTGACCTCCTGTATTCTAAGCTCACTACCTTCGTTGTCATTGAAAATTATGACTGCTGATTTTTCCTTACTGAATCTAAAATCTAACCTATCTCCCTCATTACCGCAGATGTCCCTCAATCTCTGCAAATCTTCCTTGTTGTTGGCCATTAGCACTATATCATCTGCGTACAATAATGCTGGTAGTGCCTGATCAATAAGTTTTCGTTGTTGGACTAAAGAGAGGTTGAAGCCCAGCCCACTTCCCTCTAATTTGGCCTCTAATCTTTGTAGGTGTATCATGAATAATAAGGGTGACAAGGGACACCCCTGCCTATGCCCCTGTTTTACCTCTGCAGGCTTGGATACCTGTTTTTCCCCTTTATAATTACCTTATCACTTTTATAGATATCCTTTAAAAGATTAGTGACTTTATCTTCCACACCCAGTGTGTCTGGTATTCCCCATAAGTCCTCTTGAACCACGCTATCGTACGCTCTCTTGATATCCAAAAATGCTAGCCACAGAGGCCTGTGTTCCTTTTCTGCTATTTCGATGCACTGCGTCAGTGAGAACAGATTGTCTTCCAACCTTCTGTGTTTCCGAAACCCATTCTGCAGTTCCCCCAGCACCCCCTAATTATCTATCCACGCCTGCAGTCTTTCCTTTATAATCTGCATCGCCAGCCTGTAGACCACTGATGTCACTGTTATAGGACGGTAGTTGTTTATGTCAGCTTTGTCCCCCTTTCCTTTATAGATCATGCTCATCCTGCTAAGTTTCCATCCATCGGGAACTTCACCATCGATTATTATTGTGTTCACTGCCTCTATCAAAGCCTGCTTAGACTTCGGACCTAATGTCTTTATCAGCCTAATTGGAATGCCATCTGGGCCTGTTGATGTACTACTAGGGACCCTTTTCTCAGCCCTTTCCCACTCTTGTTGTGAAAATGGAGCCATTGCCCCACTTGATTCGTCCTTGTCTATTGTGGTGCATAAAGTACTTTGTTGAAATTTTTCTCTCACCCTTGTTCTTATATATTCAATAGCTTCGTCCCCTTCTAGCCTATCACCTTGGGCTGTAGTGATAAAACTCTGCTCTAGGCTCGTCTCATTTCTTAGGGAGTTTAGATGGTTCCAAAATTTCGCAGCTGCCTTTCTATCTTTTTTATGTACTTCTGCCAGCCACTGAGCTCCCTTCCTTCTAATCTTTTCATTGATCAGAAGGGATGCATCCCTTCTACAACTTAGAAAGGTTGCCCATTTTCTTTCAACTTCATCTGTCGGTTCACCCCGCTGCTTAGCATGTCTGTGTTCCCTAGAGGCTTCCTGACGTTTTGCTATGGCTCTCTTAACTTCCTCATCCCACCAACTTTTGGGTTTGTGTCTTCTTTTCTGGGGTGACTTCTCACGCGTCTTAGCAAGCTCTAACTCAAAGAGTCTAATTAGATTCGTGTATGTCCACACAGTCTTATTATCCTCCGTGATTACTTTCTCAATTTGTTTAGTGGCTATTTCAATTTGCCTTTCTGAATAAAAATTTTCCTGTAGTTGCTCATCTTGTCTCCTTCCCACTTTCACTGCTCTTCCAAAACTTAGCTTGATACGTTTGTGATCGCTACCCAGACTTCTGGAGCCACTTTCATCTATGTGCATTCCCCTGAGCTTATCATACATCCTATGTGACATCAGTGCATAATCTATCGTCGACTGAAGCCTTCCTACCTATCATGTTATTTGCCCTTCGCACTTCTCGGCACTGTTGCGAATGATCAAATCAAGCCTTTCACACATATCCATGATCATTTTGCCTGTCGGGTCGGTATACCCATCTATATCTTCTATGTGCGCATTCATGTCTCCTAGTATAATTATCTCGCACTCTCTTCCTAACTCCTGAATGCCCTTTGATATACACTCTACCATTGCCTGGTTTTCCTCCCTGGCGCTTGCTCCCGTCCACAAGTACACGAAACCAAGGATTGTCATTTGACCTGCCACTTTCCCTTTTAGCCATAAATGTTCCTTGCACTCCTGCTTGACCCTTTGCCAGTCTGTACTTTTATGAATGAATGCCCCAATACCACCCCCCTTTCTGCTGCCTTCTGTTCTATTACAATATTCCCACGCGTAGTCCGGATTATTCGGAGGTTGTTCCATGTCCCTGAGATGTGTTTCTACAAAACCGTATACCATCGTCCTCTCTTCCCTTAGCTGTTCTTCTATCTCTTCCCACTTCAGCCGGTTCCTACCACCCTGCATGTTAATATACCCTATGTCTGAATTGGCTCGGCGCTCGTGGCTACGTCTATTTATGCCCCGGACTCTACCTTTCTTAGATATTGGTGCCACTTTGGAATCGTATCTGTCCATACCACCTGTCGAAGAGTCTCCCTGGTTGTTTTCCTCGTTACTAGCTATCCTGCACCCCGAAGGGCTCGCTTGCCCCCCAAAAAAGCTACTGCGCGTCCTGCAAGTCGCCAACCCACCTCATGACCTAGCCGCCCATCGAAGTGAATTCTGTCTCGTTGAAAACCCCCCCCACCTATGCACCTCTCTGTTTATTTCCACCACCTCAAAACTTTTCTCTCGACTCATCCGCCATATCTTTTGGTTTGCGTTGACCACCGCTCTTTGCAGGTTGCTATCACGCACCGGTACCTCCGGTATCGTGCATATCACTACCTGTACCTTAGGAGAAGTGGCGCGCATGTCATCGACGCCTTTCGCCAGTGTGGCTGCTAGTCCTGCTGCATCTTCATTGAGGACATCGTTTAAACCGCCTGAAATTATCACGAGGTTTCGTCTATCAGCTGTCGTTTCGAGCTTTGCGCTCGCTTGCCTCATGACTGCTTCCAGCTTGCGTCCTGGGAACACCCCTACTGCAACCCTCTTGTCACCTCTTACCCTCTCTTTGATGGCTTCTGTGCATCGATTTAAATTCGAGTCCCCGGCGATTATCACATGCTGTGACTTTTCAGCTGGATCGTTCTGCACCTGGGGGCTACTTGCACCTGTGACGCCGGCTGCTTTGTTCCCTCCCTGCCCCACCACTACCTCGCTGAAGCTGGGCCTTGCGACAGTTGAACCGGCTAAACCTGTTTTTTCCAAACTTGCTCGCTTTTCCTTCTCCACCGTTCTGTTTGCCGGTTCCCTACTGTTCTCTCGGTAGGTCGCTTCTTTGTTCAGCTTCGCTAGCGCTTCCTCGGTGGACTTCAGTCGTTCTCCTATTGCCCTAGTTTTCTCTTGCTCTGTCGCCAACGCAGTCTCGAGCTCGGCGATTCTCACCAGCAGTTCACTCTGGGCAACCATCATTTTCTCCATTTTTTCCTCGACCTCACATTGCCTACACTTCGCGTCAGCCTCTTCTCCATCCGCTTCTACGCTTGGGTCCACTTTCAAACCCACTCCACATCCTGAACACTTTACAGTCTTTTTAACCATGCCTTTCTGACACCAATTGTTCCTATACTCGATAATTACTAAACTCGAGCCCTGCACTTCGAAAAAAAGAAAGTCTATGCTCTGCTACAAAAATTTGCATGTTCAATGTAGGCGCACCTCCCCCACGGGGTGGCAAAAAAAAACAACAAAAAAATTTCAAACACACACACCCGCACTAATAAATACCTGGTGTCTGGCGCCCGAAAAAGCCGTACCATAAAATAAGTGCTACGAAGATTTCAACCGCTGCCTTATAATTATAAAGACAAGCTCAAAACATGCAAAAACACTTATCTGCGCAGTCGATCCGGAGCGCTCAAAAAACACGTCCATCCACCTTGACAGCCCGTCGCTGACCTAATAGTCTCGGTCGCGAGCGCCACCGCGCGGTGCTTGCTCCAAACTGAAGGCAGGCCAACTCCGCTGAGAGCATGAGCCATTCCCCAGGCATTGTTTAGAGGAGGCGTTGGTCGGGCGTTCGGGCGCTTGAGCGTGTCCGGTATACGCCCGTAAGGCACGCGCATGCGCAGTTCAGACCCGGTAAACCGGTATCCGCAAACTTTTTTTCTGTAAAGCGGTGTGCCGGACAGATTAAAGGATTTTAGTCTTTTAAAATTTTTTTAGTCTTTTAAAATCCTCTAATAGAGGATTTTAGTCTGTCCGGCGCACCGCTATACGGAAAAAAGTTTTCGGATACCTGTTTACCGGGTCTGAACTGCGCATGCGCGTGCCTTACGGGCGTTTACCGGACACGCTCAAACGCCCAAACGCCCGACCAACGCCTCCTCTAAACAATGCCTGGGGAATGGCTCGTGCTCCCAGCGGAATTGGCCTGCCTTCAGTTTTGAGCAAGCGCCGCGCGGTGGCGCTCGCGACTGAGACCGAGGCTGTTCTGTTCGGGCTGTCACGGTGGATGGACGTGTTTTTCGAGCGCTCCGGATTGACTGCGCAGATAAGTGTTTTTGCATGTTTTGAGCTTGTCTTTATAATTATAAGGCAGCGGTTGAAATCTTCGTAGCACTAATTTTATGGTACAGCTTTTTCGGGGGCCAGTCACCAGGTATTTATTAGTTAGTTCGGGTGTGTGTGTTTGAAATTTTTTGTTGTTTTTTTTTCTTTTGCCACACCGTGGGGGAGGTGCGCGTACATTGAACACGCAAATTTTTGTAGTATAGCTTAGACTTTCTTTTTTTTTCGTAGTGCACGGCTCGAGTTTAGTAATTATCGAGTATAGAGACAATTGTGTCAGAAAGACATGGTTAAAAAGACTGTAAAGTGTTCAGGATGTGGAGTGGGTTTGAAAGTGGACTCAAGCGTAGAAGCGGATGGAGAAGAGGCTGACGCGAAGTGTAGGCAATGTGAGGTTGAGGAAAAAAATGGAGAAAATGAGGGTTGCCCAAAGTGAACTGCTGGTGAGAATCGGTGAGCTCGAGACTGCGTTGGCGACAGAGCAAGAGAAAACGAGGGCAATGGGAGAAAGACTGAAGTCCACCGAATAAACACTAGCGAAGCTGAACAAAGAAGCGGCCTACGGAGAGAACAGTAGAGAATTGGCAACCAGAACGGTGAAGAAGGAAGAACAAGCAAGTTTGGAAAAAACAGGTTTAGCCGGTTCAACTGTCCCAAGGCCCAGCTTCAGCGAGGTAGTGGTGGTGCTGGGAGGGGACAAAGCAGCCGGCGTCACAGGTGCAAGTAGCCCCCAGGTGCAGGATGCTCCAGCTGAAAAGTCACAGCATGTGATAATCGCCGGGGACTCGAATTTAAATCGATGCACAGAAGCTATCAAAGAGAGGGTAAGAGGTGACAAGAGGGTTGCAGTAGGGGCGTTCCCAGGACGCAAGCTTGAAGCAGTCATGAGGCAAGCAAGCGCTAAACTCAAAACTACAGCTGATAGACAAAACCTCGAGATCATTTCAGGCGGTTTAAACGATGTCTTAAATGAAGATACAGCAGGACTAGCAGCCACACTGGCGAAAGGCGTCGATGACATGCGCGCCACTTCTCCTAAGGTACAGGTAGTGATATGCACGATACCGGAAGTACCGGTGCGTGATAGCAACCTGCAAAGAGCGGTTGTCAACGCAAACCAAGAGATACGGCGGATTAGTTGTGAGAAAGGCTTTGAGGTGGGGGAAATAAACAGAAAGGTACATAAGTGGGGTGGTTTTCAACGAGACAGAATTCACTTCGTTGGGCGACAAGGTCATGAGGTGGGTTGGTGACTTGCAGGACGCGCCGTAGCTTTTTTGGGGGGCAAGCGAGCCCTTCGGGGTGCAGGATAGCTAGTAACGAGGAAAACAATCAGGCAGACTCTTCGACAGGTGTTATGGACAGATACGATTCCAAAGTGGCACCAATGTCTAAGATAGGTAGAGTCCGGGGAATAAATAGACGTAGCCACGAGAGCCGAGCCCATTCAGACATAGGGTATATTAACATGCAGGATGATAGGAACAAGATGAAGTGGGAAGAGATAGAATAACAGCTAAGGGAAGAGAGGCCGATGGTATACGGTTTTGTAGAAACACATCTCAGGGACATGGAACAACCTCCGAACAATCCGGACTACGCGTGGGAATATTGTAATAGAACAGAAGGCAGCAGAAAGGGGGGTGGTATTGGGGCATTCATTCATAAAAGTACAGACTGGCAAAGGGTCAAGCAGGAGTGCAAGGAATATTTATGGCTAAAAGGGAAAGTGGCAGGTCAAATGACACTTCTTGATTTCGTGTACTTGTGGACGGGAGCAAAGGCCAGAGAGGAAAACCAGGCAATGGTAGAGTGTTTATCAAAGGACATTCAGGAGTTAGGAAGAGAGTGCGAGATAATTATACTAAGAGGCATGAATGCGCACATAGAAGATATAGATAGGTATACCGACCCTACAGGCAAAATGATCATGGATATGTGTGAAAGGCTTGATTTGATCATTTGCAACAGTACCGAGAAGTGTGAAGGGCAAATAACATGGGAGGTAGGAAGGCTGCAGTCGATGATAGATTATGCACTGATGTCACATAGGATGTATGATAAGCTCAGGGGAATGCACATAGATGAAGGTGGCTCCAGAAGTCTGGGTAGTGATCACAAACGTATCAGTCTAAGTTTTGGAAGAGCATGAAAGTGGGAAGGAGACAAGATGAGCAACTACAGAAAAATTTGTATTCAGAAACGCAAATTGAAATAGCCACTAAACCAATCGAGAAAGTAATCACGGAAGATAATAAGACAGTGTGGGCATACATGAATCTAATTAGACTCTTTGTGCTAGAGCTTGCTAAGACGCGTAACAAGTCACCCCGGAAAAGAAGACACAAACCCAAAAGTTGGTGGGATGAGGAAGTTAAGAGAGCCATAGCAAAACGTCAGAAAGCCTCTAGGGAACACAGACATGCTAAGCAGCGGGGTGAACTGACAGATGATGTTGAAAGAACATGGGAAACCTTTCTAAGCTGTAGAAGGGCTGCATCCCTTCTGGTCAATGAAAAGATTAGAAGGAAGGGAGCTCAGTGGCTGGCAGAAGTACATAAAAAAGATAGAAAGGCAGCTGCAAAATTTTGGAACCATCTAAACTCCCTAAGAAATGAGACGAGCCTAGAGCAGAGTTTTATAACTACAGCCCAAGGTGCCAGGCGAGAAGGGGACGAAGCTATTGAATATATAAGAGCAAGGGTGACAGAAAAATTTCAACAAAGAAGTACTTTATGCACCACAATAGACAAGGACGAATCAAGGGGTGCAATGGCTCCACTTTCACAACGAGACCGGGAAAGGGCTGAGAAAAGGGTTCCTAGTAGTACATCAACAGGCCCAGATGGCATTCCATTTAGGCTGATAAAGACATTAGGTCCGAAGTCTAAGCAGGCTTTGAGAGAGGCAGTGAGCCAAATATTAATCGATGGTGAAGTTCCCGATGGATGGAAACTTAGCAGGATGAGCCTGATCTATAAAGGAAAGGGGGACAAAGCTGACATAACCAACTACCGTCCTATAACATTGCCATCAGTGGTCTAAAGGCTGGCGATGCAGATTATGAAGGAGAGACTAAAGGCATGGATAGAAGATGAGGGGGTGCTGCGGAAACTGCAGAATGGGTTTCGGAAACACAGGAGGTTGGAAGACAACCTGTTCTCACTGACGCAGTGCATCGAAATAGCAGAAAAGGAACACAGGCCTCTGTAGCTAGCATTCTTGGATATCAAGGGAGCGTACGATAGCGTGGTTCAAGAGGAATAGTGGGGAATACTGGACACACTAGGCGTGGAACATGTAGTCACTAATCTTTTGAAGGGTATCTATAAAGGTAACAAGGCAGTTATAAAGTGGGAAAAACAGGTATCCAAGCCTGCAGAGGTAAAACAACGGGGGCTTAGGCAGGGGTGCCCCCTGTCACCCTTATTATTCATGATGTACCTACAAGGATTAGAGGCAAAATTAGAGAGAAGTGGGCTGTGCTTCAACCTCTCGTTAGTCAAACAAGGAAAACTTATCGATCAGGCACTACCAGCATTAATGTACGCAGATGATATAGTGCTAATGGCCAACAACAAGGAAGATTTGCAGAGATTGATGGACATCTGCGGTAATGAGGGAGATAGGTTAGATTTTCGATTCAGTAAGGAAAAATCAACAGTCATGATTTTCAATGACAACGAAGGTAGTGAGCTTAGGATACAGGACGTCACGCTAGAGATAACAGATAAATACAAATATCTGGGTGTATGGATAAGCAATGGGACCGAGTACCTGAGGGAACACAAAATATACGTGACGACTAAAGGTAACAGGAATGCAGCATTGATGAAAAATAGGGCATTGTGGAATTACCATAGGTATGATGTTGTGAGAGGAATATGGAAAGGGGTCATGGTTCCTAGGCTGACGTTCGGCAATGCGGTCTTATGCATGAGATCAGAAGTTCAAGCAAGATTAGAAATTAAGCAACGTGGAAAAGTAGGCTTGCTTTAGGAGTTCACGGGAATACACCAAATCAGGGAGTACAAGGGGATATGGGATGGTTCTCATTTGAGGGCAGGGAAGCTAGCAGCAAGATAAAATTTGAGAAGCGATTGAGAGAAATGAAGGAGGAGCGTTTGGCTAGGAAGGCTTTCAGCTACTTGTACATGAAGAATGTTGATACAAAATGGAGGAAGCGAACCAGGAAGTTGACTGGTAAATACTTAGAAAACAGCAGGTGGCCAAACCAAAAAGAACTATCGGTTAAGAAGAAAGTGAAGGAAACGGAGACTGACATGTGGAAAATGGGCATGATTAAGAAGTCCGCACTAGAGATCTATCGAACTTTTAAGCAGGAAATTGCCGAGGAAAGGATCTATGATAATACTCGGGGTAGTTCTCTACTGTTTGAGGCAAGGACGGGAGTACTGCGAACCAAGACATATCGGGCCAAATACGAAGGGGTAGACACAGTATGCAGTGCGTGTGGAGAGGAAGACGAAACTGCCGAGCACTTCATAATGTTCTGTAAAGGGCTTCACCCTATAGTTCAGGATGATGGCGCAGAGTTTTTCAAAGCACTGGGGCTTAGGGACCGGGAGGGCAAAATAGACTTTAAGCAAGTAGACTTAACTAAAAGGAGGTTATTTGATTGGTGGCTAAAGTCAAGGGACGAGTGAAAATTAAACTCTTCACTGCAAAGTACGAATCCTCAAACTCACTTTTTAAGGAAAAAATAAATAAATATAATTTTGAGTTCATTAAGTATTACGGCTTGGTGGCGCTAGCCACCACCCGATCTAAAGGGTACAGCCATATCCATCCATCCATCCATCCATCCATTATCACGACAAAGGGCGGTACCAACCAGCCATAGAGTTTCTCACAATACTTACTAGAGGGAGCTCTGGCGCTAGTGTCTATGGGAGCTGCAACACACAGCGCTTCACCAAGCATGGAAATGATGGGTAGTACACACATTTGTCTAAACTTCGTACTTCTGGCCTGCTTTTGAGTCCGTGTGTGTTCGTGTGAGTTGAAGCTGTTTTCACATGAAACAAAAATTGGCAAATGTTCAGCGATTGCGCTTCACCACCCTATTTTTTAACTACCTTTTCAAATTGGGTCAAGAAGTTTAAAAGGGTTGAATGTTTCTTTCAAAACGAAATCGAAACACAGCCATAAACAAAGCCGCAAGTACGATTCGCCGCCCGCAAGTACGAAGACTAGGCAAATGTGTGTACTACAGTACCCATAATTTCCATGGTCGCTGAACAATCGCAGCGCCAGAGTGCCCTCTTGTTAACTTTGAGAAACTCTATGGTACCAGCTAAGCGTTTTTCATCTGCGGCCCTTAGGGGCGCGTGAGTCGAAAGTTGTTCGAGACCTGCAACTGTACACCCCTATTTCGGAGGCTATGCAAAGTGTTGCGTTGTTGCACCGTCCGCCACAAGTGAGGCTAGCGATCGAGAACATTCTAAAATAAAGGAGGGAACAGATGTGGCAGCCGTTTTTCTTCTCATGCAGCAGGCATCTTCTAGAGGAGGCGTTGGCCCGACCAACGCCTCCTGGAGGAAGATGCCTGTCGCATGAGAAGAAAAACAGCTGCCACACCCTTTCCAGCTTTCATTCTGAAATTGTTCTCACAGATGAAAAACGCTTAGCTGGAACCACCCGCTGCCGTGATAATAGTTTCGGTCGCGAGCGTCACCGTGCGGAGCTTGTTTAAAACTGAAGGCAGGCCAACTCCGCTGGGAGCGGGAGCTATTCCCCAGGCATTGTTTAGAGGAGGCTGGTTGGTTGGTTGGTTGGTTGGTTGGTTCCTCAACACCTTGGCGCAACCCACCTAGGTGGATAGGCCATGAATGGGACGGTGCCTTGCTTTTAAAATATTTCACTTCTTGAAAGAGAGGGTTGGATTACTTAGGTAATATAGGTAATAATAAAAAGGTGTTAAATTTCTAAAAAAACCTTGAAGAGAAAACATATAAATATACAAAAAAATTATGCATAAAAAACTGAAGCTACTTATTATTAGTATTCCATTCTTTTAGATTCTCGTAAGAAATTTTTAACAGCGGTAAAAACGCTCCTGTGGCTGAATCCAAATGCGACTGCGCCAAATGAAAGAATCATCGGAAGTGTCAAGTTTAAGCCCAACTTTCGTAGGGGTTCTTCTAGTAGATTTTCCCTTTGAGTTTTGAATTTTCGGCATGACAAAACGAAGTGCTCCAAAGATTCCCTCTCATTACAATAAAGGCAGAAAGGCGACTGTGCCAGATCCAACCTGTGAAGGTAAAAGTTCAATGAGGGGACTCGACAACGCTGCCTGGTAATCACTATTTCTTCCTTTCTTGATGAACACCACTTGTTCTTCCAAGGGAACTTTAGCTGTGTGAAGTCTTGATACAAACAAAGGGGATTTCTCAAAGTTATTGACCGTTGTGCATTTTTCAAAGCGTGCTGCTGTGATATATTCCGAAGTATGCAAAATAGGTAAAACAGGACAATCAAGGGAAGATACAGCTAGTGCATCTGCATGCTCATTCAAAGCTAAACCTCTATGGCCTGGTACCCAAACTAGTCGGACGAGTCGCACATGTGTAGGAATGAGCAAGTAGAAAGTTTCTAAGGTACGCGAAAAATTTGGTGAGCTTAAGGCAGTATAGACCGAGAGATAGTCTGTTAGAACAATAACCACTGATAGATCTTGCGGCACTTTATGCAATGCAAGGACTATTGCCAGTAGTTCAGCTTGGTAAACAGGTGTAAAGTCAGGTAATCGAATTGAAAAAGCCCAATCTAGAGAGGATGGTACGATTCCTATGCCAGCCTTTTCTTCATAAACTGAAGCGTCAGTCGCTATCACAATGGATGTTTCTACATTGGCCAAATGATCTTCCAAAATGCCATTTATATACTGGTATGGTAAATATTTTGCATTCTTGGGATATATATCGTCAAATTCTATCCTAATTGCATCTACAGTGTTGGGCACAAGTGTTTCCCAAAGGTCTACTCTTAAGGGCTCCAAAAGTTTCTGAGTAAATATTACTCTAGGACACCTTAATTTAGGCCATTGGTGGTTGAAGAATGAGGTCTGCTGGTTAATGAACACATACTGTGCCCTCCGCTGAGATGATGCATATATTTTAAGAAATGTACGTACTGTTAGAATATGAAATCTTTTGATAAGAGAAGGCAGGCGGGATTCTTCGTATAGGATATTGTTGGCAACATATTTGGGTAGCCCTAGGCATAAGCGTAAAGATTCGCGTTCTAGCAGAATCAGTGGTCGAATCCTGCAGGCCGGAGCGCCAGAAAACAAAACACAACCGAATTCTAATATCGGTCGAGTGTACATGCAATATATCATAACGAGCACGTCTCTACGCAAACCGGCACGATAATTACTGAGCCTGCGCAGCATCCCTACGGCACGTGCTCCTTTAGCAGCCATGTTTTTTATGTGGGGACTCCAGTTAAGTGTTTCGGTGAAGGTTGCCCCCAAGTACCTAACTGACTCGACCTGAGGTATGGCGTCCTGTCGGTACATTAGTGAAATTCACACTGGGGCATTTTGTGCGAAAACTATGGTTGTACTTTTGTTTGTATTGAGGCATGGGTTGATATCCTCCAGCCGCGTTTCCCGACTATTCATGTATGTCTGCAGAATCAGGTACAGTGGGTGAATGTCCGCCGACGCAGCAAAAAATTCAATATCATCGGCATACACATAGACCTGTACATCTTGCTGTATGGGAATGGTACATAGTAGTGCCTTAAATAATAAGGGCGATAGTACTGACCCTTGCGGTATACCTTGCGTTTGCCTGTATATTGAAGAGTTGACACCAGATTGCGAGCAGTAAAATTCTCTATCACCTAAGAAAGCATGGATCCAGGCCACAAAGTATTGAGGCAGTCCTAAATTCTGAAGTGAATCTAGCAGTTTAACATGCTCCACGCTATCATAGGCTTTTGTAATATCTAAGGTTACCAAAGCGGAGTATTGTTTCTGATATCGAGAAAGTTGAATTCTGCTTTCGAGATCCACGTGCGCACACCGAATGGAGCAACCACGCCTGAATCCAATCTGACATGGGCTCAGTGTCAGTTTTTCTGACATCCATCAATCTATACGTCTATATAAAATTCTTTCAACAAGTTTTACTAGGTTCGATGTAAGTGAAATGGGCCTGAAATTATCTGAAGTAAACCCAGCGCCTTGTTTTTTTATTAGTGGAATCACTTTTGTCATTCTCCAATCTGGTGGCATCCAAGAGCTTCTAAGTGAGTGATTAATAATTTCGAGTAGGCCAAGTGGGTATATTTTATGTACTGATTTTATTACCGATGTCGTCATGCCATCAGGACCAGGCGCCGAATGGGGTAGTGTTCTGACTACGTTTTCTAATTCTGCAGGCGTAACCTCTTCAAAATCCTCAGCCCTTTGGGGGGACTGGGCTTGGTATGAGACAAGTGTCGCATTCTGATCAGTTTTAAAACTCCAAGAAATATGATGAGAATTGAAGTCACCTACTAGTACATTATGTTTTTGGCAATAGTGAACTGCAGTATCTAGGACGGAAGACTTTAGAACACCCGCAGGAAAATAAGCATTAATAAATGAGAATGGGAGGGACCCAGGAATATTAATGCTTATTGCTAAAATCTCGTTTTCTGAAGTCAATGACTGATAAATAGTTTTAGCTCTATGGGCGATTTTAGATGAGATAAATATTGCCAAACCTCCACCCCGAGTTGGGTGGTCTAGATGAAATGTGCGGTAATTTTTATTCCTAAAATACTTATTATCTGCAAGCCAAGTTTCTTGTAAAGCAACAATATCAGGGGAATAGTTATTGCAAAGTTGAAGTCTGTAGCTGCTGAAAAAATGGAGCGGCAATTCCACTGTAGTACTTTTAAATTCCCTATTTTGAAGAGATAGCAGCAGCACTCACTGCTTTCTCTAAGATGCTATCCTGTAAAAAATCCTTTTTTTGATGGGTTTTCCTTCTGATATCTCTTATTTCTTGATTTAAGACTAACTGAGGGCCGTTGTGTCTCAGGAGAAGCACGTCGTTTCATATTTCTTGAGTCAGAATCCATTTGTTCTGGTTGTGTGACATGAGAACCGGAGTGCGAGCTCCAATCTAGGTCCTGTACAAGAGGCATAATTATTCTATGACCAGTGTTCGGCGTGTCTGGATTTGACTTCGAAGGGCCTGGTTCCGATGGAATATCAGTAACCTTAACTGGTGAAGGTAGAGAGGGGGGCACGGTAGGTTGGTTACCTCCCTGCAATATTTGATTCAACTGAGTGCTCACTCACTATTTGTGCCAATGACTCCGTTAGGCTCACGAATAGAGATTCCATAGGTTTCGTCATGGCCTTTTCCACCGTTGATGTTATTGAATCAGGCAACGACGACTCAAGCATCTGGTTTGCCCGGTTGGCAACAGAGGCATAGCCACGTGAGCGCTCAGAAAGAATAGATCGGGCCTCACGCCGGGAGCATCGTTGTTGTTCGATGGTTTCTAGAAGTTGCAACTCACATGTCCTCATAGGGCAACTTTCATCGTCAGCCGCGTGATTTCCTCTGCATAGACAGCATCTCACCTCTTGGGTTGAACAATTGTCGGTTTTATGTTGGTCAGTACATGTGCGACACCTCACATCTAATCTACATCCCTTGATGGTATGCCCATACCTCCAGCATTTTTTGCACTGCAGTGGACGAGGGGATAGTGCATCTACACGATAAATTAGTGGCCATGCCTTAATATCTGTCCGTCGAGACGTGCCGGCAAAAGTCACAATCACTGACTCTGTGGGGATCTTTTTGTTCTCAACGTTTCGCGAGCATCGAAATACAGAGACTGCTCCTGCGGCCGCAAACATTTCAAGTATTTCGGGTGGTGTGAGGCTCAAGTCCACTCCTCGAACCAGTCTCTTCACACAGGCCAAATGGACAGGTACGAAACAGCTCACCGGATTTGAGGCAAACGTTGTGCATTTTAGAAGATCTGTGATGCAGGCCTGGTCTGGCGAGCAGCACAGGATGCCTCCACGCCCAAATTGACGCACCTCAGTAATCATTTGGTAATAATCGGAAATCTTCTGGAGTTCTTCTTGAATTAGTTTCGGGTTTTTCATGCGAATAGACTCGCCGTTGGTTGGGACCAGGGCCACAGGAACGCTCTTCAGACCACTGCGCAAAAATAGATTGATTGGCAAATCACTGTTAGGAAGGAAAGCCGACCAGGCAGAATCTGCCTGGCCAGGAGAGGATAGAGACATCAGGTTAATAGGCTTAACAGCACCGCCTGATCCGGCCGCTCCCCCACAGGAGGAAGCACGGAGGTGCCTTTGAAGTAGCAGGGGGGGTAGATCCCAAACTGAAACCGGAAACTCAGGTTTCAGGAAGCACCAGAGGAAGCACCACGCTGGAGCGTCGTGGCAGGCCGAGAAGAGGCCGAGATGGAACACCTCGCGATCGGAGGCGTTGGTCCGACATGCTTCCAAGGTGGCCATTACCGGCTTCCTTTTCCTTTGAGCCGAGCCAAGTCGAGCCTAACAAAAACGTAAAAGAACAAGATGGCAACTTCGAGGCCTGCTACCAGCATGGCGCCGCGGACACGCTACTCGCCTTCCGACGTTAAAATTATCGTTGAAGAAGTTCTTGCGGTGAACCCTTACGAGAAAGCTTCTCGGTGGCACACGATCACTGAAAGAGTGTCAATGCTGCTGCGGCGGACGCTTAATTCGCGAAGTATGAAAGAGCGCGTTGACCTTCTCATGGCCCACTTCCTACGGAATGACGCGAAAAACAGAAAAAAGTAAGTAGACCGTATATTTCACGTTATCTTCAAGCCACCACGTTGTGGCCAAACTTTGTAAACGTGATTGTTTGCTTGACTAGTTCGGAAACAGAAGAAGAATACGTGGGAATCGACGTACTTCTCTAGCACGTGGCTGACCTCGCCGCCGAATACTCGTATCGGCCACCACAGTCGGTTGTTCGGAAGCACCGTGCGAAGAACACTCCAGCTTCCGCATCAGAGACCGCGCCAGAGTCTGCGTCGGGGTCCACTGCTAAGCGGGTCAGACCTATCGTGCAGGCCAGTTGGGACGACCGCCACATCGCCGCGCTGGAGTGCTATGCTGCTGAATCAGCAGCGGAGATAAGCAATCAATCTGGTAAGAACCTCACTACAATCCCCCCCTTTTTTCTTTTTCTTGTTTCATAAGGCGTGGAGAAGGAAGCTCTGAAACATTGGCACTCATCTGCATCGTTCAATCAAATTAACTTGCACGATTCGAGGCCAAGTATACTCTGTATTGGTTGACCCATTTGATACGTTTATGTTAACATTAATATTCACTCTTAAATCTGTCTAATTGCGACTTTGTGAAATTTTTTATTTCCAGTTGATATGCACGAGATAATTGCTATTTTCACCTCATAAATATTTTGGAGTGAATTCCACGATGACACCGTTATTACGGTCGCTACGAATGCCCCTCAATTATCTGATAATCCGTCTTCTTAACTACCTCAAAAGGGAACAACAACCTATTGTTATGGCACCTATTCTTTAGCACAATAAAAAGCTTAATAGTCAGAGTGCCTAATCACAGAATAGTAACAAGCAAAATGCAGTGAAACATTTGTAATGATTTCTTTCTATCTCCGGTGAATTTGCGGTTGGAGATGCACGTGACAACACATGCCTGAAACCGTGAGCACAAGAGTGGTTTGTGTCCGAGCAAGGCAGTACACTGTGCATGTGCACACACTATGCGCTTACCCAGCAACTTAACAAGGTGCACTGGCTGCTCAAAAGGCAGCACCGCTTCTCACCGTGCAACTCCTTTTACCTAGTAAATAAAACACAGAATAGAGCAGGCTTTGTTATACGTGCTGTAATTTTGATGATGGCATGCATGACAGCATGGGAATATGCAACTGCATACAGCAGCAATAGACTCTGGAATCTAGCTGCGAGGGGCTTCTTCTGGGCTGTAGGACATACCTGTTTTTGGTTGCTTTAAAAAATATTCAAAATATAAATCCTACTTACAATGCGAAAAGGCTGCTGTAATCTGTCACTATTTTCATGTTTGTTTTTTATTTCTGCTTGGATGTAGTCACATTTCTACTGGTTGTCGGTCCCATCAAGTAACTGCATTCACAAATTTGCAAATGATGTGCTGCAACAATGCTTTCTAGCATTTAGGGTCACTCGTGTTGTTCAGCCTGATTGAAAGCAAATATGCACCTATGTCAGAGTGAAATGTTAGCGAACTTGTGTAACTAACATCACTAAAGAGGCACTGGTTTTTGATTTCTTGTGTTTTAATATTTTCCATCTGTACAAGGTGACGCAGTGACCCCAGCGGCTTCACTGCTGCGTAGCATGTATTCGATGGAGAATGAAGATACTGCAAATGAAGTAGACGATCCAGACACACGCTGCCATTTTGACTGGCCCTTATCAGCTGAGGCACAATGTATGTAAAAATATTCAAGTTTCAACATAATTCACAATAACAAAGAATTGGTGAGGCACTTATACACATTTTTGCGAGCATACTCTTGAAAACCTGTAAAAGCCATTGTTAGGTAAAACTGCCTTCACTTATTTTGCACAGCAGTGTTCCTGTGCATGTGCACAGCGTGATAATCTGCCACATCTTCTGCACTGTTCTTATCATCTATATAGCTTACCGCATAACACTGTTTTGTTTTTGCTGTTGTTGATTGAACATATGCAGCCATACCATCCCGTTGTACTGAATGGATATTTTTAATGATTAAATGGCCTCGCTCTCTGTTGTGATAACTTCCCCAGACACCAGTGGCAACAGCTAGATTGGTGAATATTTTTTCCTACGTTGTTTAATTATTACTTCAACAATCCTACTGGTGCAGGTGTTTTGTTGCTTCTTGTCACCCTGCTTAATGCAATGAGCCACCTAAAGGTTTACTTGAAATTACGCCATTACTTTGAAGAATCACATGTGTGCCCATATTGGAGTCAATTTTTCTAGCTCCCAACATGAGCGCAGCTGGCATGGCTGATGAGCGGACCCACACGCCAGCAACAACTGTTGATGAGCCAGCAACAACTGTTGATGGGCCCTCAACAGAAGCTCGTGGCAGCCATACACCATCACCAGGTATATTAATTTTGTTGTTTCTTTGTCATGTTTTTATTAGCAATCATTATTGGGTTTTCATGTGCCACGTAAAATTTACCAATTTTCTTTGGTTGTGAGCACAACTGATAGCATGATGAATACTTGGGCAAGTACACTGGTGTAAATTTGTTGCTTTTCGTAACGTTGCCTAGTGTACAAAGCAAATTAAAGGCTTACTTAAAATTATGTCACCACATTGAAGAGTCACGTATGTGACAATGATGGCGTCAAATTTCCAGAGCCTGAGTTAACACCTGGAACGGCCAATGAGGCAAGCCACACGCCAGCAACAAGTGCGGATGGGCCTTCCCAAGTCACTCATATCCGTACACCATTGCGAGGTACATCATTTTGTTAACTTTATATCCCTGTTTGTTATGTTTTCAATAGCTACAATTTGTGCGATTTCGCTTGCAAAACCCACAATATGAGTATTAGGTGTGTTGTAATGTACGTACTCGGCATTATTCTTTACGACTTTCAGTTATTTTATGTCAACCTCAGTTAAGTACACGAATGCCATTGCATTTCGCACACACTGAAATGAAGCCACAGCGGCCGAGAATTAAACCTACAACCTTGGATTAGGCAGTTTAACAACTAAGCTTGTTTCGTGTTTTGTTTGTTCTCTTATAAAGAAAACAGAGAGTATTTGCGATGAGCATGCCACTGCTGCCAGTATGATTATCAGCATGTAATGATTCATAATACAATTCATTAAACATGACTGCCTGTTGACAAATGGATACTTTTTGTCAGCTTGTGCAGAAATTATATTCGTTTTGCCATAATGTGAGGTCATACAGAGACACAAGTATCCAATGCCATTTGCACATATTTTACAGCAATCTTTTATGCACTTCCATTATTATCAGATGTCCAGTGATGGAAGTGCATTTTTACTTTTTGGAGCATACTTCGGAGCAGCCATATTTGTTTTCGGAGCAGAAAAAAATGGTAGTTCAGAGCAGCTATTGGTGTTTTAGAAGATATTAAATTTGTCATACATTAGTACGAGTTCGGAGTATTGTCGATTAAGCTCGAAAGTATTATTTCTGAATAAACATATTTAACAGACAACAGTCGTTATAAATTAAATGTATCATACAATAAATAGCAGATTTTCCAAAATATGCTGTGCAATAAGCTGCAATTTAAAATACTACCACATGTGGCAGATATGAAATCAAACTGGAAAAGCTGAGCACCACACTTTAGAAGTAACCACAGTCCCATATAACTGTTGCCAAATAAGCAGTGGATAATCGGCATCAGATAAAAGTAGTCCTGCTCATTTTCAAAATGCTTCATATGCCAACTCTTGTCGCACATATGAGATCAGAGCCAATAATGCTGCACACTAGTAACACACTGGGATGGTAGTACGCAGATTCTTTTTAGTTTCTTTAAAACTTGTGTGTCGGTCAAACAGTAAGTTCAGCATTCTCATACTTTCAGTGTCATCTCAGAGCAAGTTTGAAGCTATTTGTAACAAAGAATAAACTTCGGAGCAGCATTTCTCTTTTGGAGCAGTTTGGAGCGATTGAAGCAGCACTTCCATCACTGCGTGTGATCAAGCAAGCTGTGGTTTATGCAATGAGCAATACTGGACTCCACAAACATAGGCTGATTGTGTGGTTAGAATTAAAATTCACGTGACAAATCAATTTCAGTTAGTGTCTGAAGTGCACATTTTCAGCACCAGTAGACATAAAGCAATAAACATGACAATCTTGTGCATTTTCAGAGGTTTCAACAAATGTGCCACAGCCACTGCCTAGAGGCAGTGCACGAGCACAACTGGCTGCATCAACAGAACAGACCCCTCGACGACGCACACCACTAAGAGGTACATAACAAAGTTTTTGTTCTATCCAAATGAACCTAGAGACTAAAGGGCTTGTCTGCCATGATAGCACCAAGGAAAGAATTCATTTCACCACAGCAAAGTAATATGCGCCATTGTGCAAACACAGCACCAACTTTGACTTTACTACAGTGTGGTTTTGAGCTCAAGTACAGATATGAATGCAACAGTCAATCTTTGAAGTCCAGAGTAATATTTCATATCTTATGGGCGTATTATTCAGCAGCATAAAGCGGCCTTAGCTCATTAAGTAGATCATGTATAACTTATTCACTATAGATGTCACAAGGCTGTCCAGAGAGTTAATGTTTGGTGCACTTTCTATCGCATAGCTTGTTACTGAGACATAAAGCCTTGTCACTTTCCAAGGGATTGTAGAGCTGGTTAAAGTTACTGAATTTCAATCTGCCACTGCCAGCATAGCAGAACACAAAAATGTATCGAACTGATTTCAGAAATATAATGAGAATTTCAGTAATAAAGCCCGTTCAGCGGAAATGTTTGCTATTCAGATATGTCCAAACGAAACATTTTTGCACAAAACAGATAGAAAAACCAGTGGAGGTTTCCTAAAAGCATGAATATTTCTTAGATGTTTGTAAATCTGAGTGTTTACTGTATATGGCACTGAGACCCCAGCAAGAGTGCTCGTCTTCTTCAGTTGATGCTAGATGGTCAATGTTTGTCAGGGGGCTACTTGGTTTGCAAGCACTGTAACGAAAGAACAGTGCAAGAAAACAGGGACACACTGGGCACACAGATGAGCGCTGACTCACACCCGATCTTTATTTTTTATTTGCTGCAGTGCATAAATATATATAATATACACATGAAAATAAAAAGCTGTTCAACAACTCTTGCTTTCGTCCGCTCATAGTGAACGCTTATTAACACAAACAATACAAATCTAGAAATTCCTTTTTTTCTTTAATGACACCATGCTAACACAAGCACCTTACTTTTTTTTCAATGTGTGTAGCTTCGATGATTAATGTAGTCATCTTGTCTGACGAGCAGCTAAGCACTGATGTATCTTCCATGTGAGGAATGCTCCACAATCTCGGCAATGCAACCAGGGTGTATGCAGAATTTTCAGTACGTGTCTGTTGGGGGGCGGGCGTGAGTCTTCATCTAAATCTGAAAGGCTGACCAGGCAGGCAAAGTTTTTGCCAAATGAGGGTTGTATCAATTGATTTCAGGAGCCAATCTTTTAGTTTGCTTGAAAATTACAGTGGCAAAAGTTTTATTCAGTATCTCTTTAGGTACTTCAGTATGTCAAGTCCAATGTTTCTTGTTTACATATTTTTGCAGCAGGGAGAAGCCAAATTGAGGCAACGCTGGCGTTTTTGGAGGCCAGGTATAATCAAGACATAGAAATGCGCCTCAGCTACCAGATCGACAGAAGAAAGCTGGACCTCAAAATTCGCCAGCACGAATACAACATGAAGCTGCTACACCAGCGGCATGCCGACGAGGTCAGATTAAGGGAAGCGGGAATGGAAATGAGAAGGATGGAAACGGTGGCAGTACTTGAAGAGAGGCGGGCTAACGCAGCATACCAAGCATCTCAACTTGAGTTAATCAAAGGACTCATTGTGGGAAAAAATAATAAATTATAATATCAATGGTGTGATTGCTAAAAACGAGTCAGTATGCATTTCTTTAAAGTTGCTATGTATTGAAGAAGCCCCTCCAACGACACTTCAAAAACCTGCAACCAAGAAGTCACTGTTCGGTAGAGAAAGTGGTTACGACTACCTTAAGTCAATATGATATGGGGGGTTTAACGTCCCAAAATCACCCTATGATTATCAGAGACGCTGTAGTGGAAGGCACTAAAATTTTCGACCACCTAGGGTTCTTTAATGTGCACCCATATCTCGATACACGGGCCTACAGCATTTTCGTCTCCATCGAAAGTGCAGCCCCCGCAGCCAGGATTCGATCCGCGACCTGCGGGGCAGCAGCCGAGTACATTAGCCACTAGACCACCACGGCGGGGCACGACTACCTTATGTTTATTGTGCGTCATGTCTCCTATCTTTCTATGAGCTCCAGAAATATTATAATACATTGTGCACTATAATTCATGAATTGTTGGTGCTACTGTGTGTAATGGTATGCGTTCAAGCTATTTCATGTTGTCACAGGAATTGTCATTAGTAAAGTTGCAACAGGCGCCTCCGAAACTTTCTTTGGTAGCCACACAAACTAAAACGAACACAATAGCTCTAGGTCTGTTTGATTTACCTGCACCACTTGAAATCGGTTCATGGCTGTGCACGCAAAGTTCCGAAATTGTGCAGTGTGAGTTCAGCAGTGCTGGCACAGTGCAACACCTGAAACGAATGAAGAGGTGCTGACAAGTTGCAGGCTTTATTTATGTTTGCTGAATTCACATAGTTCAGCTAACACTGAACGATGGCGAACTGCACATGAGGACATGCCTACATGATGCCTACAAGATCACTTGTAAAACATAACATTCTATTAATCAAAATGAAATGTTATACTTTTGGACTGACACCTAGAAAAGCCTCTCTGTAAGCTGGCTGTGCAACCCAATTTTATTGTGATAGTTAAAAAAATGCACATATCTTGAAATGGTTGTACATGTTGGGCAGCATTTTATATATAAAAAGTCCGAAAAAAAGAGCGAGACTAAGTGTGAACCTTGAAAAGAGTAGGAATTGAAAAGAACTGTTTTACTGACATCATCCCGCACACATTCTCTATCCATGCGGCCAGTTTGGGCTTAACACCGATCACACCAGTTGTGAGTGCAGTGCCATAAGTGAACACACACAACTGTGTTCTGAAAAAAAAAGTCTAATGTAAAAACTGAACTGAGGCTCAACATCAAGTTTCTTGTGAAACTTAAAAAATCTTCTATGAAAGCATGTCGAATAGTAAGTGAGGATTATAGAGATGAAACGTCTCATGCATGTGTGTTTGAATAGCGTAAGTGGCTTTCAGGGGAAAGTAAGTGTGGAATATGATGAACATTCTGTGTGCCCAAGGTCAACGATTACTGATCCAAACATTTCCAATGTTTCCGGGTGATCTGTGGTGACTGAAGATTAAGTGTTCATGCAGTAGTTGTTACAGGAAAAGCTGTTCAACGCATTTTAAAGGAGCAGTGCCACCCAATGTCAAACTTTAGATGCGGTGTTCACTCGATTCTATTTCTATTTTGAGCGCAAAGGCTCAATGGCGCAATCAAGGCCACGAGACATCGACAGTATTTTGTAGTGTTCAGCAAGCTCGTAGGCCATGCCTCAGGCACTGAGCGACTTGGACCGAGCAGCGATGGCGTCATGCCTGGCAACGGCTTCACGTGCTTTGTTTTGCTCTGTTCACAGTGCGTTCGTGTGAGTTCTGTGTTTTCGTGATGCCGCTTCGGGTGATTTATCATGAAGCTGTGATTGTCGACTTAGTAATTTCAAGCTACGATTATTGCGAGGTAACAATTACGCAGCGTTCGTATGTCTTACCAGCCAGCGTAGCCCAAACATGCGTTGTCAGCTGCCTCATCACTGCTCGGTCCAACGTTGTACGCAGAATTAGAGCTCGGAAGAGGACAAAACTGAGAATGATTTGCTATGCCACGATTCCATATTCCTCAATTTTTCTATCGTTGCTAGTGAATGTTGATGATGGAGGTGAGAACAATGGGGGTGGAAAAGGCATGCCCATACATGTGCACGCTGAGCAGAGGAAACGTCAACGGAAACTGGCGCCCACTCATGTCCACCCATCCACTGATGCCGTCCTACTATTGCCTTTTTTAGGGTGTTGGGTTCTGGCACTGCAGTGCTGCCGTCACACTGAAGAACTCGACCACATGGTACAGCTCTATGCCAATGAGAACTGTCTATGATCTATGATTAAACAAAGCATTATGGTACCTATATATATGTTAATGGCAAGAGCACAATCAGAAATAGGTGCAATAGCCAAAAGAGCATCACACACACTTTATTCGCTTAATTTCGCTTGATGTTTTTATTTTTATTTGTGAAAGTTAACTATTGCTGAAAGGGAACCTATCTTTAGCTCAATTGAAGAGATTCAGTCAAAATATAGAATCTCCTGAAGGGCCTCCCAAAAACCTCGTCGCAAAACTATCACCAGCCACAATAGCACTGTATGCAGAAGTGTGTGAATGCTGAAGGGGACTACTTTGAAGGTGATAATGTTAAGGAAGACTGTTTTTGCAAGTACAAGAAGTTATTGTGCACTCTCATGTCATTTTTTCAGACTTTGTAGCCTCTTTAAATCATGACATGAGCATCAAAGCTACTACAGTCGAACCCCGCTACAACAAAACTGACAAGGCACGGAAAAATTTTGTTGTAGTAAAATAAAAAAAATATAGCTGATCTGAGCTAGCAGAACAAAAAAACCTTTATTATCAATATTTAAAAAAATGCCCGCCGCTTCCTAATTTTCCCAGCAGCGACACGACGTGTTTCTCACCCATATATAGCGAGGCCATGGTCAAAAGCACACTGAAACAACACCTCAAACCACCTTAGTGAACGAACCAAACAGTTGCATTAACACATCAACACCAGCAGCTGTCCGCCATCAAAAGTATCCGACAACGCCGAGATAGAGGCAGGGTATCGTGGAGCGGCGCCTTTTGCATTATTCTATACCATTCTTATCATCCATCACTCGCAGCTAGTTGATTTTGTTGATAATGCAGACGAACAGCCGCGCTGATTAGTTACCACACTGGCCAAGCACGAACATAAAGTTAAGCATCGGAATCGGAAAAGGTATCGTTTCGAGGTTGCACCCAGCAGCTGCGTGGACGAAACCATGAACTGAGCTTCAACTTCGGATTGTCTGCGGCTCAAAAGCAAACCAGTGGCAAAAGCAGGGCTAGAGTGTACTAGCAGGGCAGTCTTATTACCACCGCTATCGAGCAATGGCGGCACCCATGCTTGCTGAACAGCCCCGGTCCTTGTGGTGCCAACATGTGTTTTAGACTTCGTTGACGCATTTTCAGGCTCTGAATATGCATCGAAATGTTAAAGATTGGGTTTACTGCTTAGCAATAAGTATCTGAGCCTCGAATTGCATCGTGAAATTTCGTTGAAGCGCTACGATCGAAGAAAAAGTGTTCGTTGTGGCGACTATATTTATGCCTTGCTCCTATGGACTGCTGAAGGGGAATCTTGAATTTTTCGTTGAAGCGGCGTTCGTTTTAGCGGAGTTTGACTGTACAAGATATTGTCATGATAATAGAATGAAAGTCAATGAAGTCCCGGTTATCAACAAGCCAGTTAAAATAGAGCCGAACGTCTTGGTTCTCTTCTAATAGCTGCCAAAAACAAAACTTGGCTACGTACAAATAGCAAACTGCCTTGCACAACACACAGGGATCCATTGTGTGCTCTTGTAAGTATGCTATGCTGGCATCTCAAATGGCACAAGGTATTCTTTGAGGGTGGGTGAAGTAACATAAAAATATGTAGACACTTGGCTGCCATACATGCAAGTACGGCAGTTTAAGAACAATGTTGCAACTTTGTGCATCCGACCCACCCTCTGCCGAGTCATCTTCTGGCCTTTATAAAAATCAACGAAGGCAAAGTCGGCAACGACTCTGCCGAAGCCGCACTCAACGGCCTGCCGCACTGAGCTCATGCGCTTATTGAAGTTAACCTCATGGGGACGCAAAGAAGCACTTCCAAAAGACTTGTAGAGTAGTGGCCGGAGTGGGTAGGTGGGGTCTCCATATATTACATATGTGCGGCCTTGAGTAACAGTCTCCAAGTTGCGGTAGAGGGCGGTAGAGTAGAGGGCTTTAGGATACCTGCGGAAAATAAAGCTGCTTAACAATACTGAACATTATATGGGATAATGAGCCATGGTATCCTGCTACAGAAACAGTAGACTTTAGCTTGCAGAGAAGAATGAGTGGTTCAAGAGTGTTATTAAACTAGTCCCACCAAATTTAGTGTAGTAAAGAGAACTTGCTGAACTGCCAGTTTCAGATTTACTCTGCTAGTTGTGGAGCTATCTTTGGACTGTACCAGCTGCTTGACCGCACACCTGTGCTCCATCATGGTTGTGTGTCCAGTTAACGCTTACAGACACTGGACAGTGAAGAGCATGGCAAGGTGAAAAAGAAAAAAAAAACTGTGACCATGAGACAAAGAGGGAAGCAGCATATATCCTGCTGTGTTCTCAAGATACGACTGAATATGTGAAATTGAAAAGGGTAGAGGACTGTTGACCTCTAAGTGATTTTCCATCGCAGTTTGATGTTACTGGAAGAAAGCAACTAGTCACTTGCTAGCAGCAGATCCGTTATTTTTTAAAAATAAATGTATATAAGCAGAGGTTGGTGCCAATGCGTGGCGCCGGCTACTCCTCTTGCACAAAAGTCGACCTCGCACATTTTGTAGCAAACACAAGGCTATACAAATAGCCATAGCACAACACTTACACAGTGAGTGCACATTTTTCAACACTGAGTGTCCACACCACACAGAAATGTGTCCACACTACATAGAAATATGTCCGCACCACACTGAGTTTGTAAAAACACAAGTAATCACACCAATTTAAGTGTTCACAAAAAAGTGAAAGTTCAATAAAATGCCTAAGGTGACTTTGTCGCTTAAATACTGAACTGTTTTCAGCAAGGTTTTCTAAAAAATATCGTAGTAAAACATAAAAATACTGTTTAGAGCATACCGCGGTTAACAGTGAAGTACATTTATTTTTTGTTTAGTAGTTTTGAGCCATTTCTGATTCCTCCAGAAAGTAAACGACTGCACGCGCTGCAGTAGCTTGTAGCTTTCCTTTTGGCTATCATTTGCTTGTAATGCACATTAGCAACAATAAGACAGAAATCTTCCCGTGACCTTGACAGTGATTTGGGCAATTTAGGCGGCACCCAGAACGTAGAGTTCAGTAACTGCGTTGACTAGTTGACATGATATTCATTGCAGTGAGGCATGCTAATGCTCTGTGATAGAAACTTTCAAATCAAAGAAAATATTTTGGATGTGTTCGCTTACTCCAGTGCGTGGAGAGCTATAAATACACTGCGTACTAAAGAAAGCAAAAATGTCTCAAAACATGTTAGTACACTTTTATGCCGCATAGCAAGAAATAAAAAAAATGTCACTTGCAGGACATCCAAAATTGTGCCACTGCTCCTTTAACACACCTTGTTAAATGTCAAGGGCAAGAAGTGGTTGGAGCAGAATAAGCCAATAAAAGATGGAAAATTTCGACTGCTTTAGGCCTAGTCAAGAAGTTACATTTCTAGTTGAACGTTTGTCTTTGCAAGGTTGGTAATAACTAGGGGCGTGCATAGTGAAATGTAGAAATGAATAAATACACATTGAATAGTGATCATACCTAATTCATGCCTAATTGAATAAAGTACTGTTCAAATAGTAGTTGAACAGAAAGGCACCCATTTCCAAGACAATTGTAGAGTGCCACTACACATTTTCCAAGCAAATATCCACACTTTAATGAATTAACATCGCCATAATATTTGACCACTAAAATATGCCATTATGTGAATGGAGTGTTTACATACAGCAGTATACAGCTGTGATGGTTACGGACAATCGTCACTATGTTTGTTTATACCGCACGAGAAAGGATTAACATGAGCAATTTAAGCGAACAAAAGAAGCTTTGTATTGTACACTAGAAAAGGAAGTGGCAGGAGAAAATAAAAGTATATATATCGAACCCTATACGCCAAGCATCACACAACATGCACGAGAGTCAGACCACCATTAATCTGCGTAGAGTTCGCGGCTACGCTAACTCAGTGTCCAGCGCGTATAGTTCTCGGTTCGTAAGAAGAAACCACTGTCTCACAGTTTGGGTCCCCGTCGTCCCGACATGATGCGGTCGTCGACGTGCGCGAGGGCAAAGGTGGCACGGCTGGAACGGCTGACGACACATGGATGTGCTACCGTGTGCCGCGCCGTTGAGTCGGACGTCGCGGCTAACCCAGCAGTCAGGGTCGCAACTCCTGAGGTCCACGATCAGGCCGCGGCTCACGAGGACCACACCCGGTAGGTCTCGCCCACGAATCTGCTCCCGGCCACTGCACCCAGGCGGGAGCCGTTTAGCAGGCCCCGTCCTTGGACCTTGTACAGGCCGACGGACTTGACCTCGAACAGACACACCGGAGCTCGACCGGGCCGACATGTACGGGTCCCACGTCTGGCTCAGGAACGCTGCCAGGAACTCGTCCTCTCGAGCGGCGCACCGCTTCCTCTTGTCGATGGGTGACGCTCTGGTGACGCCGACGCTTGATGGCATAGGTGCGACTACGAAGCAGTCAACCCGCATCGGAGACGCGATGCTCCATGCGGGGAATGGCCAGCCCGTCCAGCGAACAGCTTGCGTCGAGACGCGATGCTCGGCACAACCGTGACCATTAGCCAGGCCACGTTCATCGCTGTGCCGAACGGCTGACCGTGGAGACGCCTAGCCGAGATCCGCGATGCCCTCAGCAAGGAAGAGAACAGCAGGCCAGGCCGCGCCCAGAGATGCAGTACTCGTGCCGGCAATGTCATCTCAGCTGGTAGTTGGACATCAGTAGCGTGGACAGCCGCGTTCCCTGGCCGGAACCTGGATCGCCTGCGTCCGACGCTTCGGCCCGCTGTCTCCCGTCTGCCGCTGCTTCGGCTCGTCCCCAGCCACAAAGCTTACCGCCACGTAATGGTCACACGTGGCCCAATCGTGGCACGTTACCTCTATGGGCCACCACAGGTCATCAGCTGATTGGCTGATCTCACGCGCACATTACACGCGCCTTGCCCCGCACTTCCGTCGTTGTCGTTTTCATCACTCATCACAATAACCCCCACACAAGAAAGTTGTTTCAGTCAAACAACTTTTCTCACAATACACAGTGATGAGGAATGAAAACAGGTGTCAATTGAGCCTTGGTCTATTCAGAAATGTCTCCATATGACAATCTGACCCGACGTCGCTCCTCGAGCAGGAGCCTTTCAGCCTCCATGCGAGCTATTTCACGCTCATGCTCCACCTGTGCTGCTAGACGTGCCTCCTCTCGATCTTTCGCTCTCTGGTCCCTCATTTCCTTTTCCTCAGCGCTCACCCATGCCAGCAAAGCCTCTCCACTCCGCCCCATCTCCTTCCCTAGCTCAACTAGCTTTCTCTTGTCGTCCATTCTCGTCTGCCACACACAAACAACGTGAGGCTCTCAGATGTAACGCGAGAGCTTAGTCCTGTCGCGGACGCCAGATATTGTGATGGTTACGGATGTTCGTCACTATATTTGTTTATAGCGGACGAGACAGGATTAACATGAGCAATTCAAGCGAACAAAAGAAGCTTTATATTGTACACTAGAGAAGGAAGTGGCAGGAGAAAATAAAACTATATATATCCAACCCTATACGCCAAGCAATACACAACATGCACGAGAGTCAGACCACCATTAATCTGCAGCAGAGTTCGCGGCTACGCTAACTCAGTGTCCTGCACGTATAGTTCTCGGTTCGTAAGAAGAAACCGCTGTCTCACAGTTTGGGTCCTCGTCGTCCCGACATGGTGCGGTCGTCGACGTGCGCGAGGGCAAAGGTGGCACGGCTGGAATGGCTGACGACACATGGATGCGCTACCGTGTGCACCGCCGTTGAGTCGGACGTCGCGGCTAACCCAGCAGTTAGGGTCGCAACTCCTGAGGTCCAGGATCAGGCCACGGCTCACGAGGACCACACCCGGTAGGGGTCGCCCACGAACCTCCTCCCGGCCACTGCACCCAGGCGGGAGCCGTTTAGCAGGCCCCGTCCTTGGACCTTGTACAGGCCGACGGACTCGACCTTGAACAGACACACCGGAGCTCGACCGGGCCGACACGTACGGGTCCCACGTCCGGCTCAGGAACGCTGCCAGGAACTCATCCTCTCGAGCGGCGCACTGCTTCCTCTTGTCGATGGGTGACGTTCTGGTGACGCTGACGCTTGATGGCATGGGTGCACCTACGGAGCAGTCAACCCGCATCGGAGACGCGATGCTCCATGCGGGGAATGGCCAGCCCGTCCAGCAAACAGCTTGCGTCGAGACGCGATGCTCGGCGCAACCGTGACCATTAGCCAGGCCACGTTCATCGCTGTGCCGAACGGCTGACCGTGGAGACGCCTAGCCGAGATCCGCGATGCCCTCGGCAAGGAAGAGAACAGCAGGCCAGGCCGCGCCCAGAGATGCAGTACTCGTGCCGGCAATGTCATCTCAGCTGGTAGTTGGACGGCAGTAGCGTGGACAGCCGCGTTCCCTGGCCGGAACCTGGATCGCCTGCGTCCGACGCTTCGGCCCGCTGTCTCCCGTCTGCCGCTGCTTTGGCTCGTCCCCAGCCACAAAGCTTACCGCCACGTAATGGTCACACGTGGCCCAATCGTGGCACGCCACCTCTATGGGCCACCACAGGTCATCAGCTGATTGGCTGATCTCACGCGCGCATTACACGCGCCTTGCCCCGCACTTCCGTCGTTGTCGTTTTCATCACTCATCACAACAGCCTTTGAAGTACTTTTTTCATTTCTACGATGAACATAGAAGTTTCATCAATATTAAAGGAGGTACTTTGCCACCAGCTCTTGAATGAAATTTCTTATGATGATTTTTATGGTAAAGAATTGAGGTTACACTTTCTTCAGCAACGCTGGAGTTTAAAGCAAAAATTTGTTAATGCGGTGATGACTGATGTCTTTGTAGTCCCGTAAAAGTGTGAAATTAATGTATCTTCACAATCCAATCATTCAAACAAGAGTTTTGATCTTTTGCTCTTCTAAAGCATTGTTGCTTTGAGATTTTGCCATTGGTTATTTACAATTACTGTAGTTTGAATAAACTCAGAAAGTTCATTCGATTTAAACACCAAATCGAACAAAACACTGTTTAGTTTTACATTTAGAATTTTTGAATAGTCAAACACCCTTATAATAATAAATGAGAACAGACACTAATGGACACACGGGTACATATGTGCCGTCTGAAATAAATGTGTCTGTTCGAGCTGGTACATCATCATTTCACGATGAATTCACTTGCCAAAACAGAAGTGTTAAGCATCAAGTGGGTACAATTATACGAAGTAGTATGCATTTGAAATTAGCCTACATGAATTTTCTATCATAGAGGTGCATGCTACCTTGCCAGGACATGCCAATGTGTTTGAAGCGAAATGTTTCATTAACAACATAGTATTCCACAGGGCACTTCAGTTAGTCTGGTACCTTTACAGGAGAAACTGGAGGAAAGTTCACATACCAGCATCATGACGACGGCCTGGAAATGGCCCACCCAACTGACAGGTTATGCCATTTGCGCACATCAATATCTGAAACTTCAAAGCATGATAGTGTTTGTGCCCAGAAAAATAGTCTTTTTGTCTAGTTGATGGTCGACAAATTCGTCTAGCTGTTCCGTCAATAAATCCCCAGCAATTCTTGAATGGGGCACCTTTCCTGTGCACAGCCGGAAAAATAAAATGGCAGCTGCAGAAAGCAACACATGGCACGACATTCCAAGATCAAAATAAGTATAAGCTAAACTTTTCGCAGTAAACGAAGCTGCTTAAGGTGTAGTAGCTCTGCCTGACAAGACGTGTGTTTGGCACTAACTCGATGCTTACCATCACTGCAACAGGAATTCAGATCTCTCTCCCACAAAAAAAAACACAATCAAAGACACATACAAGAATTTCGCTTTTCACATCTTCAATGATAAGTGGCTCATGTGAATCTGTCATAATTATTCATTGATAGTAATTCCTAACACCTTTTATGCTGGTAGTTGGCATCAGGTACTGCGTCTGTTAAAGTAATAGAGTAAACTGCATGCAAAAGTAGGTTGCTGACACAGAACAGCCAGTTATATAGAGCAATGGTGCTAACCTTGGAAGGCAGGCTGCTCATCGGCACAACAATGATATATTTTAGTTTGAATGGGACTCGTTTTTCAGTGAACACTGATTAAGCAAAGCTGCAAATAAAATTTGATATTATCTCGTTGGGCATAAAAGTCTGAGAAATATGTCAAATGTCATTGGTACAACAAGAAAGAAAACTGATCTATAAGGCATTGTTATAGTACAGTTGTTCTGACACTGGCTACATCATGAGGTTTTTCTTGGGGCAGTAATGATAATGAGGCAAAAGAATGAAGGAGTAGGTGTCTGGTTCACAGAAATAACTGCTTTACAGTGTTGGGAATAAAGGGGATGTCTCCTGTGCTTTTTTTAAGCACGCTAGGAATGTGTCCTGTGCTTTTCCTTTTTTTGAAGCACGCTTGGAAATAATAATGGAATTGACGACAAATTCACGTATTAAATTGATGCGGCAAATATTACTTAGGAGATGATGTTGCTACAACTTTGGTGGGGTTGAGGGGCGATTTAATGTGCTTGGTGTGCTATAAATATAGGAAGCCAGAGCCATATTTTCCCTTCATAATGACGAAATAGATTTGATTGATTTAATGTCCAAAAACAACGATATGATTACGAGAGACGCTGTAGTGGAGGGCTCCGGAAATTTCGACCACTTGGGGTTCTTTAACGTGCACCCAAATCTGAGCACACGGGCCTACAACGTTTCCGCCTCCATCGGAAATGCAGCCGCCGCTGCCGGGATTCGATCCCGCGACCTGCGTGCGGGTCAGCAGCCGAGTACCTTAGCCACTAGACCACCATGGCGGGGCACGAATTATATTTAATGACCTCTACCGAAACACAGAGATGTAGTGCGGCGAAGCATAAACATAGCGCCAAAGGCAGTTATGCAGTGCAACAGCACGCCTTCTTACCTGAGAAAACAGCTCCAGTGATTGCAGATTGAGCCACTTGTGCACTGTAAGGTCCACAAGGAGGTGCGCGAAGTAGTAATCTATGTGGGCTAACACTTTGGACACCACACTTGATATTACCGAGCTGTGGCGCCTAAAGAAGAGCTCCAGGTCACAGAGACGATTAGGGTAGGCTAGACGCCGCAACGTCCTGCACAGCGCCTCGCGACCAGACACTCGAACCCGTTGAGCGCTCACGACCTCTTCGGGAATCAGCAAGGCTTCCATCAAATTTTGCAGGTCTTCTTTTTGGAACCTGAACGAGTGGTAGAATGTAGGGAAGTCCATTCCGTCCAAATCGAGAAGGCCGTTTACCTGGAGGTCACGGCGCGGCGCAGTTCGGAGCAAATACATATTTTCGATTTCGTTTCATCGGAAAGTTCGCAGGAGCAGTTGGTTGTGAAACACGCTGTACGGCATTGTTGATGCAGACACGACAACAGCAAATCATCGACACTTCAACGGGATCAATGAATCGCTGCAACCGATGACACATGGAGCACACAAAAAGTAGAAATGAGTCGCATGACGCTTGTGTCAGCAACTCGTGATGCCGATTCTGATGCCGATCACCGTGATGCTGATGTTTTCTTCATAGTTAGGTTTAAATCATAGCGCATTTAAAGAAAACAAACATAAAGTTCCGTTTTGTAACGAAAAAATTTATTGGCATTGCCCAATGTTTTTTTTATTTTCAAATTTAGTCAGTAATTGCGAAAACTTTCTAATTTGCGCATACGCACATGCGGCGGCCACGGCCGCGAAGGCGTTGCGGGCGTTTTTAGTGAGTATTTTGGGCGGTACGGGCTAAAAGTGCAAAAAGCTCGTTTCAACGCTATCCGGCTTTACTCCCTCCGGGAACCCGGTATACGCAAAAACGTACCGGAGTGCCGAACAGACGAAAATCCTCTAATATGGTAGTGACCCGTGGACTGTGTGACGTTAGCGTACGTGAAAGATCACCACGTTGTCGAAATTCACCTGAGCCTTCACTATGATGTGCACCATAACAATAAGAAAACTATTTTCTTCAAATTGCAATTCAAAATTCTTGAAACCTCAAGAAGGTGCAATCTCAATAAATTTCTGACTCGTAGAAGAAGAGGGAATGAACTTAAGGTTATTGTTCATTCTATTTCAGTGTCTTGAAGCTATTAATGAGAAACTATTGAAGATCTCGTTGTTCATCAAGGCCAGTAGTTTTAATTCTCCTGTTGAATAGTCCTTTTAACACGAACCAGTTGAGCCACTGGTGATGTGCAAGCCGGTGGAGGATTGTTGTGGCCACAACGAACAGTTTCTCCATATCCGGTAGCGCGAATTTCATCACGGCTTCAGGCCTTTGTTTTACGCTCTTGCTGGTTCTAATCAAGCGCCTCTACCGATACACTCCACATTAGCATGAAGCCAGTGACTGCGACTCGCCACCCGTTCGTCAAAAAACGAAGTTATTTTTTCGTGCGCTTTGCAATAGAAGTCAAGTTTTCTTAATGGCAGATTTGTGCCCTAGGGACCGGTTGTGTGGTATTGTATCACGTGGTAATATTTGCGAAGCTCCCCAGTAATATGAATGGTCTTCTGGTGAATCCTTTAAACCTTGATCTCTCTTTAAAATTCCTCCCACCTACAGTATAGCTACACTGTCAATATTTATAGAAGGCGACATGTGAACGAGTTGCCCGCGCGCTTGGCCGGCTGCTTCTAGCGCGTTCAAACGGGAGCGATAGCAAGCACAGGCTCTAGACCCGCCACCTAGTGGCGAGCAAAACAACCGCTTATGGAAATGGCGGAAAGAGCAACTGCCTCCTCCTTCAAGGCGATCACGTAAGAGGCTGGGCGTAATCGTCTTAAATGGGGAGGGTGTTGCGATCTTGCCGCCGATTCCGCAGACCAATGACCGGTTGCTGTGCTCGCCGCTAGACGGCGGGAATAGAGGCTTTTGTTGCAGTCGGTCCAGCTTGGGCGCGCTACAAGCAGCCGCCAAAGTACGGGGGCTACGCGTTTGCGTGCTCTCTTTGATAAAAATTGACGCTGTACTTTAGCCGGTCTTCAGTAAATTCAGGCATCGCGACAAAAAAAGGAGCATAGACTAGTAGTCAAAGCCTGTACATTCGTTGTAAAATCACAGTACCGGAATATTAGGGTATGAATATACCACAAATGAAATTTTTTACAACTAACGAGATTAGTGCCCTTCTTTTGAAGGTTAGTGTGTTTTGTTTCGAAAACTTTGCCTTTAATTGTATACAAAAGTGCTGCATATAGTTGAACGTGTGTTGGAAAACACCAGAAGATGCACCCCCAAAAATAAGTGATCAGGGTGTCTCTGAAAATTTAAAGACATCTGAGAGTGGGAACATTACGAAAGAAAGTTTCAAATACTGTTAGCGCATTTAGATGAGGACCAGATGAAATTGAAAATAGGATATTTAGGGACACTCAAACATTACCTTTAAGAGTTGAACGTGATCGCAATATCCGCATGAACACGCGCATACGTACACACACTCTCTGTATACCGCCTTCCCAACCAATACAGCGTACATTCGCTTCTCAATGGAGACCTGGACAGTGCCGCAAGGAGAGGCAAAGTGCGAACTCCCCCCGGCTCCTATCATTATTATCATCTGCCATGAGCTTTCCATCATGGCCAACGCGGATTTTTCGCCCATAACCAAAGACGCGCTGCCACCACAGTGTTGACGCCAGAATCTCTGCGAACCAAGCTTTTTAACGCTTTTGTGTAAAAATGGGTATGTCAGTGATAAAAGTGCGTTTTTTACTTTTAGGACCATACTTTGGAGTAGGAAAAGTGCTGCTTTGGAGCAGCCATAAGCATTTTAGGAGCAGAAAAAAAGGCTAGTTTAGGAGCAGCTATTTGTGTTTTAGGAACAGATTTCAAATTTGCCATAGATTGATTGGAGTTCAAAGCTTGGTTGAAGCATCAGGTAAATATTATTATTTGTTATGAAATATATTTTACAGACAATAATCAGTGTAAACATCTTGTAGCAAACAAAAGCAGGTTGTCAAAAAGGTACTGTGAAGTGAGGTACAATTTAAAATACTAGTATTTTCGGAAGAAGTGAAATCAAACCGAAAAAGGTCAGCGCTACATTTGAGAATTAACCAAAGTTCCAGATTACTGTTGCCGAGTAAGCAATAGATAATCACTATGAAATAAAAGCAATTCTCATTTCACCACACTAGCCTACATATCTAGCTGAGGAAAAAAAACTGTCAAATGAGCTACGTGCTTAATATCCCAGTTCTTATCGTACAAATGTGATCAGAGCTGACAATTCCGCACACGAATAGTACACTGCGATCATAGTACACAGATTAGTCTTAGTTTCTTCACTTATGCGTTGGTCAAACAGCAAATGTTCGTCATTTTCATTTTCTTGGTGTCATTTCGGAGCAAGTTTGGAGCAATTACTAACAGAAATTGCTATTCGGAGTAACGTGGGGCAGCAATCCTCTTTTGGAGCAGTTTGGAGCCATTGGAGCAGCACTTCCATCACTGGCATGTATCATATAATGACCCCACGTTCCATTTACCAGGTACACACTCCGAAATTCTTAGCCTGAACATGCGAGCGTCGATAAGCGCCCGCATCGCAGCTGCGAAATTAGCGAAAATATGCGCCTGCTCTTGATCAGCAGCTCCGGGCACCTTTCTGCTAGGCTGTTGAAGCCAAAAAGACAACACCCACGCTTCTATGGAACACTGTTATAGTAATCTCTTCTTTTCGAACGCTGTCATCCAGTTAAAAAGAAAAAAAAATTGCCCGCAGCTTCCCTCGGGGGAACACTGCGAGGAGGATGCGGAGCATATAATTGGTTAACGGGGTGTTAAAGTGCGACTTACTTGGGTCGATGGCTAAATTGGTTAACGTGGTTGTGAAATGGGGTGTTAAATTGCGACTTACTTGGGTCGATGGCTAAATTGGTTAACGTGGTTGTAGGAGGAGGTGTTAAATGAGTGAACACGTACACACGTATGCGAAAGGGCGGCGCTGGTCGAAGGGACGTCGATCATTGTGTTTGTGGATTCGTTGGAATTCATTTCACCGCGACCTTGGACGTCGACGCGCCATACAAACCAACCGACGAGCGGCAACTGAGCGAGCGAGCGCCGACCTTGAGTATATATACAGCGCGACGGCGCATGCGCTGTCAGCTGTCGAATGTTCTCGAAGGAGAAGCGCGCGCGCGGCACAGATGGCGACGGCGCGACGGCGCATGCGCTGTCAGCTGTCGAATGTTCTCGAAGGAGAAGCGCGCGCGGCACAGATGGTGGGCGACTGGCGCGACGGCGCATGCGCGCGCGTCAGCTGTCGAATGTTCGAGAAGCGGTGCGGACGGCGCACTACAAGGCGCGAGTATAAGATGCTTCCACATCTAAAAGTGGTTGTAGTTCTGATAGATGAGATGTGATATACAGCTACTAATTGTACAGCCGTCAGCACCTTTAACACGAACACTTCGATGCGTGGCCAGGGCTAGTTTGATAGATGCCAGCCGCCAACTTCTGGGCGCTTTTGCTGAGATAATACCTCGATAGGCTTGGATAGGATGTCGGCATGTATAGTTAGCATCTTGGCAACGGAACCCAAACGTTCGTGGTGTCAGAGTCAATCAAACTGCTGCAGGACACGCAGCGGAGCATTCGTGTTAAAGGTGCTGACAGTTGTACTACGTGCGTCTCAGCATTCTTTTCTCTTTCCTGTGGTCCGCAGCGCTTTTCTGTAGGGCAAGAAAGATATCTGCCACTTCAAGTCAAACATCGCACAAAAAATTCACCGATAACTCTAACACTGCATACTGCAAATTCTGAGCGGAGTTTAGGTGTTTTCATTTCGCTAAAAGTGGAGGCAAATGCTTGTGCTTGGGCGGCGTGGAACCGCTTCTCCGGCAGCTCGATTGGCATCAACGGCAGACGACGCACTTCCACCATACAAAATCAAGGAGAACAGTACAGAAAGAATTGATTAAGAATATTAGCACCGCATGCAATACATCAGTTTTACTGCAAAGTGATCTTTAAACAAAGAAATAAAAGACAGCACCTATACAATATACAACACTCTCAGAATAAGTTTTATAAGTCTCAGTGATTCAATGACAGATGTTGTTCAAGGGCTTCATCAAAATTCTCTGCCTCGTAAACAAACTCGGGCAGACTATTCCGATCCGAAACACTGCGGGAAAAAAACTCTGTTTAAATGGCTCTGTTATGGCAAAAAATGAGCTGAAGGGTGTGTTTGTGAGTATTGCGATAGTTCTGGCTTAGTGGCTGTCAAATGTGAGGATGCAGACATACTAAGCTTGCCGTTTAAAATATTACGCAAGAACTTGGGCTGACTGACTTTTCTGCGGACAGCTATAGTGGGGGGACGTTTTAAGCTTTCATAAGTTGATGTATAAGCATATGCTCTCTCTAAAAGATTGGGGCAGCTAAGAACGAACGCTGAGAAGGCCAAGGAAACAGTGGAGTCGGTGGCCTCACCCTACTCTTTTCCTTTTCCTTCACCTCACTTGCTTTGTTAACCCCTCGACATAGTATATCTATGCAATGCGTATTCATTTTTTCTCCTCTGTTCACGCCTCCTCCTCCTAATTTCCCAATCTTCAAGCTTTACTACGTTATACATGCTACGCTTATACATATCTTTGATTGCTTTACCTCCTCCCTTCCACATTTTCCTACCTTCACACCTTGACATCACACCTCCTCGCCTATCTTTCTCGCTCCTTGCCACTACGTTGCAATGCTTTGTTTCGCCCATTCCTCTTCTCCATTTTCTTCTCCTCACACTCATTTCCTTCTCGCACGCCCTTGCTATACCGTACAATATACGGTTTATTCCAAGCCCTTCCTTGTCGCCTCCTCTTCACCCTTACTTCACTCCTTCTCATCCGCAATCCCACCTTTCCCAGTATGCGAAGCCATCCACAGCTGTGGCAAGTCGAAGCTAGGCAACGCGTATTAACGTCACAGCCAGGCGCCGTTTCTGGTCTACTCTATAAACGTTATGCGAAATTGTGGCCAGCTGTTGGACGTTTGACAAAACTTCCCGTTCAGTGCTATACCGGAAGCGTGCGTCAGTATTGTTCTCGCTGCTATATCTTATTTATTGTGCTGCTATGATAATATTCAATAGGAGCATAAACATATAAGACGGACTGTTCAAGAACGTTTAGATGTTACTTGCATTTCCCATTCATATTACCTGTAAAGACCTGACTCACACGACGAGAACAAAGCTGCAAGTACGTTACCATCGCTGAGAATGATTCTGTGCACTATGTAATAAATGTTGTGTGGTCGTATCATGGTTGCATAGAGGCTCTAGCGGGCGACACGGCTAGGCTCACTGATGATGGTAAGAAAGGTTGACCGATGATGGTTGACCCATTTCAAGGCGTATTTCAAAATAGACAGCCTGCGTCGACCCAATGTATTGGGCGTCTGTGTTTAAATAAAACATTGCGTTCTTTTTTTTATAAATAAAAAGCATTTTGATGCTGTAGTCCCCAACGCATGGTATGTATAAAATTGCCGAGGATTTAAATGCAAAAGGAACAAAAAATGGCACCTCATGCACGGGAAAAGCAAACTTAAAAACTTGCCCCAAGAAGTAAATGCTGATTAGCTAGTATTTTATTCAATACACTTTCAAAATATTCTCCTAATAACCAGGATACACCAATGAAATTCCCGTTGACATGATACTTTTCGGCGCCTACTGCAGCGCCTTTCAATTTCAACCCATTGTAGTAGAGCGGATGGAATTGCGTGGCTGACTGAACTCTTGAGAAACCACTTTGGCAATGAGCGAGTGGTAGCACAACAATGGTCGAACGTAACACATTTCTTGGGAACACAATTTTTTTTATTTTAGTGTGAAAAGTCCCGCACACTTGAAGCATCTGTTGGCGTTTCATATCACGCAGAGGTGGATACAAGCATTACGTGGAAGAAAGACCAGATTTTAGGAGAAGATGAAGTGTGGGTCTGTTGGGGCATAAATAAAAAAAGAAGTAAGGGAGAGTAAGTGAGGTCTTCCAGGCGTCACAACTGTGTTTTTGTCAGTGCCAGCACAAGAAATGCTTGAAAAATACACATAGTAATGCACGCGCGCAAAAGTGTCACCACAAGAAACCCAGAATCAAAGACACACTGAAAAAACACACTCCAACACAACCATTCACTTCATAGACAATTCATGACGCGCACGACCTACCTGAGTAATATGTAACATATATTTGTTATCGTAATGCGATAAACAAATGCCTGCAGCAGCGCAGGCACGAGCAAGTATCGCGATGCAGCTTCGAAGCTCGTAAAGGAACCCGATTTGTTCGTTCCTGCAAGCACACGGCATGAAAGTGGTCTTGTCGTGGTATGACGCGAAAGAGTATTCATTGATCAGTGCTTGTGCTCTCACACACCGCATTTATAAGAACGGCGAACGTAATCCCGCTGTCAGTTGTAAGCAGTAGCACGATGCAGCTTTGAAGCTCATACACGAATCCGGTTTGTTGTTTTGGCTTGCAAGCACACGGCACGAAAGTTGTCTCGTCGTGTCATGACGCGAAAAAGTGTTCATTGATGAATGCTTGTGCTCTCACCGCATTTATAAGAACGGCAGGCCCGCCGTTAGTTGTAAGCAGTAGATTGAGCAACGGATCCATCGGCTGCTTCTCGTCAGCCACGAGAAAATCTAATTACACGGAGTTTAGTTTCTCCCAAACCCTTATTTAGCATCCAAGTTTCCTCAGTCTGATCGACACAATGCACAAAAATATGCCACACGTTGATGTGCATAGAGCAACCAGATTTGAGGAAGTTCGGAGTTCGGTTTTTAACATTTAAGATAGTCTGGGAAACCGCCTTCAAGAGGAGGTTTTCTGGTACATGGGGCAAGATTGCATTGTCCACTGAAGCGAAAACCGTTCACTTCAAATCCTTCAGGCTGTCGGCCTGCATTATCAAACTCATTATACTCAATAATTAACAAATAATGCTCGTATTTGATTTATATTTGAGTAATGAGGCTTCGCTAACCGTATACTGCCGATACCATAGGTCGTTTTCGAGATACACAGTCAATTTGTGGGGCACAAGGCTTAACGAGGTTTGTTTAGAAAGTTCGTACGTGTCTTCTGTATCTGCTCGGATATATTGACGCAGTATTTCACTGCCATGTCCCCAAGATAAAGTAAATACGGCCTCAAGTCAATTCGAGACAGGTTTTACAGGTCTGGTAGAGTACACGATTGCCCCATATGTAAGAAAGAAAGCGATGTGTTTCGGCTCGTTAGACGCAGCAGTGAATTAAACGCGGCACGGAGACGCAGCAGCGGTTACTTTCTGCAGTAGCTCGACTTTGCCAAATTTTACTACGATGGTAGTTTCTATACGGCGCCGTGCCTCGAGAACGCGTAAATCCTTGAACTGACGTCACACAAGCGCGGTTCGCAGTGCCGCCACCGATAGCACACCGGGCCTATATTGCGCATTCGGCAGCACTGAGCATATATGCGCGCCTGTCCATGGTGATAAGTGAATGGCACGCACTATACCATTGCGAAGGCTTACCGCTGTTGGGTTTCATTTTACGCAGATAGTACATAGTGGATGGTAACTGATCGGTGTCATTTCAAACTTTTGTTGACCTATAGCATCGCACTGTAATTTTGAATTGAATAGCTCTATGTAAAGACAAAGCATTATTAGGAATAACAACCTATGGGACAACTACTTGAAGGACGTATAGTTTTAGCGGTCATGTATATCAGAACTCACGAACGCACGCAAACACACGCAGACAAGTGCACACACACAAACTTTTGTACGCACGCCAAATTGCTGCTAGAGTAGCTGATAAATGACTGTGCTGCGAAAACATGCCAAGTCTAATAATGAGAAAAAAGTATGATCCTGGTGACAAAAGCGATCTTATTAGCGTATTATTCCTGCTTACTTTTGATATTTTCTCAGCTCCCATAGTCATTATGTGAGACTGCCCCTTACGCTCATGATCTGATATTTGGGACCTATCTTTCATAGTGAAAGAATCTACCTGCAGCCCTCCGGGTCATCACCGAAAACTATGACACTGACACGCTTCCCTAACTTTCCGCTTGCGCGCACATGTCATCTTTGGGGTTTGGTGTTATCTAGTTTTCGTGCTCGTCAGACACCTTGTTGGTAGGGGACGCTGATCTGGTGCTCGCCTCTCTTTTGGACGTCGAACCAGTCACTGTGTCCTGTGGATCTAATGGAGTTTTTCTCGAAGACGTATGGCTCGGCTCTTCGTGAGTACCAGCGTACGAGCAGCGTCGCTGGCTACCTGCTTTAATTTCAGGCTTGTTGGGTGTCGGTGAGACCGACTCCACCACAGCATCATCGTCGCCCGATGAGGCCTCTTCTTCCACTGCTATCTGCAGTTGTTGGCAGAGGAGAAGTTAATAGATATGTTACTAGAAATACGTTGGTGTTAATACGATAGCGTAATTATTGGTTCACTCTATTATTCTTTTTTGTAATATGCCTTCATTATTCCTGGTAGCGTGCCTCGGTGATACCTGTACCCCCTAAAACCTTTATGCAAGGATCCTTGTGGAAAATCGGGACAAGCCTGTAAAAAATCTAGACAGCTATAGCCCATTAGTCTTATCTCGTATAACATTCCAATTTCTTGTTGTTGCACTACAACGTTTCACCTTTGCGGTGAAACTGTGTTTTTTCGCTCGCTTCCGCGTAAGCTGAATTGACGAGTTCAGTGATCATCACAAACAGTTTGGACGGAATTGACTGTTGGTAAATACCGGACGACTCTCTTAATGCGCATTATTTAGGTGCGAAGCACTGCAAATATAGTACTCACGTGCAAATTAAGATTTCTTCTTTTAAACGAGGGTACCGAATTTGAGTTGGTGCTGCGCATCGTGATTGTGCAAAAGCTTGCGACCTATAATATTATTGCTAATATTACTACAAATTTGCGAATCTCGCAGTACACTCTGAAAGAAGAGTATGCGTGACTCTTGTCAGATGATTCTGACTTGTCAGGTATACAGCTCTCTTAAGAGAGACACCGTGACTCTCTTGGGGGTGTCAGAGTCGGCACGCTCTAGGGGTATTATGGAGTATTATGAAGTATTATGAACTAGCCCAATGTTCCATTCTGCTAAGCTCTTGAAGTCCCTTTATTATGTTTGGTAGAGTATAGGGACTCTTCAGCGAAGCATCACACTACCGCTTCTGAGGGAGTGGGGTGAGTTTATCTAGTGACATTCCTACGAGTGCAAAATGACACCCTGCGAAGCGCCAAGCGAATCTACAGCTATTTTAGGCTATTCGATCCAACCATGATCTACTTTTGCACCAATACTTTTGAAAACAGTGATGTATTCATTTTAAGCAACTCCAGTAATACTTAGCGTTGTGCCAAGCGATTCCAAAAATTAGTAGTTCCTTTTCAGCAATACTTTCGTAGAACTCGTCAAAACAAGACACTATGTCTAGTGAAGTAATACAGAAATTGCGAAACAATGGTCTGTGAATCCCAATGAACCAGATGAGTTATTTCTCATTTCCGTGCTTGTGTAAGTACAGTCAAGAAAAAATATTTGTGATGAGCATATTGTCAAGTTGGGCAAAATAAACTACAGATATCAGCATTATGTTTCTATATTTACTTCTTATGATTATGAATAAATCGTGAGGGCTGGAGAAATCACACTTGTGGCTTCCTATGCTATCACTTCTCTTCAGCGTGAGCAGCAATGAAAAACTGAAACCTGAAATTAAGAATGTGATATCGTGATGAGAAAACAGAATCGTCATACGGGCAGGATATTGAGCCTCGCCGGCACAACGATAGCGGAACAGCACCTGGAGACACTCAAGCTCGGCCCTAAGTTCTGCGTGGAACCCAGGCTCAGCGCCGTTGAAAAGGTAGCCCTAATGAGGATTGTTTCTAAGAATGTTACGGAGAATGAGAAATCAAGGTGTGTGCCATGAATGTGCGGATGTCATTATGCGTAGTCAAAAAGAAACACAAAAGAAAAGCAGTACGGCTTACTACCTCTTGCGGAGTCCTTAAAAGAAAAAAAAGTTGATGGTGATGACCGCGGATAAAGGAAGAGTTTTTTGTACTGTTGACTGACGGACAGTTCTCTGAAAAAGATTCAGTTTCTCTGATGAAAAACTTCCGGGTAGTGAAAGATGAGCCGAAAAAAATGTTAAGGAAAGGGCGAAGAGCCTCTTGCAGAAACTAAACCTACAAAGCTTGCCTAGAAGTGTAGCGAAGGCTCAGGGGTTACACCTTGAACCTTTCTTTTCGATAAAAATGCATAAAACGAAGCAGCCTTTTCGCACTATCGTTTCCGAAAGAGGCACATGGCAATTGATCGTTTCAACTTATCTGCATAAGCAAATAAAAAAACTAAAAGTGAAGGATCCATTCATTATACAGAACTCGCAAGTAACCGTTGAAGAATTGCGTTGACCTAGGTTTCACGGATGCACGGCATTCAGTGTAGACGTAGTGGATCGAAATTATTCCCTTCCACAGTGCGAGCTAATGAAATGTGTGAAAGAATGCATTACGGAGGACAACGAAGAGCAAAATTTCTAAAACGAATGTGGTTTAAACGTGGAAAGCTTTATATAGTTATTGTTGTTCTATTTGCAATCAACCTTCATTTTTTGGGAAGGGAAAACGATGGTTCACAAAGCGGGGGTCTTTATTGGGTCTAAAGTGGCTCCAGTTCTCAGCGACATGTTTCTCAAGAAAGTTGATTCCAGGCTAGAAAAAAAGTTGGAGGGGAAGGTGGTTCGTGTCACCCCTTACGTGGATGATTACTTAATAGCAGTGCCCAAAAAGGAGGAGCGCAAGAGTGTTGAAAAGGTTCTGCAAATCTTTCGAAAAACAGGGGTGGGGCTGACGTTCACCTGCAAAATGCCTTCACAGCATGCCTTACAGTTCCTATACATAAAGACGACTTTTCTCAACCACCACCCTTGTTTGGCGTATAACCCAAGATCTGTAAAACCTTTGCCTAATTACAAGTCCGGCAATTCAAAATTAGTGAAGAAGGGCATCGCTACGTCTAGCGTCTGCGTTGAGATCCTGAGAGAGAGAACACAAGAAGAAAGGCAGGGAGGTTAACCAGGGCTGAGCCCCGGTAGGCTACCATGCACTGGGGAAGCGGAGAGGGGAATGAAAGTTATAGAGGAGGAGATAAAAGGTCCCTGACTGGGCCGACGTGTTAAAGTCGTGTTGGCACCAGGCGGAACAAAGCTTGTACGAACAGGTGTGTCACCTTCAGGTAGCCAGCTTCCCGACGCCCGTTATCACTTCTGTTTGCGAAGGTCTGATACGTCAGATCAAGTAGTGTGAAAAAAGTGTTACAAAAAAGATAGGTCAAAGAAATGCACCACCATGCCCTACAAGCATAGATTAGCCCATGGACTAAAAAATTTGGCATCTCAATACGATGTACAGGTTATATTCTCAGCAAAAACCAAAATAATAAAATTATGCCCTATGGTGAACAAAAAGCATGATAAAGAGAGCTCTAGCCAAAATAAATGCGGTGTAAACACAGAGACGCCTCACTACTCTATGTGCTAGGGGTGTACAGAATTCCTTTAACATGCGGAAGGGTTTATATTTAGCTAACAGGGTGTTGTCTTTATGTACGATTGAAAGAACACTCGGAACCTTCAAGACGATGCAGGAAGTACGCGAATTTGCCTTCGCACTTCCACACGTGTGAATGCAGCTGCCCTTGTTGAATGAAACGACAGTGCTCTTCAAACATAGCGATCAGATCACGAGAGAACTAGTGGAAGCATTCTATATCAAAAAAGAAGGGGAGTCCGGCGTCAGTCAGACATCAATATCTTTATATGAAAAAGAAGAAATCTTAATCAGTACCATGTTTGTTTGAATAGAATCTGCTGCGCCTGCGCAGTTACCCGTAGCGCAATATTGTTAAAGACGTTGACACGATCCTTCGCTGGCCCTCTGCGCATGTTCTGTGCGTTTTCATCTTATGTGTTCAGATAGCTTGTATATTTCAATAAATTCTTCAGTTGAAAGTCTGGGCTTGTTTGTGTCTCTTCTCTTTGTCCCGTGAGTTTGTGCGCTGGTACTGCACATAATCGCAGGCTGAGAAAGCATAACTCCTTCCTGGTGCAGCGTAGACTGTCCAGTGGCTGTGCGTGTTGTTTTCCCAGATAATTATGCTGCCCAGTCTTGCATTTTGGCTGGAACACATGCCTGAATACCATGTTGTCTGTATGATATTTGTGTTTTCTGTGCAACAACAAAAAAACTAATAATATACTTCACATAGCGAAAATACATTTAACATCTGAAATACTTGGCGAAGTTAAACGCCAAATCGAGGCGAGGGCAATATAACTCTATTTAATATAACTCTATATAGTTTAACATAATTGAATGTATTAGCAAGTAGGCAAATTTCACGAGGCGCACCTAACGCGAAGCGATATGCTGTGTTGTGACCCCATGCATCAACCCAAGTTATTAAGGTTGTTTTAGCGCGCAAAACGAAAAAGGACTCTGCTTTGTACTCTAAACAATAAAAAAAAACTTGCCCAGAATCACACTTCTCCGTCATCCCGGCAAAACAGTTCGCGCGAATATTCTCTCTAAGTAAACAAATGCTGATTTGTCATCAAATAGTCAAAACTAAATTGTTTGAAGGCGTTATTCTCGTGCTCACGCAGTTAAAAAAGCACTGAACGCAACAACGTCAGAGCGGTACTATTTCACTTCGAGTGCTCCACAATATAAATCCGCAGGTCCAGCCTTCAGTATGGTGTATCTCCTCAATAAGCAGCACTGGCCGAACACACAGGTCGAGCACAGGGCGCAGGTACATATAAAACTGAACACCGACTAATGAACTCTATGGATCGAAAAGCCAAGCGCACCACACGCACACACACGGGAGAGTATTTCGCCAGCGCGCGCAGTGACATGTAACACGACGCCGTTCGCTTTCCTGTGCTCTGTGCCTACTGCGCACGCGTAGCGATCCCGGGCAGCCGAGGTTGCCTAGGCGACGAGAATTGATGGCGCCGGTGGCCCTTGCACACCAGCTAGATGCGGTTTAACGCTAGCTCCGGCCTTCTATTGGTTGCCCGGGCCGCCACTTTTTTATTTGCGACAATGATCTGTTGCGTTTACTTAGTTCTTTACCAGTGCATTTGAATCGCAGAGAACATTGTGACGGTGCAGTGCGGCCAGCACGAGCTGCTAGTCAGAGCGCGCATTTGCAATTCGCAAGTTTCATAGAGTGTTGCCCCGCCGTGGTGGTCTAGTGGCTAAGGTACTCGGCTGCTGACCCGCACGTCGCGGGATCGGATCCCGGCTGCGGCGGCTGCATTTCCGATGCAGGCGGAAATGTTGTAGACCCGTGTGCTCAGATTTGGGTGCACGTTAAAGAACCCCAGGTGGTCGAAATTTCCTGAGTCCTCCACTACGGCGTCTCTCATAATCATATGGTGGTTGTGGGACGTTAAACCCCACAAATCAATCAGTTTTATAGAGTGTCACGGCGCCCCGCAGCCACCGGCGGAATTTTTTCAAAGAGTATCGGTCGGTGGGCCGGCGGTGCTCCTGGGTGCATTGGCTTTGTGTTGTTCGAGTCATCATCGCGGCAACAAAATGCCTAAATTTAAAGCCTTCAAATGAATTGCATATGCTGCTTGCTGCAGTGTACAAACAGAGCATCATACAGTCAGCCTCAATTCCTTCCCAAGAGATGAAGCGAGGAAAAAGGAATGGATAGTGAAGTTAAGAATTGGCAAGTCGGCCACATCACTGATGAAAGTGTGCAGCGCACACTTTATCGGCACCGACTACTTCTGCAGCAACGTAGGTGAGAAAACGAGATTATTTGATTTTTGCTTGCGTCGAGTCCCGGTTTATGGTCGCTGCTACTTCTCGCCTCGAGAGAAACGCATATGTTTACATCTTGGGCTGCACCCAGTATGTCATCGGTAGGTCGAGCTGCACAGTTGTAGACAGCGCAGCAGGACTGAGCAGCTTAGGTCATCCCATATGCTCTAGAAAGACGTGACCATATATGTGAATTCAAGACAAAGACGTATTGTTTGTGAAAGATGCACTTGGCGTCTTGTGAAAGGCGCACTCTGATACTTTCTGTGGGCGCCATATAGAATCACCCGCTGTGCCACCTATAGGCGACGAAACTTGCGAATATTTAGGAGCAATATTTAGCGCACGTTCTCCAACCTAATGTAATGAATACGGGTGAAAATGCGAAGATTATGGCTTTTGCTTAGCTCTATGGATCTTTAAGTACTGCGCATTCATGGTCACACAGGCGACATTTTATCAGCACTTTCATTTTGGTAAAGACATTACTCTTCGCAACATTGCACGTGCGTGCTGTGAAGAGGACGAAGAGGACAGCGCATACGCACATGTGCGCGCTTTTATGCAGAAAACAATAGCGAGAAAGAAGAGGAATGCTCTGGTGCGTGGTAAATATAAAGACTGCCCTGCTGCTACTATATCACTCTGATACTACTTCTGTCTTCACGTCGCGACAATATTGTTACTCAAATTAAGGTAAATTAATGGGGGGGTTTAATGGGCCCTGATCCCGCGATCACAGTATAATGATGATGATCACCGCCATGGCTCGTACCCACTCAGGGGGATCGCAGTGGAGGCAACGTCGTCTTCCTTCTCTTCCCACGCTTCCGTTGTTTTTCCTGGTAGTGATACTTTGTATCATTCCTCCTCTCTCAGGCGAAGCCCTCTGGGCGAGTCATTCTTGCATCCTTCGTGTAAACGGCTTCAGGCGGGCAACATGCGTCACCTCCGTCTTGCATGAACGTCGGCCACTAGTGGTGACACGTGCAATTTCATAGTTGACCTCGCTGACACGACGGAGTATCACAAAAGGACCGGCATAGTGTGCCAGTAGCTTTTGGCTCAAGCCACGTCTGCGTATTGGGGTCCACACCCACACTAGATCACCGGGGACATAGGTTACATGCCTGTGTTGACTGCCGTAGCGAGTTTTGGATGACTCCTGCGCTGCCAGTGTACGTAAGCAGGCAAGTCGATGGGTCTCTTCTGCACGACACAAGGTTCCCGCAGTTGTTAAATCGTCATGGATGACAAAAGGAAAGATAGTGTGCAGCGTATGTCGAGGTGAGCGAGCGTAGAGCAGATAGAAAGGGCTATAGCCTGTCGTTTCGTGTTTCGACGTGTTGAAGGCGTATGTGACGAATGGTAATACTTCATCCCAGTTTTTGTGGTCAGAGGCGACGTACATTGACAACATGTTGATCAACGTTTGGTTTGTGCGCTCGGTGAGACCGTTAGTTTGCGAATGATACGCAGTTGAATGTCGGAACTTGGAGGCACACAAACGAAGTAATGATTCGACAATATCAGCGGTAAATTGTCGTCCATGGTCACTTATTATCACGCGAGGAGGTCCGTGTCGGAGGATGACTGAATGCAACAGGAACTCCGAAACCTGGACTGCTGTGGCGGAGCATAAGGCAGCCGTCTCGCAGTACCGCGTCAGGTAGTCGGCGCATACAATTATCCACCGGTTACCTTTTGAGGAGCGTGGAAATGGCCCCATCAGATCAATTCCAACCTTTTCAAAAGGGGAACAGGGAGGCTTTACCGGTTGCAGGTGACCAACTGGACCCGAGGAGGGCCGCTTGTGGCTCTGGCACTGCGTACAGCTGGCCACGTAGTTCTGAATTGTTTTGCTCATTTTCGGCCAATAGAACCGCTCTTTCGTGCGACTAAGTGTTCGTGCGGTGCCTAGATGGCCAGAGGTGGGGTCATCATGCGTGAGACGCAGAACAGACGTTTGGAGGGACGCAGGAACAACCAGCAGAAAGCGGGCGCCCGTCGTGGACAAGTTTCTCTGGTAAAGAAGACTATTTTGGACGCAGAATCGGCCTTCGCTTAATGAATTTGTCGCTCCAGGGAAGAGAGCTTTTAAGCTTGGGTCATTACGCTGCTCAGCGGTGAAAGTCATGGCATCAGAAAAGCCAGACGACAGAGAAGCGATAAGGTAGTCAAAGTTATCGGATTCACAATCTGTCGATGGTAGCGGTATTCTGGAGAGGCAATCCGCATCAGCGTGTAGACGGCCAGTCTTGTATGAGATGGTGAAGACATGTTCTTGCAAACGAATCACCCATCGTGCGAGGCGGCCGGATGGGTCACGAAGGTTGATGAGCCAACACAGGGAATGGTGATCTGTGACGATAGTGAACGGGCGACCATAGATGTATGAGCGAAACCGTTGCACGGCAAAGACTACCGCTAGACATTCCTCTCGGTCACTGTGTAGTTGCGTTCAGGCTTGCTTAAAGAACGACTTGCGTACGCCACAAAGTGTTCCTTCTTGCCAGAACGCCGAACGAGAATGGCACCGATACCTATGCCACTTGCATCTGTGTGAATTTCCGTGAGCGACGAAGGATTGAAGTGCCGAAGTATTGGCTGCGAAGTTAACAAACACTTGAGCTTGTGAAAAGCGGCATCACACTCTGAGGTCCACTGAAACAGGCTGTTCTTGCGTAGAAGGCTCGTCAGGGGGGGAACCACATCCGCAAACTTGGGTACGAACCGGCAGAAATATGAGCAGAGCCCGATGACGCTACGCAGTTGTTTCACAGATTTAGGACGCTCGAACGATTCAACGGCAGCGGTCTTTTGTGGGTCAGGTCTAATGCCATCTTTGTCGACGAGATGTCCTAACACCAATGTCTGTCGCTCGCCAAAGTGGCACTTTTTCGAATTCAATACAAGGCCAGCTTTTTCAATGCAGCTTAGCACGAGGTCTAGACGAGTGTTGTGCTCCTCAAACGTACGTCCAAAAATTACGACATCATCAAGGTAACACATGCATATATGCCATTTTAAACCACGCAATATAGAGTCCATGAATCTTTCGAATGTCGCAGGAGCATTGCATAATCTGAATGGCATAACGTTGAACTCGTAAAGTCCGTCGGTCGTAACGAATGCCGTCTTTTCTTTGTCAGCTGCGTGCATCGGAATTTGCCAGTAACCTGATCTCAGGTCGACAGATGAAAAGTAGGACGCGGAAAGCAGGCAGTCTAGAGCGTCATCGATGCGCGGCAGTGGATAAACGTCTTTCTTGGTAACAGAATTCAGTCGGCGGTAGTCAACGCAAAATCTCCACGTACCATCCTTTTTTTCTCACTACAATGACAGGAGCAGTCCGCGGATTTGCCGATTCCTGTATTATTCCCTTTTCCAGCATTTCTTGGACTTGCTCGTTGATGATCTTGCACTCCGATGGTGCCACTCGATAAGGTTTCTGCCTAATGGGATGCGCCGACTCGGTGTGGATCTGATGACGTATCCGGGACGCTGGGATTAAGGGCCTTTGGCTATTTTTAGAAAAATCGAACACTTTCGAGTGCTTGGATAGAACGTCGAGCAGTGTATGACGTTCGCTTTGGCCAAGTGGCTTGCTGACCATTTGTAGCAATATGGCATCTTCTGAACCTTCTAAGCCTAGATGTTCATTTTGGCTTGTAGCATCAAAAAGCGCAACCAGCGTCGTACATGATTCGTGTCTAAATACTGCAAGTTTCATGCCGCGTGGCAGAATTGCAGGCTCCATGGAACTGTTCATTGTCCACACACCTGCCCGTCCATCAACGACTGGCACTACGCAATGGCGAATGAGAATGTTCTTTTTCAGGCATGCCAAGAGAATCGGTTCGAGCGTGGCGTCAAACGTGCCACAGTTGTTGCTAGAACATGTCACGGGAACACACACAGCAGAAAATGCAGGAACGACTGTGTCCACGGAGACGAAAAAGATGCATTCCTCCGGACTGGAATTTTCCAAGAGCGCTATTGGGAAAGTACCGTGTATAGAAAGATGCCCACTTCTGCAGTCTACAGTTGCCCCACACTCACACAAGAAGTCAATACCCAAGATAACGCCATGTGTAGACCGCGGAATAACCGCAAACTCTGTGCAAAACACCTTGCCACACAGCGAGACGTCCACAGTACAATATCCCACCGGACACAACACGTCACCACTTACACCACGAAATGTCACCCCACGGTTCAGGCAAAACATCACTTTTGGTCCCAGCAGGTTTTTAAAATTTACACTCATCACCTAGACTGTCGCGCCTGTATCCACAAGTGCCATAGTAGCCACTCCATCGACAACTACAAGAACTTTGTTCTTCAACATAAACGCTGACGGGGGTATACCTGTAGATATCACCTGTGATCTCGCAGCCTTACCCCCACTGGCCGCACCGACTAGGTTTCCGGTGGCGGTGTACGTGCGCGTCGCCGTGGCGATGGCGATCGTGGAGCACGGAGAGCTGGTGGTGGTGTCAAACTTCAATCAGAGGCCGGCGAGGGGTAGCGTGATCCGGTAGGTGCGCGTGGTTTCCGTGACGTGGAGAGCGGATGGTCGAAAGGTTGGTGAGATATGTGCCAAGACTGTCGCTGATATGGGCGGTGGTCACAAAAACGTGCGATGTGACCCGGGACACCACAGTTGTAGCATACCGGACTTGGTCGAGGGGCACGCGTTTGCTCAGAGTAACGACTCCTCTCGGAAGGCATGGGATAGTGGTACCGTCCTTCGAAGGCCCTGTAGGGTGGCGATGTTGGGTAAACAGGTGGGTGAAAACTTCGTTCGTAGTTGGGAGATGGTTGACGGGAGAATCCAGCCTGCCATGTGCCTTGATATTCATAAGCGTCTGTTGCGTTGATCGATGGTTGCCATGGTGGAAGAGAAACAAGAGTCCGCACACGTTCTGGTTCGCTTACGTACCCATCCTGAAAATCGCTGGAGCGATGATAGCTCTGCTGACATCGAAGCAGCTCTTTTCTAACGATATGCCGTATGGTCAAAGCAAGGTCGTTAGGCGGCACTGCTTCAACACTAGCCACAGTGGGGACGTTGAACAGGCGGCCGAATTTCGGAGAAATTCGTCGCATCTTGAGGGATTCAAAGGTACGACAGGGCTTCATCACGTCGGACACGGAGTTCAAGCAGTCTTTCCCAATTAAGAAATTGTACACGTCTTCGGCTATACCCTTGAGAACGTGTCCAACCTTGTCTTCTTCAGACATCCTCCCATTCACGATCTTGCACAGCTTCAATATTTCTTCAATGTATGTCGTACATGTTTCTGCTGGAAGCTGTGCCCTCTGAGGCAATGTCTGCTCCGCGCGTCTCTTCTTTGCGTCCGAATCACCGAAGCACTTCTGCACTTCTTCAACAAAACGTTCCCAAGTCGTGAACATGTCCTCGGAGTTCTCGTACCACATAAGGGTGGTGTCAGTTAACGAGCATACGACTTGATTGAGCTGTTCGTTCGAGTCCCAGCCATTGCTTCTGCTCACCCGATTGTAGTTCTTGAGCGACACGTCAACGTCTTCTCCTGAGGTCCCGCCGAAGTTTGGTGGCACTCTGTAGTATGGCACGGAACCCATCGGAGTTGGCCTCGAAGCGTTGGATGGCTGCTCTTGGGCCGTTACGATCGGCGAAGGTGGAAGTCCTGCGAGGCGGCGGCTGCGACGAAGTCCTGGTAGTGAAGCTTCCGTCTTTGGGTTCGTCCTACCCAGCACCTTCCACCAAATTGTTACACAAATTAAGGTAACTTAATGGGGGGGGGTTTGTGGGCCCTGAGTCCGCGATCACAGTATAATGATGATAATCACCGCCATGGCTCGTACCAACTCTGGGGGATCGCAGTGGAGGCAACGTCGTCTTCCTTCTCTGCCCACGCTTCCCTTGTTTGTCCTCGTAGTGATACTTTGTATCAATATATTTTTACTTAGCTTGCAGTCCTTGGAACAAGACCTCGGCTGAAAATATCTCGGCAATGTTAATTTCTCGCTTTCTACAAAGTCAAGGCTTTGACCGAAACACGTCTGCTCGCGCTCGGGAAGTAACATAAAATTAAAAGAAGGGGATTCACAAGAGAAAGATAGAAAACTGCAGAATGCGTTTCGGCTCCCTTGAGGAGAGCTTTGCTCGCAATTCAGTCAACAAGGTTCTCGTCAGTGTGAGCAAAGCTGCATCAAGGTCACCAAAATGTCTTTATTCTCCATTTTTTAAGGTTGGTGTTCTCTTCTTAATTTTCATGCCGCACTTTCAAAGACACATGAAGAGGAATATTTGCTACAGTAATTAAATAAAACGTGCGTGCTAAAAATACATCACATCAATGTTTGTTTTTGAGACCTGATGACCCGTTGACGTGGTAGGTTATGGCTAGTCGACTGTGTGGATATTTTTTTGCAGGCGGTGGACGTTTTACGTTCAGCTTTAAAGCTTCAATGTTATGGGGGATGGGGGAGAGAGTGTTTCGTTTATGGCTACGCCAATGTGCGCAACACTGCCTTGATTCAGGCAAGTTAGTGCACTTTGTGAGGGTTCACTAATCACGCGAACAATTCAAAATAAAGGAAAAGGTACAAGAGAATTGGTCCTTACTCTATTGGACAAGCGGTGCTCCTGTTGTATCTTCCGCTTTATAGTAGTTTTCGTGCTTTATCGATGAACACTGCGCTTCGTTCACAATACTTCCTGCTTTGATTCATTTAGAGACCCGCAAGCAGCTAATTGATTGATTTATATGTGGGGTTTAACGTCCCAAAACCACCATATGATTATGAGAGACGCCGTAGTAGAGGGCTCCGGAAATTTAGACCACCTGGTGTTCTTTAACGTGCACACAAATCTGAGCACACGGGCCTACAACATTTCCGTTTCCATTGGAAGCAGCTAGTGGTAGGAGCCTTGCTGGTATCAAGATGGTTAATGTATACTTACAATATAAACAAAACTGCCCGAAAGTATTGTGCATTTCTAGACTTCTTCATAACACCCCACACCCTAAGGTAAAATTACCTGAAAAAGGAGTAACAGAGCCCAACAGGCACGCGTGATGAACGGATAGACCGTTGAGGAGCAACCACAGAGGGAAGCGTGCCGCGTGCAAATCACTTAGTCTCCGAAGGGATGAACCGCCTGGGGAATGCAGGCAGTGCACAAAGCGTTGCCAAGGGCTCTAGCCGTCCTCCTCCTCTCCTGGCCCCGTGTTTCCCCAGATTTTGCTGACAACGGTATGTGTTGCGTCACGCTCGGAGTGCTCGACCACGGCTGCCTGGATTCAACGATCTAGGAATTACGACGTGGTGCTTGTGTGTACGCTTGAATGAGCGTGGGCTGCTGCTTTTACATTTCGCTGCACCCATGAAGTCTGGAGCAAGTCTCTACACGTCACCACGCCGCGCTGTATATCTCTGGCTTCAAGATAGTCACGACCAACACACGACAGCAACAGTTGGAAAGACCAACATGGCGGCCGAAAAGACAGCAGGGCTATCGGATATATACTTCAGTCCGACTCAGGGCAGAAATCAGCACTGGATTCTTTCGCAAGTAGGTTATCATTATTTATTCTACTCTACTTGTGGCGTGTGCGATACGGATCGCGCTTGGTGGCAACGGGCTCGGTCGTGTTGTATATCGCACGCACGAAATGCACCACGAAGGTGAGCCTGGGCGTCTGCAGTTCGCCTGTGATTTGCGACCACCTGGAAATTGGCCGCCATCGCCGTTGGCCTCCCGTACGCTCGCTCAACGAGTGCTCTTCTGTCTTCGCTCCCGCGATGAGCTCCGGGCTGACGATATTGGGCTGAGACCTCGTCGCTGTATTGGGAGTCATCGAAAATACGTTGCGGGTTCTCGTAACGAACTTAGTTGTAGTATGCCGAACGCTGTAAGTGCACCAGCACGGGCTGGCGGGGCTTTCGCTAGCGTCGAAACTCAATGAAAATTGGTCGCCATTACAGTTGACTTTCCGTCAGTCGGTCGCAAGCAGCTCGGTGCCATCCGTTGGCCGCGGCGGCGGACTCGCGTTTGCAAGCTGCACTCGGTGGACTTTGTGGAAATGGGCCGCAGTACCGTCGATTTTTGTGGCGCTAGCTCCAAACCAGCTCGGTGCTGTTCGTGGTGGCGGCCAAGCGTACGCTCGCTCTCCTGTTCGAAGTTGGCTGGTGGCAGACACTCCGCGTGCAGCGCCGTGCTTGGTCTTGCGTTCGCTTGCTCGAGCTGAATGACGTCGCTCGCTTAGGACTCGCTGACTTTTTGGCGGTACGGTGGGTCGCGGAGTTACGGCTATGGTCGCCGCTCCTAAGCTGTTGCGGTACGAGGATCGAAATGAGTCTTTGGCGATGTTTGACCTGGTGGTGAAATAATAACATGTCATATATCACGTATGTTTTAGATGCGGAAGCATCTTATACTCGCGCCTTGTAGTGCGCCGTCCGCGCCGTCCGCACCGCTTCTCGAACATTCGATAGCTGACGCGCGCGCATGCGCCGTCGCGCCGTCGCCCACCATCTGTGCCGCGCGCGCTTCTCCTTCGAGAACATTCGACAGCTGACAGCGCATGCGCCGTCGCGCCGTCGCCATCTGTGCCGCGCCCGCGCTTCTCCTTCGAGAACATTCGACAGCTGACAGCGCATGCGCCGTCGCGCTGTATATATACTCAAGGTCGGCGCTCGCTCGCTCAGTTGCCGCTCGTCCATTGGTTTGTACGGCGCGTTGACGTCCGAAGTCGCCGTGAAATGAATGCCAATGAATCCACAAACAGAATCATCGACGTCCCTTCGACCAGCGCCGGCCAAACTGTTGGCGAAACCGCAAGCAAGTCGTCGTCGTCGTCGTCGTCGTCCGAAGACAAGGCAGCGCAGAGAAGAGCTCGCGACGCCGAACGTAAACGTCGGCGTCGAGCGGAAGATTCTCAACTTAGAGAACGTGAAGCCGCTGAGAGACGTCAGTGTCGAGCAGCAGTCCGAAGTCGCCGTGAAATGAATGCCAACGAATCCACAAACAGAATGATCGACGTCCCTTCGACACTCGCTGAAACGCGCAACGCACGACGACTGCAAACACCACCAGCCGACCACCATTCGCGGAACCTACATCGACCACGTCTTTGCAAATTTCGACCTACGACCGATGCAACCCGATCCACTCACTCTTTACTTCCGCATCCTCCTCAGTGTTCCCCCGAGGGAAGCTGCGGGCAATTTTTTTATTTCACCTTGCACGCCCCGCCGCGGTGGTCTAGTGGCTAAGGTACTCGGCTGCTGACCCGCAGGTCGCGGGTTCAAATCCCGGCTGCGGCGGCTGCATTTCCGGTGGAGGCGGAAATGTCGTAGGCCCGTGTGCTCAGATTTGGGTGCACGTTAAAGAACCCCAGGTGGTCAAAATTTCCGGAGCCCTCCACTACGGCGTCTCTCATAATCATATGGTGGTTTTGGGACGTTAAACCCCACAAATCAATCAATCAATTCACCGCACGTGTTTCTCATATGCATTCGTATTCATCTCTGTCATGTCTGACTCACTATTTTACATACTTATTGTGCAGCCGTGGGCACACACGGTGCTGAAGACTGTGTCGCTGGCGTTCGCGATGCCTGTCACCCATCTCTTTCGTCGGAGCAGCTTCAGAAGGACTGTGTGAGATGGGAACGTAAAGTTATTTGTGTGTCATATTTTACACGTATGTTTTTATAATAACTGGCAAGTACTTGTCAAATGCATGCATTTTCATCTTATGTCACGTGTGTCTAACTATTTTTACTATCTTATTGTACCTACAGCCGTGGGAACACAACAGGCAGAAGGCTGCGTGCGCTGGCGTCTGCAAAGCCTGTCATCTATCGCTTCCCTCGGAGGAGCTCCGCAAGGAGTGAACAAGATGTGACAACGAGACTGTACTTGTACACTTAAACATGAATTCACCTAAAAAAATGAAGAAACATCATGTGTATGTAGAAATATAAAATATTTCGATGTCTCACTTTTGTCTTTCGTTGTTGCTGTGACTGCGAAAGCAGTTACACATAGGTGGCTAACTACTTTTTCGCGTGTTCTTTTCTGTGCTATTTGTTGCTCCTTGCGCAGAAAAACTGGCGTAAAAATTATTAGGCCTGGCTGAAAATAAACGAAAAAAATGTTTGAACTGGTGATAAAAATTCATCCGATTGGAGTATTTGAGTGGATCAACCATTAGTCGGGCGAGGTGCAACTATGAGGACGAACGGTTGGCCGGTAAGGTGTAATTGTAGGGATTAACAGTTGCCCTATAAGGTGCAAATGTGAAGACTAAATGTTAGTTCTTTGAGGTGAATTGTGGGACTAACAGTTAGTTACTAAGGTGTAATTGTGAGGACTAAATCTTAGTCCCTTGAGCTCATCTGTGGGAACTAACTGTTGGCCCCGGTACCGTTAGTCCTTAAAGAAATTAATGGTTGTGGCAGCCCCATTGGTCCCCAAAAAGACGAACCACACACCATTTTATTACCCTTTTGCCTCAGAGTACAAACATAAGGGTGCAATTGAGGCGTTTTGAGGGTGTCTTATTGACGAACACCTCAAGTTTTGAAATAGTTGTGTAAAAATGGCGTTAATATGGGTGCTTTTGAAGCGTATACTCGTTTTAAACTCTTTTGGGTGTAAAAGTCTTGCAGTGCATCAAGGCTCGATCACACGTGCTCTTTGCATCTGGCACTAAACAGAGATATTAAGGGCCAACGTTACACTTGTTAAAATAATTTTAGCATGAGTCAGACGGCTGGCGCGAATGCTCTCGGCGTGCTGACGGCCAAGCAAGCGCTCTTTTCGCGAAAGGGCGTCTGCTCCACCGGAGCAAGACAGGTGGCATCTGTTCGAACTGCAAGTGCGAAGGAGAGGAGATCGAAGAGAAGAACTAGCGGAGAAAGAAAGTGTCGCTACTTTGCGAAGATTCAGGGGTATTACAGTGAGTGGGGGAACCCACCACAACGACACCAAACGACAAACATGCGATATTTAGGGCGTATAGACCCTTTTAGAAAAAATGGCACCACTAGAAGCGTGGAAGCAAACGACAGTCTGCCGCCATTGTGAGGGCACTGCAGAACACGACGCAGGCTGTGCGACGCTCATGCGCGTTTAGTGCAGCGGTGTGACACCTCTTGCGTTCCTGCAGGACGCGGACCATGTCGGGAGGGCATGCCGATGAGAGTCTCTTGTAGGCCGGATCCATGCATTGCCAGTCATAACAAACCAAAGTGCTCGTACAACCCATTGAAGGGTACAAAATATTGCTCATTGTGCAGCAGAAGCAGCTCAGAAATCTTATCGGAGAGTACTAGGAGCTCGTTCAAGCTAGAAAGCGGTGCGATTGCAGCGGAGATTACGGAGAACTAGCCGCGAACTCAAACATCAAAGCACTCACGCATTGCCCCACCGCGGTGGTCTAGTGGCTAAGGTACTCGGCTGCTGACCCGCAGGTCATGGGATCAAATCCCGGCGGCGGCGGCTGCATTTCCGATGGAGGTGGAAACGTTGTAGGCTCGTGTGCTCCAATTTTGGTGCAGGGTAAAGAACCTCCGGTGGTCTAAATCTTCGGAGCTCTCCACTATGGCGGTGCTCATAATCAAAAAGGAGGTTTTAGGACGTTAAACCCCACATATCAAGCATTCACGCATTTGACAGCTCGATTTCCATGCCCTCATGATCGCACAAGCTATTCCACGCTTTTTTGCGAAGCGAAACTGACGAAAAGCTCACCGTTAGGAGGCGTAATAATGAAAAAGATCTACACGGTGGCACTTTAGACCCAGGAAACCAATCGGTGCGCACTTCACGAGAGTTCTGTGACTTCTCTAGAAATGGGAACTCTCTTTTCTGGGCCTACCTTACGAAAGGGCTTAAATGAGTACCCCAAAACAGTAATCGCATTATGACCCTCCTTTAACGTTTTTTATGTGAAACCTTCTAACAACACATTTGTATTTTCAACGAGAAGTATTAATGTTCAAACATGGTGCTTCACGTTTGCATTGGCGCTGGTGCAACTGATTATCTGGGACAATCTGAAACAGCAGTAAGTCCGATCTGTGCTTGGTTTGGTCAGATACAAAAGGAATAAAATACTCTTACGTTCTCGGGAAAAAGAGGGGCGCTTATCACAACATTAGCGTTCTCGTCACCGGCCACCCTAGTACTTTTTGCGTTGAAAGTTCATAGTGGCGCCAAAGGCAAGATAGATTTTTTTCACAGTATAACCTCAGTGATGGGTTAAGTTATTAAGGCGAAGGCCTCAGATGCATCACCAAGCGCGAAAACTAAACCGTCGGCATTGGCGTCAACGCGAGTGATGCGAAAATCACAATCGTGTGATTACATCCACATATGACGTTATTATGACTTCACTTCACGTCACCCCATGGTCATCTCTTGGTTAATTTTGGGCCCATCCCAAGGACAGTGTGAAACAACGTCGTTTACAGAGAGCTTTCATTGGGGGTGGGAGAGGCGTAATGAAATCGAATTAGAAGAAAGAAAAGTTGGCTCTGACATTCTAGGCGTCTTAGAAAAATACATGAAGGGCTGTTGCAACACCTTCACCTGGTTATCTAGGCAGGCACCAGCGGAGGAGTGGGCGTTTTCTTGATGCTGCGTGTTGGCCAAAATCTGCAATACAGCTGCCGTAGCCCTGGCTTCCGCGTCCTTCTCTCTCTTGAGGACCCGCAGCAAACCCTGTCGGCCTCTCGTCTTCGTTCAAGATCGGCCTGGAACTGTCGCTGCTCGCGGAGCAGCCATTCCTGGTCGTGCATTCGCTGCCTCTGCTCAGATCTCTCCTCTTGGCGAATGCTCTCTTCGCGCAGTAGCCGGCTACGTTCACGGAGCTGCTCGTCCCAGCGAATGTCGTCTTCGCGTCGAAGAATTTTTGCCAAGCTCGGACCCCTCAGATCGTCCGAATAGCTGTGGCTGTCACCGGTACAGCCAGGACATTTGCTGCAACAGGCGTTCGTTGTTTCAGGTATACTTATGCTCGAAGTAGATGGAAAAGGTAGCTGACGAGACCCGTGTAATGTCGATACTGAAGGTGGCTGACAGGTGCATGTTGGGTCTGTCTTATTCATGGTCCAAGCGATTACCTTTTTAGCGGGGATCGGCCTCTCCTCCCTGGAAGGGCTCGGCCGGCTCTGCGGGAGTGCAGTTCTGAAGGCCTCCGCCTCGACAGGAGCCTCGGCATGAAAAAGTTCGCCTGCCTGTTGGGCAGGTTTAACTGCTAAACTGGAGGCGCTGCCACCATGGCGACTCCTGCTGGCATCCATAGCCACAAGCGTCATGTTTCTTTCACAAGGAACCATGGCAGTGCTCGTTACAGCAGTCATAGCGCGTTCCGGTAGAACGTTTTGTGCTGGTTGAACGTAGGGCCGGCTCGAAGTTGCCTCGCCGATTCCTGATGGCACGACGTTTTGGTATGCGTGACTGTAATTTTGAGCTTGATTTGGCTGTTGTCCATAAGAAGCATCTATGCTGTAGACCTGCTGCATCGTGGACGGGTGACCACTTAGTAGCTGGCCACCAGTCTCCTTAGAGCGTCTGGCTTGGTGAGAAACTTGTGGATATGTGTACCTAGGAAGTGGGGCTCTCGGTAGGGGTGAAGGCCCATGGTTGTATCCTTGGCCCTGGGCGAACATTCCTAGGTTCGACGACAATTTATCTGCTCTAGGGCGTTGATAAACGACTTGGTTAACAAGACGTGCCAGGGGAGCTCGAGTGCTGTTCAAAAGTAGCGCAGGATTTGGCTGTAAGTACGTTCGCTGCATTGTAGTTGGTAAGTACGATTGGTATTCAAGTCGAGGACCACCATAGCAGTATGGCGGAAGGAAGCGTTGGTTTTTCATGAAGCGTGGCGGTTCTCGGTACATATTACTTATACTGCTTGTTCCATCTGTTGGATCGATCCAGTTATACCTGGCGCCACTACGAACATCTTGCTCGGGCATCGCGGCTTTTCTATTGTTTTCAAACGAAGAGTAACCAAGCCACCGTCAGTGGGGTATTGTGGTGGATGCAACGTCTTCTGTATGATCTTCTCGCTCAGTCTCATTCCCAGAAAGGCCTTCCTCGTAACCTCACTTATTTTGTTCCACGGACTCTTCGTGTGCGTTGTACTTGGTCCTATTTGTCCTCGCAGGCCTGTGTATCGTTTTGTGCTTGTGCTTTCTTCCAGGCACTCCGTCTTCATCATCGTTGCTTCCATCGTCAGATAATTGGTCGGCATCTACCAGGCTGTCTCGTTCTTTCTTTTCTGCCACCTTACAACTTGCGCATAAATTTGCTCCAACTGTCGTGCCATTTCGTGAGTGGAGACTCTTTACATTTTCATGGCCGCTTCGGGACGCAATTCCTGAGACCAAGTTTTCCACTGTGTTGAGAACAGAAACGAGCTTACTTGCTACATCAGGTGATAGCACGACTGAGTTGGATGGCACCGTGCGGCTTCCCAGTGCTGCACTCAACTGTCCTTGAGCGTTTGCTGGCGTTTCTCGAAATCGTGTGAAAATTTTGTGTGTATTTTAGAAGCATGGGAATCAACTTTTAGCGTAGATGGAAACATGGCTTTTTCTTCAACCTCTGAAGCTGATGGCTCATCTTCGTCTTGGGTCATTTGTGTGTTAAATATCTGCGTCAACTTCGTAGTCATGTGCGCCAGTGATGCTGACGGTTGTTGAAGTCCACAGTTGTACCGAGCTGGCGTGTGTTGGTGGCCAACAGCATTGGATGTAGAAGGTTCGCGACTGGACTGCTGCATTGCTAACTCGCGGAGAACAGCGCAGGCTTCATCAATTTTCCGCTGAATATCTTGCGCTGGAGGTACCTGTGGAGGAACCGATGCTGCTACAGGGGTTGTGAGTGTGGTTGTTGCCTGTTGATGAGAGCCAGAAGGCACCATATTGCCGAAGTCAGTAACTGGCCCCGGACCCGTTACATGTTGGGCTGCTGCGGCGGGCATCCCTGACTGGTATTCTGGCTGATACGAGGAAGTAGGAGCTGTCGTCGATGACCCTAATGATGTCCCCATGACGGGCGGATGTGAAGTGGGTTCCATCTGGTGGGTGCCCCCTAATAAGGCGCCTTCACTGGCAGTCGCACCTTGGAGAACTGGTGACACCTGCTCAGTAGCTTTTGCGCCTTTTTTTAGGTGCAGCTGCTTCGCCCGAAGTGCCCGCCACTGTGCCTAAGCTAGGCGCTTCCGTAGGGACTGCTGCCGCTGCAGTCTCGGTGCCTTCATCGATCACTGTTCTGGACTCTTTGCGACGGCGGCGGCGGCGGCGGTGGCGTTTCTTTTCTCTCTTGGTGGCCATAATCGACGGTGCCTGATCGGGCGCTGGCTGTGCAGGAAGTGGTGGTTGTTGTAAGGGTTTTCGCTTACCAGTGGGTGCACCCTGAAACGGAAAACCGGTGGCGAGATAAATTGTGCACGCCGACTCCATGTCTCTTTCTCGGAGAGTGGGTGAGACTCCTTCGGCGTCATCTGGAACTGTTGCCGCAAGCGGGTCGTCTTTTTCACTTCCCCGGTGACGCCCCGATTTGCTTTTGCGGCGCGTTTTGTTAGGCAACATCTTGCTTGCTTGCTTGTTCCTTTCTTTTGTGGCTCTCACCCATTAAGGGGGATTGGCCAAGAAGCCGGTGGTAAATGCAAGTAAATACCTATAGATTTTCTAGATTAGGAAAATATTATTACTGTGTTTTGACTGTGAAATTAATTTGGCGCAATGTTAAAAAAAGAAAAAAGGGGGGAGAAATAATAAAATTTGTTGAATATCTGTGGTGGAATCGTTATATGAAATTCTCCTGAAAGTTGAATAATTGCAGTGTATCAACTAAATAATAAGTGGTAGTGTGACTAGTAAAATTCGAGAGCTGATGGCTGACTCAGCAAGGTAATCTTCTTGTGTTATATATGAATTCGCAGAGAGCCCCGCAGATGTTCCTGTCGCTATGTCCCAATGAAATGGCCCCAAAAGACAAAATATTGGGAGTATTAAGTGATATTCCTAATTTTCTGAATAAAATTTCGAAGCAGTTTTTTCTTTGATTTTTGAATCGGTGACATGTGATAAGAAAATGGTCGATATGTTCAGGTTCGTTACAGCTTGAGCACAGAGGGGATGGCACCAGACCAGACCTGTTTAAGTAGAAATTAAGAGGTGGTACACGGCAACGTAATTTTGTTACCAAGACTTCCAATTTACGCGTGGCACACCATTTATTATTCCATGTGAGGTGCAGGTGCGAGAAATCTGGATTCAGTATCATAGTTTTTGATGAGTCTTCAAGAAGGGAAAGTTTTCTAAACCTCGCTGCTGTTACATAAGCTGTAGGAGGCATGATTGGCACAATCGGAAGATCAAGAGATGTTCGCGCAAGTTTGTCAGCCATCTCGTTTATAAATATACTACGATGGCCTGGCACCCATATCATTCGCACTAGACGAATGTTTGCTGGGATTAATGATTTAAAAGTCTCTAGTACTGCTGATGTCGACGACGATGATAAGAATGAAGATACGGAATACGAGTCAGTCACTATCACAGCTGTCGAATGAGTCGCAGGAAGTTTACAAATAGCTAGTATAACGGCCGTTAATTCCGCTTCAAATATTGGTGTATAATCTGGGAGGCGTAATGAAAATGACCAGAATATTGAGAGAGAAAAAATACCCACACCTGCCTTCTCGCCACTCATAGATGCATCCGTTGCAATTACTGTACTAGTACCTAATTGAGACAGGTGTTGTTCTAATAAACCAATCAAATATTTAGAGGGAAAGTGTTTAGCGTTCATGGGGAAGATATTGTCAAATTCTATTTACACTTGGCCGATTGGTTTGACAGATGGTGTGATCTCGAATGTATTAACATATAAAGCATCTAGAAGCGTTTGAACAAATAGCACTTGGGGTTTATATACACGGGACCAATGCTCATTGAAAAAGACACCAGGCTCGGCAAAGAATACAAATTGTCGCCTTCTTAAAGTGGATTCAGAAAATTTTAAATAGGTGTTTACTGTAAAATACGAAATCTGCAAGCAAGGGTGGGTATCCGAGCTTCTTGATACAAAACATTGTTAGCTGTGAATTTTGGCACACCTAAACAACTTCGTAGGGCTTCCCGCTCGAAGAGAATGAGGGGGTTTATTTTGTATGCTGGTCCACCAGAGAATAGTACACATCCGAATTCAAGAATCGGACGAACGTACATGTGATAAATCATGATCATCGTATCTCTGCGAAGACCGGAACGGAGGCGGCCAAGCCTACTTATCATTCCATAAGCGCGTGTAGCCTTAATTTTAATATATTCAATGTGGTCACGCCAGCTCAGTTTTTCATCGTACAGTACACCCAGATATTTAATACAATTAACCTGGGGTATTATTTCTTGATGGTACTGAAGAGAAATAGTAACTGGTGAGTCCAACGGAAAAACTATTATAGCACTTTTAGTTACGCTCAGGTTCATATGAATTTTCTGAAATCAGGTTTCCAATGTTGCCAAATAACACTGTAAAGTCGAATGTATTGAATAAATATTGTTGTCAGATACAAAAAACGCGATATCATCTGCATATACATATACGTGTACCTTATCACTCTGTGGTATTGAACTTAACAAAATGTTAAATAGCACAGGCGATAGAACAGAGCCTTGAGGAACACCTCTCGTTTGGCTATACTTCGGCGTGGAAATACCTCGTTGGAAGCAATAAAATTTTCTGTCTTTGAAAAATTCGTATATCCAATTTGTTATGTACTGCGGGAACGTAAGCTCTTTTAGGACATTGATAACAATAGCATATTCAACACTGTCATATGCCTTGGCTAAATCAAGGGTTACTAGGGCCGTATATTGTCGTCTGTGCCGAGCAAGATTTATACGAGCCTCTAAATCAACATGCGCCCACCATATAGAGTAACCTGGTCTAAATCCAATCTGGCACGCACTGAGTATCGCATTATCTGTTATGAACTTCGTAACTCTAATGTAAAGTATTCTTTCTATTAACTTAACTACGTGTGATGTTAAAGCGATTGGCCTAATAATATCTATCTGCATTCCTAGACCCTGTTTTTTAAGAAGCGGTATTATTTTTGCAAGTCTCTAGTCAGGAGGTATCCAACTATCTTCAAGTGAATAGTTGACAACGTTAAGGAGGTCTTCAGGAGAGATGTCGAATAATATTTTAACATTTCCGAAGTGACGCCATCTGGTCCAGGACCTGTGTTTGGCAGAATACGAACGACGTGCGCAAGTTCATCCCTACTTACTTCAATAAAATCATTTCCGAATGACGGTTTTGCACACTTTATTTTGATTTGTGATGTAAATCTCTTCTCCAATTCTATTGCAATTTCCGTTAATGTATTTTCCAAATCAGATGGAGAAAAAATAACTGAGTCAATATTTACGTGTGCTGTAATAGCTTTACGATTACGGAGAAATCTGAATAGAGCTTTCTTGTTACCACTCTTGGATAAGTAGCTGTACCGTTTTTCTTCATAATCGTCTTTCGCTAATTAAACTGTTCTCCTAAAGGTAGCTTTAGCAAATAAATAATTTCTCCAATTAGTCGGACATTGGTTGGTGAGGAGTTTTTTCCATGCAGCGTTGCGGCGTCTATAATCTCTGGCGCAATCCGCATTCCACCAGGCAGATATGAATTTTCCCTTTGTTGAAGATATAGTGAACTGTGATTTTTTAATTGTACACTTTAGGGTGGAACAAAGGCTCATAGCTTTCATATTTGTTCCCATATTGGGCAAGGAAGACAGCGTTGACTGTAAGTTCTTTTTAAATTTAGAGTAGTTTACAAAACTTTGCACCTGGCGATCTACCGTCACTAAAGCAATGCTGACTTCAAACACCAGGGGGCAGTGATCACTACTTGTAGCAGTATCAAGAACAGTCCAAGACAATATTGTCACACTTGAGCTAGCAAATGTCAAGTCTAAGACGGACCTCGAATTACATCGAACGAATGTCGGAACTCTGGAGTTCCAACAAATAAGGTTATTCCGGTTAGTCCAGTCCCACAACCGTTTTCCTGATGAATCAGTGCGGAATCCCCATGAAACGTGATGGGAATTGAAGTCTCCCGCAAATAACATCTGTTGGCTGTCCCATACTTGCATGCATGATGTCTAAACCATGACGCTTACCCACTATGGAACTGGTTTTGAATGGCTTGGATGTGCATGACCAACAGTGGGAAATACAGAGGGCTTTGGCAGCTTCGAAAGGCTTTGCCTCGCCGCACACTACGCACGGTCGGCCTGAGCTCTGGCCTGTAACCTTGCGGCTGGTTTCGTGAACTTTTAATAATTAGTCCGTTGTATCCTGTAAAGCTCTGTTTGAAGTATCTGCGAATCATTTCCACTGAGCAGCTGGCATGAAACAAACTTTATTATTATGGGGCTGAATTTCGCGACGCACTGTTTCGTAAGTGCATCTTTTACTATCCTGTCATCATCGGTAACCATACGTTTGGCCCACCAGGATTCGCTGAAGCCTTATTTAACAGTCACTTGTAGAGTAAGAACCTCTTGTATATTGAAAAAAAAATATTTTTTGGGGCAAGAAGGCTCATTCTGGCATTAAATATAAAGTGCGAGCATGTAGGAAAGGGAAGAGCTCTTGTTCTTTGTCTTCTTATCGCGTATGAGAAGGGTCACGTTTTTTATTGAATACTCTTTTGTTGATATAGTAGCTGAAATACGTGAGAAGTTCACTTTATGGGCATGTGGAGACAATATCACCAAAAATGATTGCGTTTTACCAGTACTGACATAGCGGGAAGAGAAATTGTGAAATCAAACAATGTCGGTGAGAAACTACGCAATAAGTTAAGTGCAGTTAAACATAATGGTAGAAAATAGAAAGCAAGCATGACGGCACGGACGTTCTGCAGTTAGCATTAAGAGGAATAATGATGGAGCTGGGTGACCATAACTTCTATATATACATTTATAATAATACGCTACTTTGAAAAAAATTGGGGCAGCTAAGCTTTATTAGTGAAGAGGCCGAGGAAGCAGCGGAGGTGGTGGCCTTAACCTGATCCTTTCCTTCTTGCTTGACTAGTTCCCTTACTCGCCCCTTGCCATACCACACTATACATAACGTCACCCTCTTCCCTTATCTCCTCCTCATTTCCTTTGCCCATCACCTAGCTGACCAACATTACACATGGCTATGCAATGCTGTACTACCTGCCTACCACATTTCCTTCCTTCTCATCTTCGTCTCATTGCCCCTAATCTGTCCTGTTCACCCTTTGCTAACTATACCATATACACTCGAAATGTCTTTCTTCACCATTTCTCTTTCTTCATCTTCTCCTCCTCCCAATCAATTTACTTTCCCACCTTTTGCTATTCGCCCCGAGATTGAGCAGATTCACGGCCTCGTGGCCACTGGCTCACACGCGCCTTTGTTTATCGCCACCTGCTTCGTCTGCTAGTCACATAACGCGCACACCATGTGCGCGCGCAGCTTTGCGTTGAGGCAGTGCCATACCCAATGAAGTGTATGTGCACGTATACGTCATGCTCATCCTCATAGGGTGGTTTGTCATGCTTTATTAGAGCAAGTTTACCTGCTGGTACATTTGGCAAACATGACCTACAGACGCACTTGGCCTTGCTCGCCTGTATATATCATAAGATCAGTTCTTGTACTTGCCAAAAGTTCTGTGCATTGTCGTCGTATCCTCTATTCCCCAGGATCGTTTCGGTGTAGGGGCCGCTTCGCAGTTTAAGTGCATCGTAAGGTGACTTTAGCGTTGTCTTATTATACATTGTGTGAATACTAGATATTGTGTGAATGCAGCGTTTTAATGACTCCGTGATAAACGAAAGTTTGCCTGTCGTTGTCTAAGTGCTGCACTATTGCTTATAGGTATTGCGACGAGCTTTATTGTGCTTGAGATATCGTTTAATATTGTGGTCATGGTCTCGCTACAGAAAAATATTGTTGTAAATCAATTATGACACTTAGGCACCTAAATTGTAAAAAAAGAACATGAGAAGAAACGACAGGGAGGTGCTTGAACATGAGCAGTGTGCACTCGTAACATGACAAGGCATGAAAAAGTTTATTTAGGTCTTGAAGGAGAGATATTTAGGGAAGCTATAAGCCTCTCGCCATGTCAGTTCGGTAGCTCCACCCACAATGGGACCGGAAGTTGAAGTTCCGTAACGACGTCGTGTGCCCTCTCGATGGCCTGGAGTTGTTTATGAAGGCTGCTGCTTTTTAAAGATGCATCCCATTGCTCCTTCGAGACGGGCGGAAAAGCGTTAAGGGCTGAGAACAGCCAGAGCATGTAAATAAAAAAACATGAGCCGTGGCTACATTTGGGGCATGACTGCGAATGACCGCGGTTTATCTGGTGAAGGGATCGAGGAGTAGGATATGAACGGGTTTGATGTAGTCTGAGTGTGCTCGCCTGAGGCTTGGTCTAACTGGGGTAGGGGGCTGGAAATATTTTCTGGCAAGATGGTAGTGCGAAACAATTTCATGAAAAGTAGACAACGGATCTTTGTAAATGTCAACCTCGTTGCGAGCATGGCTATTCGCCACAGCGCGTCACGTGAAATCGCGCGCTGTCCGGTAAGCCTGCTCGTTAGGGTTACATTCGAGCTGGTGTCGCATTTGAGTGCCGCTGTCTGTCTCCTTCTTTTCTTGTCCCTCGTTATTGGCGCTTCTTTTTATGTGAATCATGTCGTACCAACTCGCCCAGGCAACCACGTTGGTTAATTGAACCATCTAGTTGGGCTGGAAACCACGCGATGTGGTACCTTCTTTTTCTGCACTCCCGGGTTTGTTGAAGTGGTTTCGCCACAATACTGTTCGCCTGTTCAGACACAAGCGCGTTAGAGAAAAATCTTACTGCCGTACGCAAGTCCGAGAAGAGAACAGGGGGAGATTTCGCGCTGTGAAAAGCCAGAGTGATCGCCGCTTCCTCTGCCACATGGGAAATTTTTGTATAAACAGAGTCTGCATTAACCAGGTTACCTTCCGCTTCAACGATCGAGATAGCGAATTTATCCCCTCCGTGACACCCGGTAGCATCGACACACAGGGCTTCCAGTTTGTGCTGATTAATCTTTTTAAGTATCACCTTGGCTCTCGCGACTCTTTTACCCTCGTTATGCACTGGGTGAATGTTACGTGGGATGGATTCAACCATGATTTGAGTGCGGATTTTTCAGGACAAGCGAACTTTCGTCACCTGTTGATGCCGAGGCTGAATACCCGCTTCTTCTAAAAGCTTTATCCCAGGCTTAATGAATGAAAGTCTCATTATTTGACCAGCTGTGTGAATGTTACGTGGGATGGATTCAACCATGATTTGAGTGTGGATTTTTCAGGACAAGCGAACTTTCGTCACCTGTTGATGCCGAGGCTGAATACCCGCTTCTTCTAAAAGCTTTATCCCTGGCTTAATGAATGAAAGTCTCATTATTTGACCAGCTGTGTGAGATTCTATTAGCGCAGCAGTAGTGTTCTGGAGTCTTAGCTCCAATAGCTACTCGGTGCTGGTCGACTGTGGAAGGCCGAGCATGCGCTGGAGGCCCGTTCTGATTAGAGAATCGAGTTTGGCCTTTCTGCTTTAGCCCAATTAAGGTACGGCGCGATGTAAATAACATGGCTTAGAAAAAATGACTGGTAAGCTCTGATCAAATTGTTTTTAGGCCACCTTTGCGATTTGAAATGCGGGCTACAAGTCTTAGCACATTGCTTGCCTGCCCCATGAGCCTGTTGAGCTTCTTCGAGTTGCAGCCCCTGGCATGATTGAGGAGACCTAGAATCTTTACGGAATCCCTCCTCGCTATGGGCTGCCCATTTTTAGCTCTAATATCTATCGTGAGAGTTTGCAGAGGTGCAAGGTTACGAACCCCTTGTCTAGACGGTCGGTATAACATTAGCTCAGATTTATCAGACGAGAGTGCAAGGCCTGTGTCTGAAAAAAAGTCCTCCGTAGCCTCCAATGCGCTCTGTAAGGAGCGTTCAAGCTCACCCAGAAAGCGACCCGGTAACCAGATCATGATGTCGTCCCCATAAACGGCATGACCTACGTTCGGGATTGACGCGAGGTGTGTGGAGAGCCTGTGCATGACGATAATAAATAAGAGGGGGGAGGGCACGGAACCCTGTGAGGTGTCACAGTTGCTGAGCTCGACAGGCCCCCCCCCCGAGACCGTGCCTAGCCGGAGATGTGCCTTGCGATCCGCGAGAAACTACTTGGTGTAGTCATGAAAAAGCTAGCCCAGGTTAAGAAAGGAAATCTCAGTGGGGATGTGTTTATGCGCCACCCTGTTGAAGGCCTTGGAGAAGTCTAGTGCGAGTGTTCCCCTCATGTTCTCATATAGGGCACAACGTAAAACGCAAACAGTCGCCAAGCGCGAACACCTCGTTCAACAGCAGATTGCGTTTCTCTCACAAGTAATAGTGACGTTCAGCGATCTTGCTGCATTTATTTGGCATGGTACGACATAGATAATTAGAGTAGGCTACAGTCAACGCATTTTGTTTGCCAACAAATGTTCATAATGCTCACAAAAACCGCCTCCACACTAGCGCCTAGATAGTGGTGCCACCTGACGGCTGATCTCGGGTGAAATGCTGTACTATACATGGCTATGCCATGCTCTACCTTTTCTTCTTCGTCTTACCCTTAGAGCACTTTATTCTTCCTCGTTTTTCTTTCCCCACCTTTTCTTGGATGCGAAGGGAGAGAAAGCTGTGCCAAGTGGCAACGCCTAGGCAACGTGCATTGGCGTTACAGCCAAACACTGTTACTACTCTACTTAGTACGCAAAACGAAAAAGCCTAAACACCTTTGTTCTTAAAAATGCTTGTCCTTTAGCTTCTAACTCATCATCATCATCATAGCAGCAGCAGCAGCAGCAGCAGCAGCAGCAGCAGCAGCAGCAGCAGCAGCAGCAGCAGCAGCAGCAGCAGCAGCAGCAGCAGCAGCAGCAGCAGCAGAACGAAAAAGCTTAAACACCTTTGTTCTTAAAAAAGCTTGTCGTTTAGCTTCTAACTCATCATCATCATCATAGCAGCAGCAGCAGCAGCAGCAGCAGCAGCAGCCTAAGTATACCCACTGCAGAGCAAAGGCCTCTCTAAGGATTCGCAAATCAATCCGGTCTTGTGCTTTCTGCTGCCACGTTATACCTGCAAACTTTTTAATCTCATCGGCCCACCTAACTTTCTGTCTCCCCATCGCACGTTTGCTTTCTCTGCGAATCCATTCACTTAATTACCCTTAATGACAAGCGGCTACCTTGCATTTGGGCTATGTGCCCGGTCCATGTCCATTTTGTCTTCTTGATTTCAACTATGATATCCTTACCCCTGTTTGTTCCCTGACCTACTTTGCTCTGTTCTTGTCTCTTAAGGTTACACTTGTCATTTTCCTTTTCACCACTCGCTGCGTCATCCAGAATTTACGCTTAACCCTCTTTGTAAGACTCCAGCTTTCTGCTCCATAGGTAAATACCAGCAAGATGCAGCTATTATATACATTCCTCTTGAGGATTAGTTCATTCACGCCATTAATGATTTGAGAATGCTTGCCGAATGTGATCTACTCAATCCTCATTCTTCAAGTTATTTCACTCTCATGGTTCCGCTCCGCGGTTACTACCTTTCCTAAGTATAGACAATTCCTTTACAACTGCCAGAGTCTCTCCACCCATGGCCTCCGAGATGGCGGATGTGCGGCGGGTTTCCCTCCAGCCATCACAATCCCGCGGCGAAGACGTGCGTCTAGAGGTGGATGTGGCCCCTCTTGTTACCCCACCGTGGTGCTCCTTCGTATGGTCGAAAAGGCTGCTGTGCTGTTGGCGAAGCTTGCATGCAGCGGCAAAAGAAATGATTTTGCGCTCTTGTATAACTTCGTGCTAATTTGTGAATATCGAGCCAAGGCGTACGAGAGACATAGTGAATGCTTCAGCGTATATATCCTCAAATGGGCTTTTTTTGCTGTAGATTCGCGCCGCCCATATTAGAACACTTAAAATTTTGATGCCTTTTCAAGAGATTCGGATGTGCTGGAAACTTACTGCGCTTCGAAGTTCGCAGGCTGTATATTATGGAGGGTACTGGCGAAGAAAAAAATGACAGTCCGATCAACAAGAGAAGTCAGAACAGTGCCTTGTACTACGCCCACGTGTTGCGCGCGTAAAAAAGATTGCTTTATTTTTACTTTCATGTAACTAGCCCAGCTTTTCATTGTAACGACATTTCAAGAAATCTCCCGTCAAGCTGCAGAAACAGGATACATAAATGAGGTTGCAGGTGGTTGCCATGCGCCGACTGAATGTCGTCCGTTCTGCGACACCCACGCGTGCTGGTTACAGGCAAGTTTCGGTCACTTATGGTTGCCTATTCACATTATGAATTTTGCGATGTTCAATGGATACGTTCGGTAATGTGAAAAACAAACATCTAGATGTTTTGCTTGAACAAAAAGTACGGAACAAACGTTCCGTACTTCTTGATGAAGAAGTTTGATGTACCTGATATGAAACACTGCGGTGTTACAGAGCAGTGAGAGTTTGCACTCTTTCTTTTAAATGCGAAGTATATCTTAGAGAACTTCTGTGACCTTAAGCGTATCCATCCATCCATCCATCCATCCATCCATCCATCCATCCATCCATCCATCCATCCATCCATCCATCCATCCATCCATCCATCCATCCATCCATCCATCCATCCATCCATCAATCCATCCATCCATCCATCCATCCATCCATCCATCCATCCATCCATCCATCCATCCATCCATCCATCCATCCATCCATTCATCCATCCATCCATCTATCTATCTATCTATCTATCTATCTATCTATCTATCTATCTATCTATCTATCTATCTATCTAACTAGATGCCTACAACTTTTGACTCTCCTTGCCGTTTCGATATTGGTATCTATACCAACATTGGTATGACATAACATGAATGTGTGGCGAGCTTAACAGACCTATCATAACATGAAAATCATGACATGGATGACATGATTGGTATGATTTACTTTTCATGGTCCTGCTGCTCTTGCGATGGTTTTGATAAAATGATATATTGCAAAACTGGTATGGTATGACAAGACTGCATGGCGAACATAGGTAGATGACCATAACGTGAAAATCATGACATACATGATTGAATAATTCATTGATATGTGGGTGTAACGTCCCGAACCCACCATATAATTATGAGAGACGCCATAGTGGGGGGCTCCGGAAATTTCGACCACTTGGGGTTCTTAACATGTACCCAAATCTGAGCACACGGGCCTAGAGCATTTTCGCCTCCGTCGAAATCAGCCACCGCTGCAGCCGGGATTCGATCTTGCGACCTGCGGGTCATCAGCAGAGTATCCATGAGACGACCACGGCAGGGCAACATGACATACGTGTCATTAAAATCTTGACTACACGCTACGCTCATGGCGCGCTCACTGTCGTTTCGCTAGCTTCTCATATAACAAATTTGGCATTACGGTATCTGAATGAATTGATTAATTGATATGTGGGGCTTGACGTCCCAAAACCACCATATGATAATGAGAGACGCTGTAGTGGAGGGCTCCGGAAATTTTGACCACCTGGGGTTCTTTAACGTGACCCAAATCTGAGCACACGGGCCTACAACATTTCCGTCTCCATCGGAAATGCAGCCGCCGCAGCTGGAATTTGATCCCGCGACCTGGAGGACGAAGGTGCATGACCAGTACAAATGATGAGATGCGTGTCATGTAAAAACATGACCACATGGCATGCTCCTGATGCGTCGCGGCCGTTTCGGTAGCTTCACATATACCAAATTAGGAATTAACATGACGCGAACGGATGACGAAGGTAAATAGCACGTCTAAGCATGATAATCATGATATCTAGTCATGTAAAGCATGACTATATCCTACGCTCATAGTGCGCTCGCGGTCGTTTCGCTAGCTTTACATTTACCGATTTTGGTATTACGTGACGTGAATGAACGACGAAGGTGAATGACAGGTGCAAACATGATAATATATATAGGCGTGTCATGTAAAACTTGACTACATGCTATGCTCAAAGCATGCTCGCGGCCGTTTCGCTTGCACCACATATACCAAATTTGGTGTCACTTGGAGTGAATGGACGACAAAGGCAAATGACACGTCTTAACATGATAATAATGGCATGGAAGTCATGTACGGTATAGTTTACGTTCGCATCATAACGTTGTACTGATTTTAAAGTGACGTATCAACATTTTTCATTGGTGCTTCACATATCATCGATTGCCACTGTACATGGGATCTGCCCATTTCAATTAGTAGTCTACTTCGGCGAATAATTAGTTTTCATTATAAAGACGCCGCTGTGCTAGTGTACGACCCTTTGATTAGGATTCAGTTGAGAGTATAGTAAATGATCATGACACTAATTTTGCAATTGTGCTGTCAAAATAGAATCAAAATTTAGATGACGAAAAAGGAGAAGATGACAACTCAGGTACTCTCACTCTGAAAAACGTGGCGAGTGAATGTAGGTCAGCTAATGGAAGCCTGATACAATATTCTGATAAAATTACTTCTCACGTGTCTTATTTCGGTGACATGACCAGAGACGCAGTTACCCAGAGCATAACTGCGCTTTGGTCGACCAACTAATGAATATGCATACGTGATATAATACTGAAATAATGAGTTAGGATAGCAAAGCAACGCGATTAAATGACGCTAAGTAGCCGAGTTTCTCCCCATACACATCTATGGAAAGGAGGAATGCTAGACAGACAGACATACAGGCAGACAGACAGACAGACAGACAAATAACTTTATTGGGTCCTGAGAAACGCTGCTCCTTTAGAGCGACGTCGTGGGCCGCTCCCACGTAGGAACGAGAAGGCCTAGCCTCACCGCCACGTCGTGGGCTCTCTAGACAGCCCGTAGTTGTGGTAGCAACTTTGAACTTCGTAAGGCAGAGTCCCAATCTTCTTCTGTGAGCCGACTTATGCCTCTACATTTTTCAAATCGAGGTATCTAGCACCGAGACAAAACGGATCGTAATAAAAAAAAGTAATACTGCCACAGACAAATTGATATCTCCTTGCAACTACCTATGAGGAAAAATCAGCAGTCGCCATGCTTTTTTGGTAAATTAAATCAAAAGAAATGCAATAACACAAAATGTTTTCCTTGAGTTGAGCCAGAAGATTCTGTCGGTGATTCTTGATCGTACGCAGAAAAGAAAACCATGCCCACGCGGGAATCCACGCACTGTGCTGTCTGCCATGGTCTCAGCCACCGCCGGAATTCGCACGCTTTTGCGATAGCAGGGTGCGCGAGACGATACTCATTCATTTTGCTGGGCAGCGTGCGATTGGGACGGCTGGAGAGAAAGACGCCGTGCACCCACCATCTCGAAGGACATGCTCCACCTATCGCATAGCGTTGTTTTCTGCCGAGACTGTTGCACATTACTTGAGTTTTACGCGTAATAATTTTCAGACCTACTCTTCTGTTTTCCCTGTCCTCTTCGCTAATAATCTGTAATTCGTCTCTAAGGCACTTATGAAGGCAATCTCATCAGTGAACCGCAGGTTGCTAAGATACTCTCCAGTAACTTTTATCTCTGACTCTTCCCAATCTAGGGCCCTGAGGGAGTGGGTGAAACAACTTTATTTTTGACCGGCATAAGGGGGAAGAGGTAAGGGAATCAAAAAAAAATTCTAGCGTGCTCAGACATTCCGGAGCAGCAACCTACTCGTGTCGAACCCGTGGATGCGCCGCTTTTTGCTGCTGGTGTTCAAATATGCGAAACACGTGCTAGACCACGTCTTTTTGGTTGCCTTGCTCTTGGCTCATGATTTTGCTGCTGATGCTATTTGGCATCGCTTCTTGGTTACGCGGCGGTGGCGCACATTTCCAGAGGAGATGTCTCTTTGCGGCTCGCGCCTTCTTGAGAGTTGGCATATGTGGAGTATACCTCTGGGCAGACGTGCTTTGCCCAGACGGGGTCCACCTGGCTTGTACTTGCAATTGCCATTTTGTGGCTGCTTCGCTGCATCCTAGGTCTCGGTGATGCGGTGGGTAGAGGCGTCTGCTTGTTCTGTGCTACTTCAGAACGGCTCCGTAGGTAGTGATCGAATACTCTTTGTTTTCGGCATCGGGTCGTTCTGGTTGCAAGGAATGTGTTGAGAAGAACCCGTGGCTAGTTAGCACGCGTGCCTTTGTATATGCCTCCTCGTTGCGGTTCGAGCCCGCGTCCACTTCCCCAGCATGCGCAGGTAACCACTTGACGGTAACGTTGGTTTCCAGTCTTATTATTGCTGAACACACTCTTGCGGTGGTTCTATGCGCATTGTTTGTAGCAAAGTTGACTATAGTAGGCTTCGAATCGCTGAGAACCGTGCAGCAATCCGGGATCGCCAGTGCCAGTGCGATCGCAAACTCCTCGGCTTGCGTGGGCCACTTGCATCGTATGCTTCCCGACGTTATGAGTACTGCGGTGTCTGCTGCGATGACTGCTGCTGCGTACGTGTTTGGTTGGTGGGTTTACTTCGGCACGTCCGCGTAGTATGCGCGCGGATCGTTGGCATGTCTCCTTGTTAGGGCCATAGCTCTCGCCATTCTTCTTTCTCGGTGTACTTGCGAGCACATGTGCTTCGGTAAGGGTGCCACCCTCAGTCTCTCGAGAACGTCCCGAGGTAGCTGGTTTGCTACCCCCAGGGTTGTCCCTAGCGCGTTGATCCCGATGCACTGTAGTATAGTTCTTCCCGTCCTAATCTGGGTCTGGCGGTGATATGGCGCCGTTCTCTCGGCTTCTGCGATTTCTTCCAGCGTGTTGTGAACTCCCAATGCGAGCATGCGTTCCGTGTTGTTGTAGGGGTATAGGCCCAGGGCCGTCTTGTACGCCTTTCTGATTTATTGCGTCGACCTTGATCTTCTCCACCACTTTCCGATTGTGGTACGACGCTACGTAAGATATGTGGCTGACTGTAGTAGACTGTCTTCTCTCATGCTCTAGTACCGCATGGCCACCCTCTTGAGTAAGTGGGTGGCCAGTGAGAGCTTTGCGTGGAGCTTCTGTACTGTCACGTTGTTGCAAATCAGATCCTAGAGGTGCAGACCAAAAACTCTGAGCGTCGACACGTGTGGTATCGGCGTTCCATCTTGGGTTACCACGTTGATGTACAGTGTTGTCGGGCGTGGCACACGTTGCGGTGAGATCACTAGCAGGTCTGCCTTTGTTGGTGAACATTTGAGTATGGTGGACTGTAGGTGTTACACGGCGACGATGGCTTTTTCGAGGGCTGCCTCAATCTGGCTGTCGCTTCCACCCATTGACCACAGCGTGATGCCTCCGTAGATCGTTTACTTGATGTTTTTAACACGTTCCAATCTCCTTGCTATGCCTATAATAACGAGATTGAACAACAGAGGGGAGATCACCAAGCCCCGTGGGGTCCCGGTGCTTCCCAGCTGCTTGAGCGGTAGTTGTAGTTCTACTGCCACAAGCCGCGTGGTGCAGTTGATCAGGAAATCTTTGACGTGAGTGAACGTCCTCTCCACCATGCGGACGTGGGACACCGGCTGAAGGATGGCCGAGTGGTGTGCGTTGTCGAATGCTCTCTGGAGATCAAGCCCGAGCACCGCTCTGTTGTCCAACGTGGGAAACTGTCTGCTCGCGATTGCGTTCTTGAGTAACAGCATGGCGTCCTAGGTGCACAGTTTGGCCCGGAACCTTATTTGGTGGACTCCAACCTTAACGAGGGCCCTGAAAATGTCCTGTAAACAAGCGGTAAATACATTATAAAAATTGTGACTTCTTGCCTTACTACCTTCTCTATTGGTATTATGTCACTTTGTTTATGGAGAACTATTGTGACTGTGGATTTCCTGTAAATTTCTTCCAGTATTGTTATGTAGGGTTCCTCGATGTCCCCATTCCGTAGTGCCTGCATCACAGCTCGTTCAACGACTGAGGCAAACGCCTTCTCGTAGTCTATGAAGGCTATGTAAATGATTTGGTTTCATCCGCACAATTCTGTAACTATTTTTGCAATTACCTATTGTTTACTAAGTGTCACTAATTACTATTATTTACTAAATGCTTGCCACGTATGTTAGTATTACTCTATTAACGGCAGCGTTCGTAACATTTACCAGCACTGTAATGACCGTAGACTAGGAAATGTTAGAGTTACTAGTTAATGAAGAGTGGCTCAGTAGCCTGTTATTTGTTCATGACATCTCACTGATCAGAAGACGAAATACAACTCATGATAACCTAGTTGCACTTGGACAGCCTGAAAAGTTTTATTCACAAAGTAAACTAATGTACCAGTATTTCGGAAAAGAATAGTGTTTGGCATATGTAGCAATGCACTGCAAGTGGTTAAAAAATGTGTGCACCTAAAGCATGCAGTGACCACAGATCCACACCATAAGATTGAAGAAATTAGAAGAATAAGAATGTGGTAGAGCACAATCGAAAATCATTTTTAAATCATGACTGTCAGTTTGCCTCAGGAGGACGATATACAGGGTGCTTTTAGATGTGAAGCAGCTTTTTGACTAGCCTATGTAATGCTGTCCGTCCGTGTCGCCATGCCAACGCGCCACCCCACGCTTCTTCACCGCAGGCGTTTGTGTGTTGCCAAGTAGGTCACGCCTTCCCCTGCAGTGCGCGGTGACATCACCCTCTCCCTCGCACGCGCTCGCCGCGTGTCATCTCTCTCGCATCACCCTCTCCACCACTCGCAACGTTCGAGAGCACATCGAATGGCCATAAGAGATTCGCAGTCCACAAATTATTGTGAAGCGCACCTTACGAACCCAGACACGCAGTTATTATTTGCGCAATATGGAAGTCAAGGCGGCCTGATCACAGTGGTTCAAGGGGTCCGGCAAACCACAGTACTGACCATATACCGCCTCAGTACTAGTGATGGTGAATACAGCAAGTGCAAAACTAATGTCATTGTGAACTTTTAGTGCAATTAGAAAGCCCCGCGTATCCTCACAGAGCACATGCGCCTCCCCCCTTTTTTAATCAAGGACTTTCCATCCATCCATCTGCGATGGAGAGGATGCCGGAAGGCTAAGCTCTTTCACCCACCGAAACATGAGCCGAAGTGATTTCGCCAAACCCGGCCGTTGCCGGCGTTGAGAAGGTAAGCAGAGCCAATCGCGTTCGCGAATGGCGATGTCGCGCCTGCAACACCGATGAGGCGCAAGCCAGGGAAGCCGAATGCAAGCGTCGGCAGCGGCAGACCAACGAACACGACGATGTGCGAGGCGAAAATGCCGATCGCGTTCGTGCGCAACACTGCTGCTTCGCATCCCGGGTTCCCTTTGGGAAGATGTAATTTTTTAAACAATACAGGTTTTTCAAAATAAGAATTATGTGACAGTAAGCATCTTGTCATCTTCACACATGAGCTCTATGTCAAAGCGGAAATATTTTTCTGCGGCGGAATTGATGTTGACGTAACTAATAAGAAATACCTTAATTAACGGTTGTGCTTCGTTGACGACAAATTGAATGACAATTATCTCAAAATACGTGCAGCAGCAGTGGTTTCTAAGAAATTATTTTGCTGTAAATTCGCGGGAACTACAACATTGTATTATAAACACCTGCCCAGAAGCCAACAATTAGAATGGTTAATAACATTTGTTTAGTAATAAGACGCAAAAGTGTTATTTAAGCTGCGGTGAAGTATTTCCCAATCGATATAGATTTCATGTGCCGAAATGACAGGAGCCTTACCGTCATAGGATGTTTCAATAAACAAACTATGAGAAGTGACACACGATATAACAGCTGCATCTCACGGGTACGTAGCCTCATAGAAAATACCTGGGGGCTTACGAACAGGGTTCCACTCAATTTAAGATCATTCAGCGAAAAGAAGGGAGAATGATATATGTAACCTCAAGTGATAAAAAGAGAGCACAGCAGGTCAAAAACAAATGGATGTTACATGCCTCTTAGTCGATATCAAGAAGAAATGACCTTGTCAGCGAATGTAGCGAGTATAGAGAAGATAAACGCTGCTCATTAAGAGCAACAACCGGATTTCAAAACGAAGCAAACGAGGGAGGTGGAGACAGAAAATTAGGTGGGCAGATGAAGTTAAAAAGTTGGTGGGTATAACATGGTCACAGCAAGCAAAGTGCTGTATTGACTGGCGAAACGTGGGAGAGGCGTTGGGTCTGTGTAGTGGGAAAAGGAAGGCGGTTCATGATGATGATTATGAAGATGATAATGATAACAATGCCCGCACAAGCAATGAATTCCAGAGTTGCATTATTTTAAAGAAAGCATGCGTTTAGAACGGAGGTTTTGCGCTATTAGAGCTGAGCAAGGCATCCATCCAGATTATTTCATAGCCACCGCGTGGTCACTGCGCATGTACCAGCTGCTTTCTTTGCCTTCCTCTTTTATTAAAATTGCTTCGTAGATCATCGCGAGTGCGTGAGGTGACACGTTCCTGGGCATTCCACGCTAGCTGTCTGATTCTGAGTTTGAAGCTTCCACCACGAGTCTTCTAGCCACGCTGTCCGGCATTGGCATCGTTCTAACTTTCGCCAGATGTATGCAAATGCTACCGATACCTAGCTGGCTCTCCGGTTTGAAGCAAGGTGTCGTAAAAACGCAAGGCTAGGAATGTATTTTCCTTGGGATCTCGCCCAGTGACACCAAGCTCGTATTAGAGCGCAGGATGTCCTCACCACCACGTTGGAGCACAGAGCACACGTGGATGCCGAGATCGTGAGATTTGTGCTCGACAAGGGCCGTTAGCGCTTTGAGGTCAACGTTCCGAGACGCATGCGACATCGTCATGCATGGCCACAACTTCATTTACAAAGCTTCATCACTCCGCATCTGGCCTATCTTCGGCAAGCGCGTTCCCCTCGCTTCCCTCTAAGACCATCCCCCGTTATGCAAGGGGTATATTGGGGGTGGGGGTGTCGACGGCGTAACTGTTTCGTCCGTTGAGAAGGCTGGTAAGTGCGTTCTTTTGTGTTTTACTTCCACTCCTAGGCCTGAGCTTCACCATGCATCTGCAGCTACACAGGGCTTCACGGGCAAGCCCGTACTCTGATGCGTGGTTTGTTGCTGGTCGACTTGTACACGCATGACTCGCCGAGCACCATGTGCAACTGCGAGTTGAGTAGCGCATTTCCTGCTCCTTCAGGCGGCTCGCGACATGCCTGATGACCTTATTAAAACGACACGGGCTTCAGGGTTGTCATGAGGGGCAATTCGCTTCTTGAAGGTGCCCTGGAGAAGGGCGATGTGCTTTACCAGGATTTGTGTTGGCCATGGGGGCAGCAGCTTGTCAAGAAACTCGCAGTACGGATTGGCCATTTCGTTTGACGTATTAAAGGTTATGTGTTCATACGATGAACATGAGCGTGCTGTATGATGGTTTATACAATAAGAAGTACTGTTTTGATCATCGAGTCGATCATTTGATCCAATGTTGGAATTAACAAACTTTATTATGTTAGACTCGACTGGTCAGTTGTGACACTAAACCTGGATTGAAGGCTATATTGTTGTCTCAAAGAGGTGAAAAGCTTCCTTTAGTCATCAGTACCTGTTAAGATCAGGCTGCGGAGAGCGGGTCGATTTGATTGTTCTTACCTGCATTTGCATGGGGCAGCAAGGTTGGCACCAGGTTTGTTCTTTAGCGTAAGGGAACAAGCCACAATGAGACTATTCAACTCTAAGGGGGCAGGAGCTGCCCCGATAGAACATATGGGGGGTGCTTTTACTGTTTGCGAAAGGCTTTGTTGTGCAAAGAACCAATATTTACCAATGATGGCGTGCTTTCGGAGGTGGTCGTTCAAATGTCTGCCAGTCGACATGCTAACGTGTTCTCATTCTCTCTGTATCGGATGCATGCATGGTCAGAACGCAATCCGTAGCGGCGGCGGTGACAACTTCGGGAAGAGGTAGAGTACTTATTCTTGTAACCCACAAGAATGGTGGATGTAAGGCAGCGCTTTCATGCTGAAGGAAGTAACTTTGCGCTCCTTGTTTTGCTCTCTATAGTTTGCTTGCAGGGGCGGCTGTCACATTCAAGACCAGTCTGGTGCGCAAATTTGGCAGTAAAAAGTGGCTGTGGGCGTGTTTCACCAAGTAAACGAGTGATGAGTTTGAGATGATCTAGCGAAAGGTGCCATGTATATACTTCAGTGCCCCAACCGAGATTTCACCCACTGGAGCTTTGGTTAACGTGACAGTACAAAGCATCGGCGTCGTAGGAATTTCCGCTTTGGAGGCTTTGGTTCTGAGCGAAAAATCGCGCTTGTGAAAGTAAGAAAAACGTTTATGCATATGTGGCCAGTTAGAGAGTGTTGGAGACTCCCTTATTGCAGAAATCTTGTGCCTTGAACCACCCGCCGGGCTGGCGTGACGAGTTGGAGCTGGTCGAACAGGTACGGCCTGGGATTGTATAGCCTAGCTCCCACGCTCACTGAGAAACTCAAATGAAGAAAAGCTCACGGGGCCCGTTATGCATTCACCTAAGGTGACTAGAAGGCGAAATTGAAATCCTTCTTCCCAGTCGATGTCGATCCTTCCCCGACCCCTTCAGAAACCTCTCTGCACTCCACGTGCGTATACTGCTTCTGTAACCAGAGGTATTGCAAGCTTTTGCATCGCCTCAGCGACCGACCACATTTCACAAGGTGACGTTGTCACGTGATGATGCCATGATGACGTTACAAAATTTTTTCATCTTTGACGTCATGATGCACGGAGCACGTGATGATGATCATTTTGGCATATGACTTGTTTAGACGCCACCGACAGTCTGTTTTGGAAAAGTATGATGCATGTCAGGCTTTCACAATTATACACAAACGTTTTACTTTGAATTCGCACCTAATGAGGATGAGTTAATAAAAGCTCGTCACAGGGTGTGATCAAGGTTATTGCACAAACCAAATGGTGAGTTTAAAATTTTGCAAAAAGTTCGTGCTTGGGAAACAAATTGGCAGCTTTCAAGACTTAATGGGAAGTCATTCTCATAAGCACAAGAAGCTACAAATGTAGGCAGACCTTCCTTCATCGCCTTCCTTTATCATTCTTTATCCATTCCTTTATCACATGTGGAAAAAAAGAAAACGAAGATTTAAAGCCGTTCGTTTTGAACTGGTGTTACGTGTGTTTATCAAATATGTGCCTGGTTGCTTGGTTAGGTATGTATTTGGTGCTATCAATACGAAGTTCACTGTGGAAAAGTGGGAAAATTATCTGGTGAGCGAGATTGGCACGGTTATGGAGGGTTAGTAATCTAGTTTTCCTAGTAGTTCAGAGGGGGAGTCAAAGATGTGGTATTTGTAAAAAGTAAATGCCACTTCTTTACTATGCACGAATTCTTGTTTATGAATTAGGTTTAGGGTAGATGGAAACTAAGGAACGTTAGCGTACTGCCTTCACAAATGTACTAGAGGCAAGAAGTGCCGTCACACGGTGCTGAATGTACAAGCCTTTTAAGAAAACAAAGCCCTTTCTAATATATATATATATATATATATATATATATATATATATATATATATATATATATATATATATATATATATATATATAAATATAAAAATAGAGATGTTGTACGGCGAAAAAGGTTCAGACACAGCTTGGCAAAATATGCTTTATCAGGCAGGTCTAGCTAATGGCGAGCGGCGTGCGCGAGCTACTACTGCAGCCAGCGATCATCGTCGTCTTCTTCATTGCCAGCAGAGCGTCCGTTATTCAGATTCATTAATTCATTACAATTACTCCCCGCGAAATAAGGAGCCATCCTGGCGACCTATGGACAAGTAAACACGGGAGGGTCGTAGCAGGGCTTAAGTCTCGAGACGTGTACAATTTCCTGGCCACGACGACGTTGGTCAGAAGATGGTTCCAGTGGCTCAATGAGGTAATTCACTGGTGACGTTTTTTGTAGCACACGATATGGGCCGTGATACTTGGGGACCAACTTGGTAGAAAGGCCAGGTGTAGCAGAAGGGACATGCAGCCAGACGAGTGAACCTGGATCGTAGGAAGTAGTGTTACTTGATGCGTCATGGTGGTGCTTTTGGCGTCCTTGGTCTTGGGTTGTGAATGATCTTGCCAGTTGGCGGCATTCTTCAGCGTATGTAGCGGCTTGAGACAAAGTCGTGGACTCTGAGGAGTCAGGTTTGTACGAAAGAATGGTGTCCATAGTGCAAGAAGGTTCACGTCCGTAAAGGAGGAAAAAAGGAGAGAACCCAGTAGTGCTTTGAATGGCGGTATTATAGGCGAACGTGATAAACGGGAGCACTCGGTCCCAATTGGAGTGGTCTGATGAGATATACATAGACAGCATGTCACCAAGGGTGCGGTTGAAGCGCTCTGTCATTCCATTGGTCTGGGGATGATAGGCGCTTGTTGTGCGGTGAACGACGTGGCACTCACGCAGCAATGCTGTGATGACGCCTGACAAGAATACGCGACCACGATCGCTCAGTAACTCCCGAGGTGCTCCATGACGTAATACGATGTTGTGAAGTACGAAAGTCGCAACATCTTTTGCTGTAGACGAGGGAAGGGATGAAGTTTCGGCATACCACGTGAGATGGTCGACGGCAACTATGATCCAGCGGTTACCGTCAGCAGTGTTGGGAAGGGGACCATAGATATCGGTGCAGACGCGGTCGAATGGTCGGGATGGGCATGGTAAGGGTAACAAGGTACCGCTGGCGTGATAAGGGGGAGTTTTTCGTCTCTGGCATGTCGAGCAGGCCCGAACGTATTGTCGTATAAAACGGTACATGCCACGCCAGTAATATCGGAGACGTATGCGAGAATAAGTCTTCAGGAAACCTGCGTGTCCACATTGGGGGTCGTCATGAAACGTGGAACAAATTTCGGATCGCAGATGACGTGGAATCACGAGTAGCCACTGACGTCCACCGGGTGCGTAGTTGCGTCGGTACAGCACGTCGTCACGAGTGGCGAAGTGCTCGACTTGCCGACGCAATGAGCGAGAAGGGGGGGAAGCCGTCCGCCCAGCCAGGATGTCTAGAATCGAAGCAACCCATGGGTCCTTGCGTTGCTCAGATGGCATGTCGGCGATGATGACGGCAGTGGCATCACAGGTTAGCCTTTCGCAGCATTCCGGGTCAGGGGGTAGGGGCGAACGGGATAGGGCGTCTGCGTCCGAATGTTTCCGGCCGGAGCGATAGACCACGCGAATATTATATTATTGGAGGCGTAATGCCCATCGGGCGAGGCGACCGCTTGGATCCTTCAGTGACGACAACCAGCAGAGGGCGTGGTGGTCAGTCACGACGTCAAAAGGGCGTCCATACAAGTAAGGTCTAAATTTCTCTATCGCCCAAATAATGGCCAGGCATTCCTTTTCAGTGACGGAATAGTTGATTTCGGCTTTGCTAAGAGTTCGGCTTGCGTAGGCAACGACGTACTCTTGGAAGCCGTCTTTCTTCTGTGAAAGAATAGCGCCTAGCCCGACACCACTAGCGTCGGTGTGGATCTCTGTGGGTGCCGATGGGTCGTAGTGTCGCAGAATAGGCGGCGACGTGAGAAGGCGGCGCAGTTCATTGAAAGAATCGTCACAGGTAGCAGACCAGGTTGAAAGGTCTCTAGAGCCGGCGAGGAGCTTGGTCAAAGGAGCGATGATCGTCGCGAAATTGCGAACGAAGCGCCGGAAGTAAGAGCACAGGCCTATGAAGCTTCGGAGCTCTTTCATGGTGGTCCGTTTGGGAAACGCTGAAACGGCTGTAAGTTTGGCAGGGTCAGGATGAATGCCGTCTTTTGAAACCACGTGGCCAAGGATCGTAAGCTTTCGAGCGGCGAAATGGCACTTCTTCAGATTCAGTTGCAGCCCCGCGGCAGAAATACACGCGAGGACTTTCTCGAGGCGGGTCAAATGGGTTGCGAAATCAGTTGAAAAGACGACAATGTCATCTAAATAACAAAGGCAAACGTTCCATTTGAGGCCTCGAAGGATAGAGTCCATCATTCGCTCGAAAGTAGCCGGCGCGTTGCAGAGGCCGAAGGGCATGACCGTGAATTCGTAAAGCCCGTCGGGCGTGATGAAAGCTGTTTTCTCGCGATCGGCCTCTGCCATGGGTACCTGCCAGTATCCAGAGCGCAGATCTAAAGAAGAGAAAAATTCGGCTCCCTGTAGGCAGTCCAAGGCATCGTCAATGCGTGGCAGCGGATAGACATCCTTGCGCGTGATTCGGTTGAGACGTCGGTAGTCCACGCAAAACCTGATGGATCCATCCTTCTTCTTCACCAACACAACTGGAAAGGCCCAGGGACTGCTTGACGGTTCGATTATGCCACGTGTCAGCATGTCGTCAACCTGTTCATTAATGGCACAGCGTTCGGTAGTTGACACACGATATGGACGCTGCCGTAATGGCGTCTCTTGACCGGTATCTATACGATGAACAACAGATGACGCTCGACCTAAGGAAGGCTGATTGTGGTCAAACGAGGCCCGAAAACGCTGTAGGAGCTTGATCAGCTGTTCCTGCTGCCCAGGCGTGAGGTTGCAATCAATGGACTTGCGGAATACATCCATAGGCTCATTAGCGTCAGCTGCGCGTGTAATGGGACAAGTCGGTAAAAATGGCTTGTCTGGATAGATCGGGTCTTCGAAAATACAATTTAAGGTCTCGAGGCTCCCCAGACACTCGCCGCGTAGCAGGATGTATGGGCAAGGAGAAACGTTGCACGCATAAAGTACCGCCGAACCATTGGAAAAGTTGATGACGGCAAAAGGGAGGATGATGGTTCGGTGTTGCACACCAGCTATAGTTGGTTGGAACAGGAGCGTCGAGTTAGTGGCAGCAGGGGAAAACACAGGCACTAGGACGGCGGACAACGGCGCGATGCGGACGTCAGCTGCGGCAAACACTTTCGAGGGACTTTGGTGGTCGATTTCAAGCCACGGATTCGTCAACGTGAGTTCAGCATGAGCGCAATCGACGAGGGCCTGATGGGTAGAAAGGAAATCCCATCCTAGTATGACGTCGTAAGATGAACGTGGGAGAACAACAAAGTTGACGGCATACCAAACATCTTGAATAGGAACGCGTGCTGTGCACTGAGCTGTCGGCGCGATGAAATGGGAGGTGGCCGTACGCAGAGCAAGATTCGTAAGCGGCGTTGTAACTTTCCTCAAATCGCGACACAGTTTTTCACTAATTACAGAAACGACGGCGCCTGTGTCGACAAGTGCACGTACAGCAACACCTTCTACTAGCACATCAATTTCGTTGGTCGGACAAAGAGGAGGTCTTAGAAAGTTCGATGACGACGCAGTTCTTGCCTCCGGAACTGCGGCTGTCAGTTTTCCTCTCGAGCGGGGCTCGTGCGCCGAAGCATCGGGGAGACAGATCGGCGACGGGGTGGTAATGACCGACGAGAATCAACAGGGCGTCGTGGGGACAATGAGTCGGTGATAGGAGAAGATGGTCGCTGGGGATTCTGGGCAGCTTGGTAATTTGCAGAATTCCCATGGTCTGGAGGCTGGAAGTTGCGACGGCGACAGTAGCGTGCTATATGTCCCACGAAACCGCATGCGAAACAGATGGGTCGATTATCCAAGGTGCGCCATGGGTTAACGACAGAAGGTGCAGGTGGCGAAACGGGATGGGGTGCCGTGTATGTAGGCAGCGTCGTAGGGTAGGCGGACCTGGTGCCCCGGTATGCGCCAGAGACGGGTGGGGCTGGGGGTCTAGCAGCGACGGCAGCGTAGGTCAACGGCGTAGGGACGGGTGGCGATGGAGGCAGTGCCTGCGTGACCTGTGTCTCAATGACCTGGCGTAAACGTGGGTCTAACGAGGTCACTGGCGCGGATGCTTCGGCCACAAGAGAAGCTGACGCGCAACTTCTTCACGAATGAATTGTTTTATGTGGGGCAGTAAGACGGTGTAATCAGCAGCGACGTCGTGCACGAGGGCGGAAACTTCGGCCGTATCTTCAGCGGCCTTGCGCGTCGAGACACGCTGCTTACGCAACTCGTCGTACTCCTGACAGAGCTGGACAACATCGGTGACGGTCTGCGGATTCCTAGCGACGAGCATCTGGAAGGTATCGTCGTCAACTCCTTTCATGATGTGCTTGATTTTTTCGCGTTCGGTTAGAGATTCATCAACGCGCTTGCAAAGAGACAAGACATCTTCAATGTAACTTGTAAACGTCTCATCTCTGCGCTGAACTCGACTACGGAGACGCTGTTCCGCGCGAAGCCGGCGCACTGCGGGACGACCGAAGACCGCGGCGATGGTGGTCTTGAAGGCGGACCAGTTGGTAATTTCGCCTTCGTGGTTCTTGAACCAGAGGCTGGCCACATCAGCGAGGTAAGAGCGCACGTTTGTGAGCTGGTCGGAGGCGTTCCACTTGTTGGAAGCACTTGCGATTTCATACTCGACGAGCCAGTCCTCGACGTCTTGTTCGTCGTTGCCGCGAAAAATTGGTGGGTCGCGTTGCCGAGGTACGCCCGTACAGTAGACTGTCGTTGGTAAGGCAGCTTGAGAAGGGCCAGGAGCAGTCATGGTGAACGGTGAGGGTAGCGTCCGATTGCGAAGTTCCAGGTTGATGGGAACCCCGGCTCCTCCACCACTTAAAATAGAGATGTTGTACGGCGAAAAAGGTTGACACAGCTTGGCAAAATATGCTTTATCAGGCAGGTCTAGCTAATGGCGAGCGGCGTGCGCGAGCTACTACTGCAGCCAGCGATCATCGTCGTCTTCTTCATTGCCAGCAGAGCGTCCGTTATTCAGATTCATTAATTCATTACAATATATATATATATATATATATATATATATATATATACAGAACAGATGACCTTACATGGTTTAGGTGTGCCTTCCATCTCAGTTCATCTGACGCTATTCGCCCTGATTATTCCGGAGGTCACAGGTTCTGTCCTTGTCTTTGACAAATTGTATTTTCCGTTCACTTTCTTTTTTTTCAAATTTACACTGCAATTACTAATAACATCTCCTATGTGTACTTCCTTGGCATCATCATCAGTTAGTTTTCAACAATATTGTGACTAATGAATAAAACGGACCCTCAAATGTACACTTCTTTCTTTGATTCATAGCGAAGGCACTGTTCTGGCAAATTTCATTTCTCGAGGTAGTATGCCATTAGATTCATTGGTCAGCTGCCAGCTCGTAATAATGTCACGTGCAATGCCACTCCAACCTGAGCAAAAGAGTGTTCCACACTCGCTGTAACGGCAACTGGCAGCGCTGGCACTCCCATGCTTAAATCTACTACACACCCTAAAATGTGGACGGAGGAATCACGGCCGCCGTAGCTCAGTGGTCAAGCATCCGACAAGTTGTTAGAAGGTCCCAGATTCAGTCCCTGCCGGTGGCGTGTTATTTTATCATGCACTTTTCTTTCAACCCATTTACATCGAAAATTACGACAAGCACTTTTATATACTTTCCTTGGTATCATCGTCTGTTCTCATTATTATTGTGCATAACAAGCAAAATGAGAACATGTTTTACACTTCTTCCTACGATAAGTCCGAGATACTTGTGTTCTTTAACTGGTGTTAATTGGTGACATTGATAGTGTAGGGAAAACCTGATATGATGTTTTTTTGTTATTACATGCAAAGGTTAGCTACCCGTAATTGATGTCAGTTCTACTTCACACACAATTGAGATATACTTCAATTGTGTAGTATACAGTAGTATACAATACATATTGTGTAAATAATGTACTGCATCAATAGTATACAAGACAATTAACTGTCATAATGACCACTTTAACCCTGAAAACGAACATACTGATTTTGGTTCGTTTTCGAGGGTTAGGGGCTGATTATGGCATTTATTTATATTGAACACTATGTAATTGTCGCAAAAAGCCTAATGATACTTTAGATAGATGCGGGTAGATCACTAATAAAAAGAAGAAAAAAACACTTGGTTCAAAGACACTGCCCTGAAGCACGCATGACATAACTTGGGTTACTTCTGATTTTTGAGGAATAATTCCTCAAAATTTGTTAAGTTTGTTCGACAAACACTTATGCAATCAGTAATTGGTCATTTACCCATATTTACATCAATTTTTGTAGTTGGTTTATTGTGTAATACGCGATGAATTGCTTCGGAGAATTCAAGACGAATTAGATTTTTTTATTGTCAGTGTCTAGTGTGACTTCATGCATTCATTCGAATGGTTGAGTTCCTGCAAAAAAAAAAAACCTTACCGGAAGTCAGACTGCAATAGTGATGCAATGTGTTTTTCTTCATGAGGGGCTGTGGTGTGTTCGAGCAGCTTGAACGTCGTGCTGGTCAGTGAAAAAAGGACGAAAATAGCCAATGTCATCCTTCTAAGCCCCTTTGCGCATGCAACAAATTTTTTCTCTCTCTCTTTCTTGACTTACTCCTATATTTAAGTACCACGGTATTTTTCGTTTTTGCCCCATCGCAATCCGTTGTGAAGACCGTGGTCCAAACGGTCATGCTGACTTTGCAGCGTTGATCATGCTGGCTGGAAGGCGAAGTAAAAGCGTGGAACTGTATTCTAAATGAAAAACTTCATGTATACAGAAGTTTGGTCTGAAGGTTCTCCACCTAGACTCGCTGCCGGGTGGTGCTGCTGGCACCACCATGCTAGTGTTTCTCTATTAAAGGTAGCAAATGCAGCAACTCTACACCACGCCAATTCTAACACGTGCTAACGCAGCGCCACTTCTCACTCAGCAGCTTTAAACCTAACTGCGTCTAATATGTGATGCGCACGTACACCATGAAGTGCCAAGAATTTTTCAGAAGTGAACAGCATTCCCATGAAGCCAACAAACAAATGAACAAGCTTGCGCTCAGAAAAAAAGGGACAGAAATCACGTGTATTTGTTTGCAACAGATCCCTCGCTATGGTTTCATTCTCACTGGTGTTGTGTTTGTGCGTGCGTGTGTGCGCGTGCATGTTAATTTAGCAGAAATTTAGTTGAATACCATTGATTTCATGCGAAATAGTTTCGTTTCTCTTGTTCAATAGCAACTGAAGTTTAAAGACCCGTCCAGTAACTGTGCAAGTTGCTGTGCATGTGCAAGGCTCCATGCAACTCCTTTTTGCTAGTACCGGCCTCACGTATCCAAATATCTTTGTGTCTGTTTTGTGTGTATTGAAAGTGCGAAATAACATTAAGTTTGGTAAGCGGGAAACATGATCCGGTGCACGCTTTGACACAGAATACTTGAATGCAAGGGGATTCAACGTCACACAAAGTATCAATATAATTTGGTTCAAGTTGAGGGAACAAGAAACTAGATTAAAAGTAGCCAAGTCACTAAAACGTGGATACTACCGCCACTGGCTTAAAGAAACAGTCCAATTGAGGCAAAGTAGTGAACATGGGAACACTGCTTAAGGAAACTGCTCTCACGTCTCAGATTGCCCCGCAGTGCACAAGGGCTAGGACTTTTCGTGGATGCCTGCTGTGCAGAAAAAATTATTTTCTTAATCCACCAGCTTTATGAAAGGCTCTATATCTCCAAAAAATAATAATTTCATACGGCGGATTGAAACAGGTGAGAAGTTTGCACAATGGGCGCAATTAGTTCCCCTTTTTCGCCAATGAAAATTTTCAGACCGATATAACGCGATCATCTGATTCAACCAAACTCCAGTACAGCACAAAACAAAACTATACTGAAAGTGCCAGGGTGACCCTGGATATCATAGCCATTGTTTATATGAGCTGTGGTAGAAGCACAAGCAGCGTGTTCTGGAGTTGCCAGCACAGAATCATTCGCATTACGATAAGGTTATATAACAGTCTCGGTGATTTTTGTCGCTCTTTGACCAATCTTCCTTTGAAGGTATGCACATGTCGGAAAGTTGGGCGAGTTAGTAAAGGCCGTTCTATGTTCTCCCCACGCAGCCGCAACGCACGTGCCGGCAGACTTGCCGCACCCAAGCGGGGAATGGAATGGAATGGAAAAACTTTATTTCGGTCCTGCAGGACGCGCTTAGCGCGTAGCGGGCGTCTCCCACGTAGGGACCGACAGGGAGTACCTGGCGGCCGCTTCGTGGGCCTGCTGGACGGCCCATCGCTGGTCGGCGAGAAGTGAGCTCCTGAGGGACCTTTCCCACTTGCTTAAGGTAGAGTCGGGAGGAGTTGTTCTACACTCCCAGAGCATATGTTCGAGTGTCGCTGTGTGTCCACATGATGGGCATGTGTCGCTGGGGTATGCATCGGGATAATAAACGTGAAGCGTGGCAAGGTTTGGGTACGTGTGTGTCTGTAATAGGCGTAGGGTTAATGCCTGCGGTCGGTTAAGTTTCGGATGTGGGGGTGGAAAAATGCGGCGTTCCAAGCAAAAGTGCTTTGTAATTTCATTGTACGTAATTGGTGCATCCCGATTGGTATCCAACCCAGCAAGATGAGGTTGCCCTGTGGCAGTGCGGTCGGTAAGTGCGCGCGCTGCATCATGGGCGATCTCGTTGAGGTTGGGTAGGGCACCCGGCACCTGGCCGAGATGGGCGGGGAACCAGATGACAGTGTGGTGCTTCAGGGCACTCGGGTCCGCATTGCGCAGGATACGTAACGCCTGGTCGGAGATGACTCCGCGTTCGAAGGCTTTGATGGCCGGCCTGGAGTCGCTGTAGATGAATTCCCGTTTGCTGTCGAACATAGCTATAGCTATAGCTACTTGCTCCGCTACTTCGGGGTTTCGGGCGAGGATTGTGGCTGAGGTAAGAGTCTGCTGCGCGGATGATACCGCGACCGCAGCGAAGGCTTGGTTGTTGCGATAGGCAGCGGCGTCCACGAACGAGACGTTGTCCGCTTCCATGTCTATGCGCTTGAGAATGGCGGTCGCCCGCGCAAGGCGCCTGCCTCTGTTGTATTCGGGGTGTACATTTCGTGGTATGGGAGCGATCGTAATAAGGTCGCGGATTTCACGGGGAATTAGAGTCAACTCTGGGGGGGTCCCTGGCCCTCGAGGAGAAGAAGCCGAGCTCGCGCAGAATATGGCGGCCCGCCTTGGTTGTAGTGAGTCGGGTCAATTGCACACGTTCCTGAGCTTCGGCGATCTCTTCTAGCGTGTTATGTACGCCAAGCTCGAGGAGTTTGTACGTTGGAGTGGTGATAGGGAGGCCAAGGGCTCGTTTGACCACCTTGCGAATAAGCGCATTGAGTTGATCGCGCTCAGCACGTAGCCACTTGTGTATAGCGGCAACGTACGTAAAATGGCACAAAACAAACGCGTGTACGAGACGCAGCAGGTTGTCTTCTTTGAGGCCATGGTGCCTGTTGGCTACTCTACGTACGAGTCGTATGGCATTCTCGGTCTTAGTCCTGAGCTTGTGTACTGTTTGGGTGTTGGTTCCGCGGGACTCGATGATCATGCCGAGGACCTTGATGGTGTCTACCCTGGGTATAGTACGACCATCTCTGGTGTGGAGGGTGATATTGCGTTCCGCCGGAGGTTTCCACCCTTTGGGCTTGGCACCCCGGCGTTTGGGCAAATATATCAACAGCTCCGACTTCGCAGGTGAGCACCTGAGACCGGTGTGGTCGAGGTAAGACTCGGTGGTGTCGATAGCCTCTTGCAGGGCGGACTCAATGAAGCCATCCGACCCTGTGGAGCACCATATGGTTACATCATCCGCATAGATAGTGTGATTTAGCCCGTCTATTTTTGAAAGTCGTTCGGAAAGCCCGATCATCACGAGGTTGAAGAGCGTGGGTGAGAGGACGGATCCCTGAGGAGTGCCCCCGCTGTCCGAGCTCCACTTCTTCCGACACTAGGTCTCCTACGCGGAGGACGGCTCTGCGCCGAGTGAGAAAAGAGCGGAATAAAGTAGTAAAATCGATGACCTAGGCCGAGGGCTGCGATCGCTTTCAAGATTGACGAGTGCGTTATGGTATCGAAGGCCTTTTCTAAATCGAGACCGAGTATTGCACGAGTGTCCCGAGTGTTTCCGCCATCTAGAATTTGATGCTTTAGGAGTAACATGGCGTCTTGAGTGGATAACCCTGGTCGGAAGCCAATCATGTGGTGCGGGATGTAGTCGTTATCTTCGAGGTACCGACCAACCCTGTTGAGGACGACGTGCTCAGCCACTTTGCCCACGCACGACGTGAGAGATATGGGGCGTAGGTTATCTAGGCTCGGCGCCTTTCCCGGTTTGGGTATCAGAACCGTGTGAGCTAGTTTCCAAGCATCGGGTATCTCACCCTTTTTCCATATCTCGTTGATAGTGTCAGTGAGGTAAGTGACGGAAGAATCGTCCAGGTTGCGTAGGAGCTTGTTGGTGATGCCATCGGGGCCAGGGGCTGAGCGGCCATTGAGCTCATGGAGAGCTCGGCGTACATCTTCAATAGAAAACTCGGCGTCTAAGTTAGTGTTGTTGCTGCCAGAGTAATCAGGGTGAGGGGTCACAGGGCCCGTGGGGAGCGGGAGATATTTTTCCACGAGGTTCTTGACAACATCTTCCGGTGACACTGTTTGTTTAGCCTGATGAAGTATCTTCACGATCGAATGACGCTGATTTGTGCGGGTGTTGGTTTCATTGAGGAGGTGTTTGAGTAAGTTCCACGTTTTTGCCATTTCGAACCTGACCATCAATCGAATTACAAATTTCGTCCCACTGCTGTTTTGAAAGGATGCGGCAGTGATCCATCATGGTCTTGTTCAGCTGAGATATGCGTTTGCGTAACCTCCGATTAAGGCGCTGGCCCTTCCACCGGGCCAATAGAGACTGTTTGGCCTCTAGTAGGTGGGCGAGACGACTGTCCATCCTTTCGGTTGGAAGGTCTGTGGTGATAGTTTTCGTTGCCTTGTTTACATCAGCTTTGAGCTGGGCCGTCCACGTCTCGAGGCTCGGTGGGGTATCGGGAGGAGGTCGTTCTGCGCGGGTCTTACGAAGGAGGTCCCAGTCGACCCACGTGTACGACTTGGTCTTCCTGCTTACTGTGGGGAGGTGTGCAGCCAATATGAAGTGGTCACTACCGAGATCTACCGCGAGGTTGGACCAGTGGGCGTCGGAGATATTCTTGACGAAGCATAGATCCGGCGTAGTATCTCTTTGCGTGGACGTACCAGTGCGAGTGGGGAAGGCCTTGTCCGTAATGAGAATAAGGCCCATGTCATTCGCACTTTTCCAAAGCTCGTTACCTTTGGGTGTGTCGTACGTGTAGCCCCAGGCGCTATGCGCAGCGTTAAAATCGCCTGCAATCACTAGCGGGTTAGGCCCCGCGAGGCGGACAGCTTTCTGGAACAAGCGTGTGAATCTTTGTCTATGGTGGCTGGGACTACTGTATACATTGAGCATGTATACGCTTTGTTGTGATATGTTTCCAGGGAGGATTTCGACCATAACGTGCTCAATTTCGGGCACATTGAGACTGTGCGCTGTGCAGGTAATCTTGTTAGCGACCAAGGTGGCGATACCGCGTCCTCCCGAGGGGCCGGGCAACCACTGGTATCCGGAAAACGTGGCGGTTGGTACTACAGTCTCTTGTAATAGCATGATGTGAGGTTTGGCTTCGTGGCTACGGAGGTATTGCTGCAGGAAAGCTTTCTTGTGGGTGAAGCTCCTGCAGTTCCATTGCCAGATTCGCAACTCGTCAATTGGCCTGGCCATCTTGAAGCATTAAGAGTTGGCCTGAGCACCCGGCGGGTGCATAAGGGCCGCGTGATGCGGTGGACTGGGCACGGCTGTACGTTGCGACAACGGCGTATCCGCGGCAACGGCAGGGGCGACGACGTGATCAAGATATTGCTCCACTTGGCCCAAACGATTACCGTGTACCGCGAGAGTAGACTGCACGAGAGCCATGCTTTCGCCAAGAAAGCGAAGGCTTTCCTTAATCGCCGATAGCGTGCTCTTAATGTCGTCTAACTCTTCCTTTAAAGCTGGCTGGTCGTGGGCGACCGCGCGTTTCTTGGGTGCGCTCTCGCCGTCGTCGTTACCAACGCCTACGGGTTGCGGCTGCAACGGAGTGACTGCATTGTCGTCGTTGTCGGTTGGGGGCATAGCAGCGCGTGCGTTTCTGTCAGTTTTTAGTTCGGCAATTGCGACTGTGAGTTTGCGTATTGTTTCTTTCATCATCGCATTTTCCTGCTTTAAGATCGCTATCTCAGAGGTGTTGTGTGTATCATGCTCTGGGAGTGATCCCGACCCTACCTGTGATGTAGTGTTTCCTTTTCTCCGGACGGCGTCCGCCCAAGTGAGAGGTCCCCGCTTATTCTTGCTGACGTTGCCTGGCGATGGTGGTGCCGATGGGCTAGGCGATCGTTGACGCGAGACCCCGGTGAGACTGGGGTGAGGCCTGGAACTGGCATGAGGCCCGGAACCTGAGTTGGAGCCGGAGCGTGATCCGTGTCGGGAACCTGAACGGGAACCGTGACGTGAACCAGAACGAGACCTGGAGTAGCCTCGCGATATAGATCTGGTTGGGGTCCCACTTCGCGCGCTGCGGGAGTGGGTCCGAGGGCGGCTCCGGGACCTCGATACACGCATTGTGCGGTTCCTGGGACGACTCCGGGATCGGGACCGGGATCGGCTGCCATTGGGTCGACCATCTGTAAAAAGCTTCGAGGCCTGGTCGTCGTCAGTGGTTGCATTGAACTCGTTCATTGCATCGTAACTGTTGTGTCGCATCGAGTGTGCTCGCTCCCATCGTCGTCGGCGCACCACGTATGGAATGTGGTAGCGTTCTTTACATTCCCTGTCGGCAGTGAGGTGGGTTCCTCCGCAAAGCTTGCATGTTGGTGTGCAGCGGTGTTCCTTTTCGGGGTTCGGCACGCTGCAGCCTCTGCAGATAACGTCTCCAGGGTTCGGGCACACGTCCGCTCGATGGCCGAGCCGACCACAGGTGTAGCAAATATCTATCTGTCTACGGTATAGTGTACATTGAAGTAGCACCGATCCGTATCGCACAAAATTGGGCACACGATGTCCATCGAAGGCCACGATCACTGCAGTGGTACTTCCGATGCGCTTGGCAGCCAAAGCTAGTGGATTGCGGTCGTTGACAATCTTCGCATCAATGTCCGCCGAACCGTCTTGCACGGGAATCCCTCGAATGACACCTTTGCATGTAGAATGTGGTGCCGCTTCGTAGGCACTAACTTCATAGGTCTTGTCAGCGATGCGAATTTCTTTAACGCGCACGTAGCGATTAGCATTTTCTCTCTTCGGCGTGCTTGCTACTAAGATATTCTGTTTAATATTGGGGCAGAGCGTGTCTGCTTGCTGCTCCGATGGGCTGATACCTGCCGAAGTCGAAATGGCTTCAGCGATTGTCGTTGGGCCAACCCAAGCGGGGACAAATTAGCGAATCGGCGACGCTCTTTCACTCTCCGCTTGGGTGCGGCAGGGGTCCTGGGACGTGCGTTGCGACTGGGCGGGTAGCGTGCATAACGGCCTTTAGGATCAATGAGGTTAAAGTAAAAAAGTTTATTTAATCCGTCTTGGTTTGAAAACAGCATGCCACGTTGTTTTCCGTCCTTTTGGGGTAGCCTTTTTGCGTCTTTCAAGGAGGCATACACATGTTTTAGTGACTTGAGTCATCATCGTCATGTCCCTCAAGAGACAAAAATTGTACCCACGAACAGGTGGAATTACAATTGTCTAGAGTGCCTGGCCGGCCGATTAAGCTGCAGTTTTCAGCAAAATATACAAACATCGTAGCTTTATTGATACCTAGAGGCCCATGCGCTATAATTAAAGCATGAACGGAAGCTTTTAAGTATAATGAGGTTGCAGGTGCAACCAAAGACAGCGTCCACAGTCACGTGCTGCGCCACTCCGGAAAAGTGAAATTCTTTTTCTACCTTTAATATTATTCATCCTTGTGGCAGTGATTAAGATAATTAGTCTGTGCCATTTCTGAGTTCATACGAGGACTTATGATCACTCAAAGGTGAAGGGTAAATATTTCTAACGACTTTTGTAGGGCAGATGTCTAGACATGTGGACGCACTTGCGAAATTCCGCACGTAAATATCCGTACATATTTTCAGCAGCAAATTTTTCTTTTCACCGACTTCTCATTATGAGTATGGGCCATACACTGCTGGGCTTATCATCATCATCGCGATCGCTGCTAATTTCTCGTAAAAAAGAACTGCTTGCGCTACGGACCCTCTTCACGCAACCCGTGTTCTAAGCACGTTCCGACGACAAGCATCCATTAGCCACCCTATACAATCATCCTTGTCCGGAGTATAAGCGAATTTCGCTTGGTGACAGAAAAAATAACAAGAAACTAATAAAGCAACAAAGAAGCTGGGATTAATTTGAATAAATGCTTCATTATAATGGTATCGATAACCTCTATTAGCACACTGTTCAAAGTTCAGACAGTAAGATCCACCGTCTTTTGGTCGATCACCCAGAGTGCGTATGTGCCATTCAGTCAAGGAACATAATCATCATCAACATCATCATCATCATCTTCACCATCATCAGAACTCCTTCTTGGCCAGTCCGCCGTATACTGGGGAGGCACCACAAATACAAAGCAAGCAAGTAAGCTTCTTAGCGAGTGGCGCCCTATCATTTTTCCCTTCAAACTACGTTTCTGCACCCACCTGCTATTCCAGGTTCATGTTCATTGAGCAGAATCATTCACTTGGGTCTACTTTGAGGAGCAGTCTTTGAGGAGGCTCACCGAGCTAAACGCGGGAAGAGGAAGGCTTCGCTGTCGGCCCATGTTTCCGAGGGCTAGCATACAAGTGGCGCTGTCGTGTGCTTACTGCGCGCTGCGCATGTTTTTCCTTTGGCTGACCGACTGGATATTTCCGTGGTGCGACCACCCGTCGCTCTGCTTCGACTTCACTCGCGAATTCGCCGCCAGCGTGGACTACCGAGTGGACCCGTGCGAGAACTTCTATGACCACGTATGCGGATTCTGGAACTTCACTCACGGCGCCTCCAGAAACCAGTTCGAACTACCTCGTCGCTTACGAGGTACGTAGTGACATATCGCGTCAACAGCGTAATCACTACTGCACGTGTAATGATTGTACCATGAGATTGATGCCGTAGGTCCGCTTGTGCAGCCACCAAATTTAACATTACTTCCTCATGAACATACGCTGCCATGACGCATATACAGGCAACAACTATACTGTGACTCAAAACCGTATCACCAACTCACAATTTGCATATACTTATACCGTTTTTGTGGACTGCCCTATGAAGTATACGTAGTTGGTCAGGTCAGTTTCAAGTCATAGAAGAGGGCTTAGTGATAAAAAAGACACAAGATAAACACTGTGACGTCCTGAATCTAGAGTTTTTCCATGTTCTTTATATAGTGCCAGTTTTGTTTCCTGTTTTCATCGGTAACACAAACGCACCACGCTCTCTTAACAAATTTGGCCTAAAGGCGAAGTTATCTAATAAATATAAAGCGTGATCTTACCTCGGTTAACCGAAGGGCAAAGATGAAGAATCCACGCTGTCACACACTCACTGATTGGTTTTGTTGTCTGATCACCTGCACACCATTTTCAGGTGGAGCGCGGCCTTCCAGGTTGTCACAATATTACAAAACTTAGCAATTTTCAGTTTTTAATGATTTGCCGTCACACAAATAGCTCATCATAGTGATCAAGATTGGTCGAAGTGGAATGTATCAATTCGTCAGGCTGCAGCCAACGTTTTGAAAAGAGACTTGTTATACGCTAGAGATCTTGCTTGCGATTATCGCTGCAGGCACATGTTGCCCCGACGAACACCCATCCAAGCTGAAAATAGGCAAAACAAATTCATTTCCGACGCGTTTCAAGATATCTTCTCCACCGTGGGCAACCTTGTCAAAGTTCTCAGCCCTTGTTATTTTGCACAACCATTTTTTATCACTTCCGTGTTTGTTTTTCGGTGCTACTGTGATTGTTCCAAATTTTAAATTCTCAAGAAGTTAGAGAACAGCTGTGCGTCGCTCTTTGCCTTGCCCTCTTGCGCACTGAATGAACAAGTACGGACAGTGTTTACTGCATCGCAGGCTGCTTTTGTTCGAGGAACTTGAGAAGAGCCCCGCCAGTTTCTCGGTCACGTCCGCCTCGCGGGTAACTGCGGCCTACCAGAGATGCCTGGCCGTCACGGGCGAGAAGCAAGACCATACGCGCATTCTGCACGAACTGTTTGCAGAGTTCAACCTTGAGTGGCCCACTCTCAGGCCTCCACGCAAGGAGTTCGATTTCCTCGACTTCCTCGTCGGCCTTGGGCTTCGGTGAGAGCGAAATTCAGGCGCATAGCTCAATAGAACAAAACAGAACAATTGCAACCGGTGCACCATAGCGATCGCATTATTACGCATAGTTCGATGAAGTTAATAAGGCTTTTTCTGTATTTTTGTTTCAACATGTCCACTGTTGATGTCATGCTGAATCTTTCGCACAGGTCTGCAATACCCGAGGATAATATATATATATATATATATATATATATATATATATATATATATATATATATATATATACATAATGAAGGGATCTAACAGACAATTATGCCAAGAAATGTATAGGCGCAGTTATTATAGCCAATTGTAATGTAAACGTGAAAAAAAAGTGGATGAAAACATAACTTGCCGTTAGCACGAACCGAACCTGCGCCCTTCGAATAACGCATTCGATTTTCTACCACTGAGATACCACGGCGGATATCCTCCTAGCCACTTTATTCGGTTTATTTGTGAATTTAAACGTGGGAGTGTCAGTCAGCGCCACCTGTAGCCATGGCAGCGAGTGTGTCACATATCATATTGTCGCAGTATAACGCGAACAAAGCACAAGTACGCCTTGAGGCAGCGAAAGCAGCGCGTTCTCAACAGCTGAGCTGCAAGATTTTCTTCTTCGTTCTCCAGTCAAGCCAGAGGCCCACTATCTGGTGTCCGCTAAATCCCCCCATCATCGTTTTTGTCCGCATGTAGACACGGGTCATTTGCCACCCTCTCAAAGAGCATCGACCCGATGCGAAGTAAATAATGCAGTTTTTTAAAAAGAAAAGTCTCGCGCAATCATTCGCTGACGTAAGGCTTCATGCGCACTACGTGAACGAGTTCAGGATGGTGCTGGCGACGCTTGGTACTACACAAATTGTCGGGGACGACTTCGTATGTGACGTCACTCAGTTGTCGCAGCACTTGGTATGGCCCAAAGTATCTTCTTAAGAGCTTTTCTGATAGTCCTCGTTTCCGTACGGGTGTCCAAACCCATACTTTGTCGCCAGTTTGATAGACAACTGCTCTGCGGTGAGCATTGTAGCGGCCTGCATCATACTCTTGCTGCTGGCGGATCCGTAAACGTGCCAGTTGTCTAGCTTGTTCCGCGCGTTCCGTAAACGTGTTGGCGTCTGGGTCGATGTCGTCAATTTTGTGCGGCAGCCTCGCATCTAACATAGTTCGTACTTCTCGTCCATGAACGAGGCTGAACGGGGTCATGCGGGTCGTTTCTTGCTTGGCCGTGTTGTACGCAAACGTTATGTATGGCAAGATTTCATCCCAATTTTTGTGTTCAATGTCTACGTACATCGAAAGCATGTCTTCAATGGTTTTGTTCAGACGCTCCCTCAGCCCGTTTGTTTGTGGGTGGTAGGCGGTGGTCTTACGATGCGTTGTTCCACACAGCATCAGGACGTGATCCAAAAGAGCTGCCGTAAATGTGGTTCCTCTGTCTGTGATCATGACAGTTGGTGCGCCATGCCCCAGTACAATATTTTCGATGAAAAATCTTGCCATCTCCACTGCTGTACCTCTCTGGATAGCCTTTGTCTCAGCATAACGGGTCAGATAATCCGTCGCGACGATAACCCAGTGGTTCCCTGCAGTAGAAGTAGGTAGTGGGCCATAAATGTCCATCCCTATCTAGTAGAATGGAGCTGTTGGGACCTGCACGGGCTGCAGGAGGCCAGCTGGTTTAGTCGGTGGTGACTTGCGTCGCTGGCAGTCGAGACAGGTACGAACCTGGTGCTTCACGGCTGTGGTTAGTCTCGGCGAGTAATTTCTTTGCTGTACTCTGGTCAACGTTCTCATGTAACTCAAATGGCCAGAGGTCACCTCGTTGTGGCATGCTTTGAGTACTTCGGTACGAAGGGCTACTGGTATGACGAGCAGATAGGCAGATCCTGTCGACGAAAAGTTTCTTTTGTAGAGTACTCCGCCACGTAAACAAAATGATGACAACACTCTTGAGAAAACTCTTGGCGCCTTCCAAGTAGTTAATTAAGCCAAGCAACTCAGTGTCGTCACGTTGTTGCTGCGCAATGGCGGTCGTGCCGAGGACACCGAGAAATGCCGTTTCCTCCTCCTCAGGTAGGGTTGCCGACTCAATGGGTGAACGGGACAGACAGTCAGCATCCATATGTCGCTTGCCTGACTTGTGCACGACCGTCATGTCAAACTCTTGCAGTTTTAGGCTTCAACGCGCTAATCAGCTGGTGGGATCTTTTAGATTAGTTAACCAGCAAAGGGAGTGATGGTCACTAATAACTTTGAAGTGCCAGCCATACAAGTACAGACGAAATTTCATTACTGCCCATACCATGGCGAGGCATTCTTTCTCCGTTGTTGAATAGTTAGCCTCTGCGCGTGTTAGCGTTCGGCTTGCGTAGGTGATCTTTCTTTCTGTGTCCTCTTGCCGTTGCACAAGCACAGCCCCAAGACCTACATTGCTAGCGTCTGTGTGAATCATCGTCGGGGCTTCTTCGTCGAAGTGGGCAAGCACCGGGGGCGTTTGAAGACGTTGACGCAGGTCATTAAAGGCAGCCTCCTGTTCTTTCCACTCAAAGGCAACATCGTCTCTTGTGAGACGAGTTAGTGGCAACGCGATGTGGGCGAAGTCTGCGATAAACCGGCGATAATATGCACAAAGACCCAGGAAGCGTCTGACAGCCTTCTTATTGGAAGGTACTGGGAACTGTGCGACGGCGGCAATTTTTCCAGGATCGGGCCGGACGCCTGCGTTGCTGACGACGTGACCGAGAAACTGAATTTCGTGAAATTAGAAATGACACTTTTCTGGTTTCAGTGTCAGGCCCGCGAACTGTATGGCACATAAAACAACTTCCAGCCTTTTGAGATGCTCGTCAAAAGTGGTCGAAAACACTATAACGTCGTCCAGATAGACTAGACACGTCTTCCACTTCAATCCCAGAAGTACCGTGTCCATAAGCCTTTGAAAAGTCGCGGGCAAGGAGCACAAACCGAAAAGCAAGTCTTTAAATTCGAATAAACCATCTGGCGTCACAAAAGCGGTTTTCTCTCGGTCTCTTGGGTCTACCTCGATCTGCCAGTATCCACTCCTCAAGTCCATGGAAGAAAAGTAGCGAGCGTGCCTAAGTCTGTCCAGGGAGTCATCACTACGTGGGAGCGGGTACACGTCTTTCTTGGTCACCTGATTCAGCTTCCTGTAGTCCACGCAAAAACGCAGGGTGCCATACTTTTTCTTTACTAGCACTACAGGCGATGCCCAGGGGCTCTGTGACGTTTGAATGACGTCATCTGCAAGCATTTTCGCGACTTGTTGTTGTATGGCTTCGCGTTCCTTTGAAGCTACACGATAAGGGTTCTGGTGGATAGGTCTCACCGTGTCCTCAGTGACTATTCGGTGCTTCGTCAAAGGTGTTCGACCAATTCGTAATGTCATTGAAAAGCAGTCGCGAAATTCGGCTAGCAGCTGAAGAAGTCTCTGTCGCTCGTTCTTTGACATGATGGTGCCAACGTCGAGAACGGGTTCTGGTTCTTGATTAGACGCTTCGTCCAATACCGACAAACGTAAACTGCCTCGCATTTCTACAATATTGTCGTACAAAGCGACAGCTGTGTCCTTCGGAAAGTGCCGGCGCTCAGCACTAAAGTTCGTCAGAAGTAAATTCGTGCGTCCACCAGTGAGACGGACGATACCTCGTGCGACCGAAGTGCCATGACTAAATAGCAACGAGCCAATTTGGTCAGCAATGCCTTCGCCATCAAACGCTTCGTGGCCTTCCACCGAAACAAGAGTGCATGACCGGGCGGGATGACCACATCATCATCAATTATACGTAAAGTGTTACGTATTGCGTCTGAACAGTCAACTAAACCAGGGCTGTTGCGGAATGTAATTGAATGGTCCGAGATGTTGATGACGGCACCATATTCTTTTAAGAAGTCCATCCCTATGATCAAGTCCTTGCAACACGAGGTGAGGATGACGAACGTCGCCACAAAAGAAGAGCCACCGATGTCGAGTCTTGCCGTACACCTTCCGACAGGCATCAACAGCTGACCGCCTGCTTTCCTCAGGTGAGGTCCCATCCACGTAGTCTTCACTTTTTTGAGGCGTACGGCAAGGTTTTCACTAATGATAGAAAAGTCGGCACCGGTGTCAACTTAGGCTGTTACTTGCTGTCCGTCTACCGAAACGGTAAGATCTGTGGTCACAGTTTCGTTGGTGTTACAACTTCTCGGCTTTACGGCATCCTGTGGTACAAGTAACGGGGGCTTTTTTCGTCACCTTGACGGCCTGCAACCTCACCCCCTGAGGTCGCCGCCTTCAGTTTCCCCGGCGTGGACTCGGTGACCTCCTTCCAGTGACGTTGGCTGTAGATCGGTGGCGTGACGAAGGCGAATAAGCCGGAGACAGAGAGCGTAGTCGACGTCCCAAACCTGGCTGGTAATCAGGGACACTGTCGTCATTATTGGCACGGCGGTTGTCAAAATGGGACTGATACAAGGGGGGTCCCTGAGAATGAGCGTCCCGCCGTGGTGCGTAGCCGTCGTTGGCGCGTCGATCGTCAGACTATTGCCGAAGAGGTCAAAACTTATCTACGTGGTGCCAGCAATGGCGGGAAATGTGGCCCACATCTCCGCAGGTAAAACAAAGCGGATGCCTATCTACAGTGCTCCAGGCGTCTGTTTTACGAAGCTGTGGACGCCGCAACGGCTCGTAATGAGGCAAATGTTGTGTCTCGTTGGGAGACGGCTCTTGGTACGGCGACATTTCATACGGCGGCACGACGGCAGGGCGCCGCGGTGTCTGTTCTCGCGGTGGCGACCAACGAATGGCTGCCGAAGGCTGGCGGTACGACGGTGCAACGGGCAGTGGGCGGCGAAGTGCGGCTGCGTAGCTCATAGGTCACTGATCGTCAGTAGGATCAGCTGCTGAAAACGCTTGGCGTATTTCTTCGCGGAAAACTTCAGCGACAGACGCCGTGGGTGGTTTCGTGACCAGATTCCGCAGGTTCAGCAGCTGTTCGTAAACAATCTCTCTTATTAAATCGCGCAACGAGCTTTGATTGTCAGATGTCGTTGCGGCGACTTGAATGTGGGCGCTGCCGGACAAGCGATCGTATTGTCGGCATCGTAGGTGAAGCGCCCGTTCGATAGCCGTAGCTTCTTTGATGAAGTCTGTCACGGTGCTTGGCGTGTTCCGCATAAGTCCAGCGAACAATTGCTATTTAACGCCACGCATGAGGTAGCGCAACTTTTTGTCGTCGGTCATGTGCGGGTCAGCTTTACGGAAGAGACGGGCCATGTACTCAGCGAACATTGCGACCTTTTCATTGGGTTTCTGAACCCGTAGCTCGAGTAAATGCTGCGCACATTCGCGCCGGTCGACATCGGCAAATGTGTTAATCATCCCACTTTTAAAGTCACTCCATGTTGACAAACTGCCTTCTGTGTTCTCATACCAAGTTCGAGCGCTGTCGTCGAGATAAAAATAGGCGCGGGAAAGCCTTTGTTCAAGAGACCACTGGTTGATGTTGGCGACACGTTCATAGTGATCAAGCCAGTCTTCGACGTCTTCATGTGCTCCACCACCAAAGCGATCAGGCACCAGCGGTGAAAAAAGGGCTACGTGAGATGGGGTTGGCAAACTACTGTCTCGTAGTAACTGTTGTGGACTGGCGGTAGCCATTGGTAGTTGTGAGTGGTGCCTTGTAGAGTGTTCCTGTGAGAGAGTGAACTCTGGAAAGAGGCCTCGCAAGCGACGACTGAAGCGATGCACGGGAGTGTCGACAAGTGCTTCTGGGCTGGATGAACGCCTCCCCGTGGGAGTGTAGAGCATCAGGCAGGGTTGCGGGCCAGCACCTCTACCAGTGTCGCAGTACAACGCGAACAAAGCACAAGTACACCTTGAGGCAGCGAAAGCAGCGTGTTCTCAACAGCTGAGCCGCAAGATTTTCTTCTTTGTTCTCCAGTCAAGCCAGAGGCCCACTATCTGGTGTCCGCTGAATCCCCCCATCATCGTTTTTGTGCTAATGGAGACACGGGTCAATATCAACCTCCCTAGCCACTCTTTCGAATGCGTAAGTGTCATACTCCTACAATCCACATATCATATCAACCTCCCTAGCCACTCTTTCTAATGCGTAAGTGTAATACTCCTACAATACAGCTTCCGTAACACAAGGGAGTGCGAACAGCGGGAGTCATTTGTTTCGTTTGTGCTTCAACAACCACAGGGCACAGGGCACACGTAAAGGGCCTCCCCAATTAGCCGTTCTCCAAACACATTGAGCTCCCTGGTGACTCTGATTGATTGATTGATATGTGGGGTTTAACGTCCCAAAACCACTATATGATTATGAGAGACGCCGTAGTGGAGGGCTCCGGAAATTTAGACCACCTGGGGTTCTTTAATGTGCACCCAAATCTGAGCACACGGGCCTACAACATTTCCGCCTCCATCGAAAATGCAGCCCCTGGCGACTCTTTCAACCGCTGAAGTGTCATACTCCTGGGAGCGCGAACAGCGGGAGTGATACTTCACAAAGAAATTCAGATCACTTACTCACGGAATCAACGAAAGCCCTGGGCGACTGACGTGCCTCCGCCGTGTAACACAGAGAGTGAATTGCTGAATTAATTTATTTATACATACGTGAGGTCGCACACATAGAATGATTAATCTAGCGCGTGAAAATAAACGAATTAGATGCTACGTGCATCAACCAGTGCGTGTTAATATTATTAGAATTTATTTTTAGGTACTTGTTATTCCTTTGTTTATGTTTTTGTTTGTTCATCTCTTCAAAAATATCTATTCATTTATTTTGTGTATGATTGGTTATACACTTTTCTGCAAGAGAGGGCACATGAGGGGGAGGGCACATTTAGCTTTCCATCGTGGCCAATGTTTTTCTAAAGCTGGAGCGGGTCTTGTTTCTTGTGTGTGTGTGCGTGTGTGTGTGGCCTGACGCCGCTGGCCAGACGCCGAACCACATGAACTTTATCTCGATCCATGCGAGGGTGCGAGTAAGTGGCAATATGTTTCCCTTTTTCTCTTTTCCTTGGTCGCCTCCTCTAGCGGCGTGTCTTATCTACTCCTAGTTACAATGCATGGATTACCCAACCGCTTCCGGCGGCTCTCCGTCGCTCCTTTCTTCTTCTTCTTGTTGTCTGTCGCTTGCCTAGTTAGCCCGTTTGTTTCGTTGTAAAGACGATAGTCTTTCTTAGAGACCTTCGACGCAAACATTTTGGTCTGTCTGTCTGTGTATTTGTATGTTTGTCCACTTTTAACGGCACCCGGTACTTGAAATGGGCGATCCAATCCGCAGCGCCCATCAATAATGCTCAAAATTTACCGGTCATACTTGTGTAATTGTCAATAAAAAGCCATTTTCGCGCATGTCTGGGGCACCATAACAACACGCATATATTCTGCATGTGCGCCTTTTACTAGAAAAGACATATAAAAGTAATTTTAAGGACCGTAGCGTTTATCACGCTGCGCTGACCACGCAACGCTTGCACGAAAAGGCGAGTTCAATGATTGATTGATATGTGGAGTTTTACGTGCCAAAACCACCATATGATTATGAGAGACGCTGTAGTGGAGGGCTTCAGAAATTTCGACCACCTGGGGTTCTTTACCGTGCACCCAAATATGAGCACACGTGCCTAAAACATTTCCGCCTCCATCGGAAATGCAGCCGCCGCAGCCGGGATTGGATCCCGTGACCTGCGGGTAAGCAGCACCTTAGCCACTAGAACACCGCGGCGAGGCACGAAAAGGCGAGTGTCTCCAACGCTTTGCTAAGACGAGATGGGGGTGGCACCTTCCCTACGCCTTGCGTTCTACACCTTATCACCTCTGAGACGGGCGCGCACACCCGTCTCAGAGCCACACGCATTGTTTTTAAAGAAAACTGCAGATGGCGCTCATGTCCCACGTTTGACTTGACTTGATGTGCTCGTTCGCCTCCGCTGCACGCTCGAGGCACTCTAGCGCAGCGCCTCCAGAATACCATTCACGGATTTTCTTGCGCAGAACATCAAATTAATGTTTTGTTTCCACACGCAAGACTATCGTCTTTCGACGACATTTACAAATTAACGTGGAGATATGGGGCCTAGTATTTTTCCACTGTTTCTTTTTCTTCTTTTTCTTTTTGTTTTGGGGGCCTCTAAACTGTAAGGGTGGCCTTCTGCTACGGGAACTTGTATCATTTCGCTTAGATCATCTGAAGAAGGCTGTCGACCAGCCGAAACTGTTAGGATTAAATAAATAAATTATTGTTTTCTTTCCTATACTGCACTACTCTCGAAGTTTCTATTTCCACGCGTCTATTTTCCACGCATGCACGCACGCATGCACACGCACACACACACACAAATATATATATATATATATATATATATATATATATATATAGATCTAACAGACAATAATACCAAAGGAAGTATAGGGTAAGTTATTAGACAAAATTGTAAAGTAAATACGAAGAAAGAAAAGTGGGTGAAAAGATAACTTGCCGTGGGCAAAGAACCTGCTTACCGCAAGTTATCGAGCCCTTAAGTTAAACGAGCCCTAAAGTATACGCTTCTTTCCCTTATCATCAACGAGGGTCTCGCACTGGCAGACTTGCTGCCTTAGGTTGTATACGAGGGACTATTGGTCAGCTGGCAGCGCGTAATAAGTTCATGTGCTACGTGACGCCAAACAGGCTGATAAAGAGTGTGCTACACTCGCCGCCATGGCTACAGATGGCTTGACTGACACGGCCGCGCTTAAACTCACATATAAACCCAATAAAGTGACTGGGAGGTTAGCCGCCGTGGTAGCTCAGTGGTAGAGCATCGAACGCGTTATTCGAAGGTCGCAGGTTCAGTTTCTCCCCACGGCAAGTTATCTTTTCACCCATTTTTTTCTTCGTATTGACATTACAATTCGGTCTAATAACTTCCCCTATACTTCCCTTGGCATTATTGTCTGTTAGATCTCATTATTTTTGTTTCAAATCATGGACAAACTAGCCCTTACTAACCTCTTTCCCATATATATATATATATATATATATATATATATATATATATATATATATATATATATATATATATATATATATATATATTGTAGCAAATTTATAAGAAGTTATTTTTAGTGAATCATTGCTTGTTTTTGAATACTTTGCCGGAATTTCAGAATTGAAACGTTTTCTAGGCCCATCTCTCACCGAATAAACAGCAGTTTACTACTGGATATCTCCAGAATCGACTCATGTATTCCTAATAGAAAATACGGGCCTGTGGGCACGGGCAAGAGGGAAGTGATCACTGGGCATGAGTCCTTCTGGGCTCGGAAATGGGCTAGATTTCTTCTCAGTATGAAACAAGAATATATTGTTCAGAAACTGTTGTTTCTTTCATCATGTCCTTTTTCGTGGTGCAGCTTACACCCTAAATACTAAAAAATTGCGATATAAGTGTCTTTCCCCAGCAGAAAATCGCTGATCACGCATCGACTTGCTTTTCATGCCTGAAAAATGCATGAAGCACGAAAATAAAGGTGTTGCAGTGCCTTGATATTTTGCATGGGATGGTGAAAAAGTTAGAAAACTTAAATACGGATGACACTCGAGCAGTCAGAACTAATAATAATAATAATAATAATAATAATAATAATAATAATGTCCAGATGTGGGGTTTACGTCCTAAAACCACGATGTTATTTTAAGAAAGGTCGTAGTAAAGGGCTCTGGAAATATCGAACTGGTGCTTTTTAACATGCACTGACAGAGTCAGGTTTATTGTATCTACACATGTTTCCGCAGACATGAATTTCACGCACTTGCGTCATGGCGGATCGCCGTATCTGAGGGGCACACGGAGTCATTGCTTTGCAAGCTGTTTTTCCTGCTTCTCACCGAACCAATTTCTGAGGCTGAAAGCAAATCAGTGCTGCATGGTCGTCGGTGTGCTACTTGCCGCAGGCATGTGCCTCAGACCTTTCCTTTCAAAACAAGAAGTGCTGACGCCTAACTATTGGAGGAAGCTTGAGCTTAGCTTTCAAGGGTAGAAAGCGAGAGCGTAATGAGCGTAATAGGGCCGCGTGCGCAACGCGTATAGCTAGCACAGCTTTAATTTTCTGCGCATGCTTCAACCATGCCGCGAGGAAACGAACAAATGGTCGCATATTATTGGTCGTTTTAAACAATCTTAAAATGTCTGCTACAAGTAGCGAGAAGTGCCCACTACGGCTTAATTTTTCTTTTGCAAATCAGGGAAGGACCCATACACGTCCGTAAGGCAACTCGCAAACTTACGCTGCTGCTCATTTTGTTGATGCTCTGGCAGCTGATGATAAAGAAATGCGTCTGAAGGCTTTGTAATGAGTGGAAATTTTAAATACCCATCCGCTGCGTAGTGTACATGTTTTCAAGCCTGATGGCATTCTACGCTTTTTCCACGCTATACATGATCCGATAAGGAGACTCCTTGCACTACATAACATTCCTATCTTTTCGGAAGCAGTTTCTAGCAATGGCATAGCCTCTGGGGTAGGACCTGTTTATCACGTAGGATGACTGATTTCAATTCTATGCAGAAACAAAAGTATCATTTTATTAATTTTATCAGCATCATTGTTGATTATTCGGTCACGAACAAGATGATGATACTTCGCTTACAACCAGTGACACCGATGCCATCACCAACACCGGTATTTCTGCAAAATGCGCTATTTATTACTATCACTTTAAAATATCATACACAATACAAAGCGCCCAAGAAATTCACCCTCGGACATACAAGTTTATAACTAAGACCTAATTTATCAAGGTTCAGAGCAGAAACTTTCCAGCCGACACTCGTGTGTGTCGGCATTGACAACTTAAGCCTTCGGTGGCGGCCTGTCATCTAGTGAGCATTGTTGGAATCATCGGAGAGGCGACCGGAGTGACCACCTTCAGCGGCGACCGGAGAAGTGTACACTGGTAACACTGGTGTACACGTCGGCGCCACCGGATAGGGCTTGATCATAAGAAACTTGCCGATAATTCCCCTACAAAGCTAGGACGGAGCTTCACGGGACAGTCTTGTAGCCGACTCCTGGAAAAAAGAAGGCAAGTAGGCCCTAGTCACGTGTTAGGCAAGCGTTAATATTAGTTAGCTCGTGTAGCGAAACGTTGGGGGTTGTTCAAAGTTAGGCGCATCGGACGACCAGGGAGACGAATCAGTGTGGGTGAAACTCCGCGGAGGCAATCGATGAGACGTCAACACGATGATTTCGGGGAGCACTCATTGGGGGTTTATTTAGCTAACACAACTTCAATTTACAAAATGCACTGGGTCACAAAGACAAAACATAGAAAATGATGACATACCCCACGGCCCGCATGGCCTGGTCTCCCGTGGTGAGATCCGCTGTTTACCCCGACTCCGCTCACTTTTCAAGTTCAAACATGCTCTTTTTAACCCTTGGTCGAACAAAGAGTCTTCACAAAAACCAATCACATGTTGGGACTCGCAGCATCACAACCAATCACAGAAACACTTTCATAAAAGGCACTACATTTGTAAAAACCTCCTTACCAAAATGAAACACGCAAAGGGAAAGGTCCTCCGCACGTGACACTCTCTCCCATACCAAGCCGTGCCGCCTCCTTCGGCCGACTACCGTCGGCGGCCGTTCCCACGCTCGGGCCCCGTAAGTTCTTTCGTTAATTGTTGCTTTCTAGAAGCGTCCTTAAGAGCGATGGCTACATTATTGCTTACCAGGTGTACATGCGACAGCGAGGCGCCCCGACATCCTAACAAGAGCGCGGGGGAATATGGTCTTTTACCGGCCGCCACTATGTCTAGGTCAGGCTAAGTGGTCGCGTCCCCATGTCATTCTCAATGACACGCGTGCCTCTTAACAATGGCTTAGACTCAGACGGTGGCGCCGGACCTGCCTCTCGCCAGACGCTTTTCCGAGTAAGCTTTCCCCTTCTAATCCCGAACGGGGGCGACCGTGACTGCCCCGTTTGTAAGCCGTAAATGCAGCGTGTAGCGCCTGTCCCAGGCTGGAAAACACGATTTACCCCACATTCCATTAAAGTCAAAAGCCGAAGCTCTGTAATGGCCAGAGAAACAAACCCAAAGGTAGAAGAGTACAAAGAAAGACTTAAAAAAGAAGCAGAGGAGTTGGTTTTGCACAAATTTCCTGAGAAGATACTGGAACTGGAAACCTTGCTCTCGCGACACCTCCCCCCTACGAAAAAGAGTGCCCCACTCGTTTTATCTGCAAAACACGACAATAAATAGACTAATTATACAAAAAGGTTTTGCATTAAACAAGTGTGTGAGATGCTTATTTAAAGACACTTATGCATGTGTATAACAGGTGAGAGGCTTTAAAAAATTACATAAAAACAACAGATGAAAAACAAAACAAAATCATTTGACACAGAAATATATGGGTTCACTCATCGGTACTGCAATACAATTCAGTGTCCGTTTCGTAAGCACTGACATTCTGTTGTGCGTTGTTATTACTTGAAAATGTCTTCCAGTCCGAGTAAAGTTCAATGTCCGTGTCGTAGCTTTCGCACTGCTGTACTGGAACACTGGTCTGTGTCCCGCGCACACAATGTTGCAAACGGAGTTCCTGACCCACTCGCGAACCGCACTCGCGCACATCACCATTGGAGCCGCACTCGCGCACAACACTTTGATGCAATCCGTGGTCATCTCTCCTTGCACTGCACTCGCGCACAACACTTCGATGCAATCCGTGGTCATCTCTCCTGGCACTTCCCTCGCGCACATCACCACCGAGATCGCGCACCTCATGATTATCATCAGACTCATCGTCCGCGTCGTCGGCATCGGAGCCCAATCGAACGTGGCAGGGCTTTAAACGCGCCACATTCACAACGTCACGTTTTTTCCCAGTTTGGTCTACCACCTCCCAGTTGTTCTCGGCTACCTGGCGCACAAGACGGAAAGGTCCGTGATATTTGTGAAGAAGCTTCGTCGTCTTCCCTTTCGCCCGGGAGGGAGTCCACAAGTACACCAAGTCGCCCTGATGATAAACAGCACTTCGTCGCCTAGCATCATAGCTGCGCTTGTTCTTCTCCTGCTGACGCTTCTCCCGTTCATTTACTATCTTTCGAGCCTGCCGCAGCCTGCGGGCCACTTTCATTGCATCCAGGGTGTAGTCGAATCCGCGTTGCGTACCCCACCCTACATCCACCGGTAGTGTCGGTTCATGCCCGTGAAGAAGAAAGAAGGGAGTGAATCCAGTCGTCTCGTGGGTAAAAGAATTGTGTGCAAAAAGAACGTACGGTAGGAATTCATCCCAGTCGCGGTGGTGTGAGGAAACGTACATGCTGAGCATGTCAGCCAACGTGCGGTTAAAACGCTCGCACAAGCCGTTGGCCTGTGGGTGGTATGCTGTTGTGGTGGCATGCTCGCTACCCACGAGCCGGAATATTTCTTCGGTCAAGTTGGCGACAAAGTGCTGCCCACGATCGCTTATTACTTTCTCCGGGGCACCATGACGTAGAACGATTTGTTCGACGAATGCTCTTGCTGCTTCTGCGGCAGTGGCCGCTGGACACGCGACAGCCTCGACCCATTTCGTATGGTAGTCGGTAATCACGACGATGTAGCGGTTCCCTGCTTTGGATTTAGTGAAAGGCCCAATGAAGTCCATGCCCACCTGCTGAAAAGGTCGACCTGCAGGTGGGATCGGTTGGAGGAAACCGACCGGCCTTCCCGGTGGTTGCTTTCGTGTCTGGCAGTCGGGGCAGGAGAGAACGTACTTGCTTACGTACGAGAACATCTTCGGCCAGAAATATCGGCAACGAACTTTCTCCCATGTGCGCTTGACACCTAAGTGGCCTGCCGTGGTGGCGTCATGGCAGTACCTTAAAATCTCAGATCTCAAGCACTTAGGGACAACGAGCGCCGCACGATCCTCCTGAAACCCTTTCGCCCTTCGATACAGTACACCGTCGATCAACCGAAAGCTCCGTGCCGTTCTTTTAGTTTTCCTGACAACGGGCGCATCCGGGTGCTCGAGGTGCTGCATAATTTCTTTCATCCATGGGTCTGCCCTCTGCTTTTTTCCAACATCCACCTGATCCAGAACCAGCAACGGTAAGGGGTTTTCTTCGCTTACAGGCGCGGGATCATGAGGAAGGCGGGAAAGCGTGTCGGCATTTCCATTCTTGAGGCCAGGGCGGTGTCGCAACGTTATGTCAAATTCCTGAAGCAACAGAGACCATCGCATAAGTCGACCGTTCGGATTCCTTACTTTCATTAGCCAAGCCAGGCTGGCTTGGTCAGTCACGACCTGTGAACTTAGCACCAAAGACGTATGGCCGAAACTGTCCGCAGGCGTACACAACGGCGAGGCATTCCTTCTCAGTGGTACTGTAGTTCATCTCAGCCTTGTTAAGGTGGCGGCTGGCATAGGCGACGACTCCCTCTTGAGTTCCAATTTTCTGTACAAGCACGGCGCCAATGCCGTAATCACAGGCATCAGTGTGCACCTCTATCGGCTTTCCCGGTTCAAATTGACGCAGAATTGGGGCTGTGATCAGCTTCTCTTTGAGGGTTTGCATGGCCACTTCGCATGCCGCATCCCAGACGAAAGGAACATCCTTTTTGGTTAAGTTGGTCAGAGGTCGAGAAATGCGAGAGAAATCTTTGATAAATCGCCGATAGTAGTTACAGATTCCGAGAAAGCTCTGTACACCTTTCTTGTTTCGTGGCTTTGGGAATTTCTCGATCGCTGCTACTTTGTCTGGGTCCGGCCGGATGCTTTCACCTGTGAGAATGTGTCCAAGATATTTGATCTCCTGGCGAGCGAAGCTGCATTTCTCGGACTTCAGTCGTAAGTTTGCCACGTCCAAAGCCGAAAACACACTTTCCAAATCTTGCAAATGAGTTGCGATAGTCTTCGAGAAAATAACGATGTCGTCCAAGTAGGCCAAACAAACTCTCCAGAGAAGACCACTGAGGACTTTGTTAATCATTCTCTGGAATGTGGCAGGGGCGTTGCACAGGCGAAAGGGACAACATTGAATTCGTACAGGCCGGGTCCACAGGAAAATGCGGTCTTTTGCTTATCTTCCTCCTTGATGCCCACTTGCCAGTAGCCTGATGTTAGATCAAGTGTGGTGAAGTATTTTGACCCCTGTAGCACGTCGAGAATGTCATCAATTCGTGGCAGTGGGTGCACATCTTTTTTAGTGACTTCATTGACTCTGCGAAAATCGACGCAGAAACGCCAAGTCCCATTTGGCTTCTTCACGAGGACGACAGGTGATGACCAAGGACTGTGAGACTCTCTAATTATCCCATCGCGCAGCATTTCTTCTACTTGTTGCTCAATCTGTTGTCTTTCAAAAGGGGAATGACGATATGGGTGCTGATGAATTGGTCGAGAATCACCTGTGTCGATCACATGTTCAGCGACATGAGTTTGCCGGATGGGGTTGTCACTGCTCGTAAATAGATGGCGGTATTTCTCAATGAGCGACAGCAGTTCATCCCGCTCAGATGGCTGTAGGTGATCCCCAGTCTCTATGTCAAACTCTTGAGGCACTCGATCGTTCTCGGGGGCCGTGATTGCCAGCTGTGCGTCATGAATAGAAGAAGCCCATCCAAGCTTTGTTCCGCTGAGCAGGTTTACTGGCGACATGGTAGGATTAGCTACGCGAATGAGGCCTCTCCCATGCGCGATCCTCGTTATTGTGCGTGCAACCTGAAGTCCGTTTTTGAGCGTGCTGTTCGGTTCGACGAGGTGAATTCCGTCCCTTGCGACCTTTACTTCAATAGCGACTTCTGTGCGAGGTTCAATGCGAATTTGCTCGAGGCACCGCACTGCAAGTAGATCATTATGTTCGGGGGCACTTGAGTCTATACGTAGCCGGAAAATTTCACCGTTTAGTTGCAGCTCTTTTTTGGAGAAGTCAATGAGAAGCCGGGCTGCTCGACAAAAAGGAAGACCACCGAGTAGCTCGTACGGGCAATCCTTGACCACTAACAACGTCTCGTGAACTTTGATGGTGCCAATTTAAGTTTTATTTCAGCTTCACCATTGGGGGTGAGCAAGCCTCCGCCAATTCCTCGGATGAATATGTCTTTTCTCGATTTGAATGAAGCACATATTTTGTTAGCTAATTCTTCTGAGATGACATTTACGGACGAGCCGGTGCCAATTACAAGTTTTGTTTCTGTTCCGTTGGCTCGTGTGGGGACTGTGAGAAGCTGACTTTCCGACAATGTGCTGATGGGGCGGCCGGGCTGGCCCCCTAGGCCCGGCCGTTCTCGTTTCCCGAAGGATTAGGCTGCACATTCTGATTGCCTTGGAGCTCAGCCTCATCGTTCCTGTCATCTCGGAACCGCTGCCAGCACTGTTGGGCTATGTGGCCTATGCGGTGGCAAATCTGGCATCGGGGACGCCCGTCGTTGGCACGGGAAGTTCTCCGAGGCCAAGGCATTGGGGGGCGACGCACCTCGTCTTCTATGCCTTTTAGCCGGTCAGACAGCAAGGCAACCGAGTCCGCAATCGTTTTCAGGTCTCTCTCGCGGTCGGCAACCTACCGCGGGCAACGCAATTCGGCCGCGGCGCAAGTGGCGACACACGTAGGAGGAGGGTGCCCTGTCGCTGCGGCGGGTGCGAACCCTACGGGATGCGCGATGTTTTGCATCCACGACTGTGGTCCGGTGGAATACTGGATGCCAATCGGTTGTAGCCTCGACACACGGCTCATCAAAGCTGCCAGATTTATGCGTTGCAAAATTTGGAGGAATGCAGTGCAGCTCTCCGGGTTTGCGATTATCATTTTCTCCAGAACATCCGGACGTAAACCGCGTATAAGGTGTCGCAACCGATCATCTTCCGTCATAGACGGGTTCACTCTTGCACACAGCTGTACGACGTCATAGTAGTACTGCTCGGGGGTTTCGGACGGCAATTTAGTGCGGTTCAGTAGCCGCAAATAGGCGATCTCGACTGAGTGGCGACTCGTAAAGGACGTTTTTAGTAGCGTCGCCCATTCTTCCCATGTATTAGGGGCACCGGTTAGAATTTGAGTGGTGTGCCACTTTTTCGCATCTCCGTCTAAAGCCAGATATAGAAATTTCACCTTCGTGGCTTGGTCCCAATTATTAAGCGACGCTACATGTTCGTAGCAAAGTAGCCACTCGGAAATAGATTCCTCCGGCGCGCCTCTAAAGACTGGTGGTCCGACGAATGGTTTAACTTGGGGGGTAGACATAGCAGAGAAGAAGGTAGGGGGTTCCGTCATAGTAGAGCGGTCAGAGGTAGGTTCCTGATATTTGTTGATGACTCGGGGCATAATTTCAGAGCGGGACTATCGTTACCCCGCACCTCCACCACTTTGTAGCGAAACGTCGGGGTTGTTCAAAGTTAGGCGCATCGGACGACCAGGGAGACGAATCAGTGTGGGTGAAACTCCGCGGAGGCAATCGATGAGACGTCAACACGATGATTTCGGGGAGCACTCATTGGGGGCTTTATTTAGCTAACACAACTTCAATTTACAAAATTCACTGGGTCACAAAGACAAAACATAGAAAATGATGACATACCCCACGGCCCGCATGGCCTGGTCTCCCGTGGTGAGATCCGCTGTTTACCCCGACTCCGCTCACTTTTCAAGTTCAAACATGCTCTTTTTAACCCTTGGTCGAACAAAGAGTCTTCACAAAAACCAATCACATGTTGGGACTCGCAGCATCACAACCAATCACAGAAACACTTTCATAAAGGCACTACATTTGTAAAAACCTCCTTACCAAAATGAAACACGCAAAGGGAAAGGTCCTCCGCACGTGACACTCTCTCACATACCAAGCCGTGCCGCCTCCTTCGGCCGACTACCGTCGGCGGCCGTTCCCACGCTCGGGCCCCGTAAGTTCTTTCGTTAATTGTTGCTTTCTAGAAGCGTCCTTAAGAGCGATGGCTACATTATTGCTTACCAGGTGTACATGCGACAGCGAGGCGCCCCGACATCCTAACAAGAGCGTGGGGGAATATGGTCTTTTACCGGCCGCCACTATGTCTCGGTCAGGCTAAGTGGTCGCGTCCCCATGTCATTCTCAATGACACGCGTGCCTCTTAACAATGGCTTAGACTCAGACGGTGGCGCCGGACCTGCCTCTCGCTAGAAGCTTTTCCGAGTAAGCTTTCCCCTTCTAATCCCGAACGGGGGCGACCGTGACTGCCCCGTTTGTAAGCCGTAAATGCAGCGTGTAGCGCCTGTCCCAGGCTGGAAAACACGATTTACCCCACATTCCATTAAAGTCAAAAGCCGAAGCTCTGTAATGGCCAGAGAAACAAACCCAAAGGTAGAAGAGTACAAAGAAAGACTTAAAAAAGAAGCAGAGGAGTTGGTTTTGCACAAATTTCCTGAGAAGATACTGGAACTGGAAACCTTGCTCTCGCGACACTCGCTTCGATTGCGTCTACTGCAAGCGCTGTTGGGGACTAATCTTACCCAAGATGCACCGCGCACTTATCTGTGTGGCATCAGAGGTGGTTGGCTAGGCATCGCTAGTGGAATGCCGTGACACTTCCTCCTATAGTTTATATTTACTTCTTTTCATTCCTTCATGCATTTAATCGCTGCTTCACACGCCGGCGATTGGTCACTCACTGCGAAGTCTGGTGATGGAGAGCGCACTGGCTGGGCCATAAATATGTGGGTGCACTTAAGCGCAAGCTCCAGGGTTTATCTAGTCATCCAGTAGATACAGTCACATAGTGAGCGGCGAAATCTCGACCCACGTTCCTGCGTAAACGCAGGAGCAAAGGGAGGTCAGATTAGCACGCTCGAGAGAAGCTCACCGAGCACGCAAGCGTGCCAATATCGAGGCTACTACAACGCCATTGCCTGTTTGCATAGTCTTCGCAGAGCAAAGCCAAATTTTTCGCTCGTTAGAAGTAGAGTTAGGACAATCGGTCCTCAGCCGTTACCTCCACCCCCCTCTTAGAGGCCCACATAACCGATTGTTTGGTATCGCTCTCGCAGATACGACATCCGCCCACTGGTGAAGTTCACGATGGTACCGTTCTTGCTCACCGACGAGGGCTACTCACTGATGGTGACTGACACCGATCAACAGATGTGGCGCACGACAACCACCGACATGCATTCGGACTGCCTGCGTGCCTACGGTGTCCCGCTGGACCCGAAGCCTGTGATTGAACGAATGTTACGCGTACGTAACGAACTGTCGGCGCTCGAAGTCATCGCGCGCGCTCAGCACCCGTTCCCGCCACGCTACTACGAGATCAGTCAGCTTCCCGCGCTCACCCGCGGCCGTATCAACGAAAGCGCCTGGCTGGATGCCTTCAACAAATATCTCATGCTGGACATGCAGGTATACCTATGGGCTGAAGCCGCGGCAGTCTGCCTCTTGCACTGTACATTGGGAAAAGACGCACTTGCAAAAAGATGCAAAAAGAAGCATGGGTTATTTAGGTGATCCATGGTATGACTTTCCAGCCACATTTATTGATCCGTGGATCACGCGGAATCATGGTTGCAGAGAAATTACGAGAACAACGGCAGCTTTACGGGCCCACAGTCTGATGTTAATCAGTGCAATGATGTCAAAATACAACATATGTCAGTTTCGTCCGAGATGTTAAGCACTGATATCGGCAATGAAGCAGCTAACAGCTGTGTAAAGATTCACAGTTCTATGGTCCTGATATCTTGCAGTAAAGATTCATGTACCACTTAAATTTCAAGCATGGTTCTTGCGCGCGCAGAGACACACACAAATGTACCATATCTGATGACCCCCAAAACTGTGACTTTTACCACATTATTTGAACAGCGGAAACCGACGGGGGGGGGACGCATCGGGTTGAGAGGCTGAGGCTCGCTTTTCTTTCTTTTTTTTGGGGGGGGGGGGAGGGAGCAACGGAAGCTGCATCACTAAATATGCGCGGAGATTCAGGGCAACACGACTATAGCGACTCGCTCAGCCTTTGGAACAACCGCATGGCACATTACTTGCAAAACAAGGTGCACGCGACACACTGATTGCAATATCAGTTGTATGAAAACTCCAGAAGCATTCGTGCCGTCACCAGTGGTGTCAGCGTCCCCTTGATGTTCCGTGTAAAGTGAAAAGGCGATAGCATCGCACCTTGCGAAATATATTTTAAATGTGCGGGGGCAGGTAACAATCCCGGCTCAAGAGGAAATGAAACGCACCGGCCGTTCTCTGTCGCCCGAGAGCCTGCTTCGCGGAGGTGGGAGGCTATGTGACGCCAGCGGGAACTGCGTACTTGTATCAGTCCGGTGTGGTCACGCACACTGGCATCATGACAGGAATCGGCAGGTGGTTTATACCTTTGTACGTGTTGTGTTCTTACCGTGCAGTTTGCGTTGAATTGATAGACAGCACAAAGGCCGCTTCACTTGATGCAGTGGCCACGTTTCCTTAAAATTGTGTTTTGTTTGCTTTAAACCAAGTCTTACACTAAAGGGATTTTCTAACCTTACTTCGTATAAAATTTTATTTTGTCGCTTTTGCATTCATTGCTTCAACCATTGTGGTGACACTAACTTTTTATGATAAACACACATCTGCTTGACACTCGAGCACACACTGATAGAGATTATAATTTTGGAGTGACTCCAAAAAAATTGAGGGTTCGTTTTTTCAAATTTTCTGTACCAACTTTGCTCTTTCTTAATGGGGAGTGACCACGGATGTGCGTAGATGCGACTTTCAAGTGTCTTTCATAGTCAAGGTTGCGAAGAGGGGTGTTAATTGAGCTGCTTCTTCACCAACACGAAAACGCTAAACTGGGGACAGCTATAGTCGGTTCAGCAATAATTTCAGGAGCGCATTCTCTTGCCTTTTTCTAGTTGTGCCTAAAGCCGGAATATAGGTTGACGGCAGGTATTGTTGGCAACAGTTTGACCTCTTACAGCGAGTGATTAGGTCATTTTTTTTCGTGAGCTTAACCCATTCAGCTGCAATATATGTGATAACGACCACTCATAACAAAAAGGCAAGATAGCTCTTTATCACCACCTGTTTCAAACAGGATGCGCTATAGAAAACAGCACTAACGAGGGTTACACTTACAAAAGGCCCGATAAAGTAAAGAGAGGAGCAGCTCCCACCTGTAACACTGCTAACTTACAGTGCACCGCATACGTATGCGGAAGTTGTGAGTTCGGCTTTCACCTGTTGCAAGTTATTTTTTGTGCACTTAAACCTTAAGCTATAGCCACCACACCTAAATAAATAGGAAATATAAAAATAACATTCCCATGCTTTCTTTGGCTTGATGCAGCCGTGAATAATGAAGTTGAGCCTTCCAATCGATTCAACGTGCTTCGGCCGATTCGTTTGCGAGAAGCCCAGTAGTTCACATATGCACTGTTACCACCGTAAGCTGCTATCGGGAGAAATGACTGTTCGCACAGAAACCCTGCGAATAACTGAACCGCGGTGTGGTCAAAATATCCTGAATTCAATGCAATACTTGCCTACAAAAGTCGCTGCACTATTTAGCCGCATACATGACCTCGTTCACTCGAAGATTGCTGTTAATAACGTTTTAGGGGCAAAGCTCCTTAGGGCGTGGGCTGTGCGTCCCCTGTAGCCCGTATGTACCCACCTCTAGTTTAGTTCTTGCAGTGTTCACTAGATGGCGGTACCGTCCCCTGTATGTAGCCACCTCTAGTTTAGTTCTTGCAGTGTTCACTAGATGGCGGTACCGTCTCCTGTATGTAGCCACCTCTCGTTTAGTTCTTGTAGTGTTTACTAGATGGTGGTACTTGTAGCTGATGATGAAAAGATGCAAGATGTTATAAACTAGAAAGCGGTACTTGTAGTTGATGAAAGACGCGAGATCTTATAAAATAGGAATGATGTCACATATGGCGCGTGTCATTGGTTGAAGGCAATCGTTCGATTTAGTGCGGCGACGTACGCTAAGGGGAGCGATGTAATAAAATCGAGTGGGCAAAATGTACAGAGGATTCATGGTTTACCAGGTTTACCTCCGGAGCTTCGCCTACTCATCATCATTCACTTCGTGGATATGGCAGAATTTTTCACTCGTCGCTGACCGAAAACCTAGACTTTTTTCGCTGAGCTTCTAAGGTTTTCAGCCTTCAGCACAATGGTGTTGCATCGCAGATCTGTTACATCCCCGAAGCAAATTGAGATTTGTAGCCAAAGTCGTTAAGATTCACACAATTCTTTTTAGTCACCCTATACACATAGGCGTGCGCAGAGATTCCCATAACAAGGGTGTGAGGGCTACGTTTCATCCTACCAAAATAAAGCAAAATTAAAGCAAAAGACAACATGCTTCAGAATGAATAGAAAAAAAAGGATAATAAGCCATGGCATGCTTGACAAATTGGCTTGCCTTTAGTCCGTGGATTTCTGGAAGTAAAGATGGGAAGTTCCACTGCAACGTCGGGGGTATCAGCCCACTTTTAACGTCAAAAGCTGACTCGCCATAACTATGCTCTGTAAACATTGATAGGACAGGTCAGACTGTGAAAGCGGCAGATTTTGCGCCCCAACCGCCCTCAGTTGAGGGGGGAGGGAAGCACCCCCATCTAGCACTTTCATATGTGTGCTTGTGGCCTTAGATGTAATGCGCATTTTGAGCAATAATGCATGAGTGCGCACGGTTAGCCATCACCTGGATCCAGCGATGACGGATTCATGTGTGTCTGTCTTGACACTATCAACTGACTGCGGCCGCTATCTTGCTGGTGCCAGTTTGCCTTGGTGCATCCTTGTCTCGCGTTTTAGCTAGAGTGGGGAGTTGGACGTGTTGGTACAGCCAAGGCCACGTCTGTGTAGAGCACGCGAGCAACTTATTTTTTCTCTGCTGCGCGACACTTTGAGGCAGTTTCGAGCTTTGACGGGTGTGTCAGGATTGCGCCTCATCTATTTTTTTCAGTGCCTGGGTGAACGCTCTTTTCATGCCGTTGAGCTCGTGCTCTACCTCCGCTTGCCACTGCCGCATGGCAGTGCTGCGTGAGTAGACTACGGGAATCTGGCGCTGAATGGCCGCGCGTATTAGGAAGCTCGCAAGCTCGTGTTTTTATGCGGCTCAATTGCCATTCGTGCTTCTCTCAGGCTTTTCTGGGTAAAGGGGGGATGAAAAGTAGCACGAACATAGCGGTGCTATATTTTCACTGAGCTCTGGCCGTAGTGGCAACAAAAGTATGTCATTCGGTCTTGGTCATATGTATAACTCTGTCTTTTTATCAATTATTCGAGCTACAATCTCTTACAAATAAATGCCTGACAGAAAAGGAAGCAGGTCCTGCATTTTCGCATTACTTACCACGCCCACTGTACGTATTACGAAAGCAGTGTGTCAGGCCGGGGTACAGGTTCGATATTTGCATTCGAGCTAAGAACAATCGCCTTTTGTTTTGTCTTTCAAGCTATCGCAACCTCTTTATTTGCACGCCTCAGTATATAGTACTGCTGTGTACCACTCTGAATATCTGACAGAAATAAATCAGATGGTCTTTTTCATTCCTCATTAGTAATAGAACTCGCAGCTGTCCTTAGGGATTCATCTGAGATGACTAAAAGACGAAAATCATCTTTTTCGTTTTTTAACCTGTTCAATGCATTGAATATTACCTACTTTCCTTTGGAATATTTCTCCGTCTAACGTAACTTTCATGCCTCAAGGATTCGAGACAAAGCTACCTTTCTGCACCTCAGCTCATTATGCACTGCCCTCGTTATCGGCCCATTTAACCATGCCAAGATGGAATATGGTGCTGTCAAGTTATCTGACATTCCGATAGGTCTCAAAATTTCATGATCAGTGACATCATATGAGGAAGTCTTCAAGTAATTATGACTTCTTGCATCACTCGTGATGATGCCCCCGACTTGAGAAGACGCCAGACGCCGTCGGAGAGAAATTTTCGCTTTTGATGAGGCATTTAAGGCTTTCGCCTTAATACTCTGTACGACTGTTGTTTCGCGAAATCGACGCGGCCTCTATTGTTCGGAGGAGAGTGCTTGCAGTATTCAGGCAGGATAATTGATTTAACAATACTTCTTAGTACTACACTCGAATATGTAGCCAACATTTACAACCCAAATATTATTATAGACTGTAAGAAGGGGAGGCTCAAGATTACCCTTCACGTTTGTAATCATGACAGTTGGTATCACTAAATGGGACTGCAATGCATCCGAGTAGTCAACAAGTGAATCTATCGGTAGCAACGCTGCCTGGCGATCACTGCCATGTGCAAAGCTAACAATACGTCCCGAAGTTGAATAAGGGCCCATGGGCACCGCATGACTATCAGCGAACAATTATCGTGTACTGTGCCATAATGAATGCATGCTTTTAAGGCTGAACAGGGTGCCCCATGGGTCAAAAGCGTCGAGCCATTCGGCCTCTGATCGATACCGAAGAAGCCACAGGGAAGAAAAGAGAAACAGAGCTGAGCAGTCGGATAATAAGGCTACAACAATCCATCCAAGTATACACAGACAAGCTCAAGCCACTGACAACAGGCCGCACTTTTTCACGCTGGTCACCTTGGCTCAAGTTGAGAGTCCTCATTAGACTTGACACTTTAACAGCGTCTGTTAAAAACATAGGTCATGATTGCAGGCATCGCGCCACCGCACATGGAGCTGTTTTCGTTTGTTGAACGACGATTTCGTAGTTTAAGCTCTCGAATGGTGGAATCGCTTAGCATAATTTACCATTTTCTGGCACTTATTTCTCTCGGTAGCCACACGTGTATTACTCAAAAGCTTTGCGAAGGGAACGGATAATCACCTATATCCCTGGAAGCAGTCTAGTGGCATATTGTCCTATTTAGCGCATGACCACTAGGCTTTCGTATAATGTGCCACACCACTAGACAGTATCATCAGGGAACATTAGGGACTCAAGCTTTTACTATTACTTCCTGGCCTAGGCTTCTCTCAAAAAACGACTTTCAGTGAGTCAAGAAAGTGACTCTCATGTAAGTGAACGTCAACGGTGACAAAACGATCTTCCGTGGATTCCTGGCATGAGTCATCTAGTATAGGCCTAGCAGACGACGTGCGAGAACCTCGATCATGTAGTTCCGAACGAAACATGCCTTTGGATTGAGCTGCGTGTCCAGAACAACAAGTGCTTCACGATTCCCGTCTACAAGTTTCCATTATATCTTTACCAATGCGAATACAGCCGAATAACGAACTTTATAGCAGCTCTGAGTGCGGACGTGGCATTCGTTTGCGCGCGAGACGACGCGGCCTCATGTCCACTCCAGTTGCGGCGTCTGGCGGCGCAACACCGCACTAACACCAACGGCCACTTCCCATTCAAATTCGCTCCTTCGGCCGAGCACTGAAAAAATGAAGGCGCTGGTCAGGAGCCTTCACGCACTAGTAGTACACTTCTAGTACGCTCTCCTAGTGGTCAGGCTGACGACGCTAGAGCCCGAAACTGCCTCAAGGTGTCGCCCCACAAAGCAAAAACCAGCTGCTCGCATGCTCTGCACAGACGTGACCATGGTTGTGCATAATTTTGAGATATTGCAGCGTAAGAAACAAACTTTACAAAAAGAGAAAGAGAAACGAGAAAGACGAGCGCTGTACTTGTAACAGCGTTAATTTGGAAAATCGCACACATTATATATTATCTGACATAGACGTCACAAACTGCATACGCCTAAATACGTCATCACTTTATCTGAACGTTGTACGAATCGCAAGCTTCTACACGTTTTCCTAGATAGCAATTCAGTTTTAAGCTTTAACAATTTCTGGAGTGATGCTCGTTTAGCTCGTTCATAGACTACGGTGTTTTCCAGAAAAGCTGAGCAATTAATTCTCGACTTAGAATAGAAGGGCTAGCCAGAAAACCTTAAAAAGTTTTTCTTCCACGTTACTTCTGTTTATGCTTGCATGCTCTCTTAAACTATCTGGGCGTCTTGGAATGCACATTTACGCCTCTGCGTGGGGTAAAAAATCAGAACAAAACGCAATGTACGACCGGTATTATACAGATACTCCACCCGCGCGTCCTGAATACAAACCGTGTTTGTGTTACAGCCATGGTTCATCGATTGTTTTGGATGATCGCATAATTTACTAAAACTTTGCTGTATTACAAGGAATATGAGAAGCGCTAGATAGCTGGGCAACCGTAAGAGGCACGCACAACACGCAGCATTTTGTATGTTGATGGTGTGTCTCATTAGCACATCGTGATTTTGGCACATAAACTTGCTTTTTATAACGCCTGTTGCCGTTGTCCGATTATCGCTACTGAAATGTCAAGTGTAGAAGAGCAGCCATAGCACTGATTACTGTCATGACATTGAAACTCCAGCCACGTAAAGAAATTAAAACGATATAGCGTTCAATACGGCTAAATGGAAGATGTTTCTAAAGGCGTTGGCCATGTTCGATGGGGTGGTTTTTCGCAGGTTGGCCCTGAATATCTCATCCTCGTCTCCAGCCAGGACCCGTTCTATTTGCTATGGGGCGTGTTGTCCCGCTACGAAAAAAGCATGGCCGACGTGCTGTTGGTCCTAGGCTGGAAGGTTGGCATGGTATGTCACTACATCCTAAACAAAAGCAGCACATGCACATGCTTCAGTTCTGTACATCTTGTGGCATGCATATGGTTACCTATATCTTGGCTTTAGCACAGCACTAGCTCAAAATTTATTTCAAAGAATTGAAGAACACTTTGTTAAATCCAAAGTTTGTTCGGCTAGTGCCTGTGCGCATTGATACGGGGTCAAAATAGAACGCGGTGCATGCGCCCTTTTCTGCACGATTGGACCCGCTAGGAACAGTGACGATACGCATTTGAAGCGCGAGTGCTGTAGAGTCAGACGCGAGTAGCGACCGACGTGACTAGCGTCCGTCGCCGCTCCCCGGCTGCCACCTGGCACCATGCTGGACACGAAAGGATGGGCGGACGTGAGAATAACACATTAAAGGCTTCCACCTTGATAACACCAAACAATGGCATAGAAATACTGTGTTCTGTTACTCGTATACGATGCAGGTCATTCATACAATCACGGTCACCCATAGATGGCTTGAATTGGACTGACGTCACTGACACTATCGTATTGAGGCATCGCATGGCACATGATGTGTTTATCACGCCGCGTGTTAGTGTTATCAATACATCATTTGTAATTTCTCTTTTTATTGGCTCACCAATACCAACAAAATTATGGCCACATTCCTATTATATCACTACAGCCTAAAGGCACCCTGCAACACATAATTGATTGATTTATATAAGGGGTTTAACGTCTCAAAACCACCATATGAATATGAGAGACGCCGTAGTGGAGGAATCCGGAAATTTCGACCACCTGGGGTTCCTTAACGTGCACACAAATCTGAGCACAAGGGCCTACAACATTTCCGCCTCCATCGGAAATGCAGCCGCGGAAGCCGGGATTCGATCCCGCAACATGCAAGTCAGCAGCCGAGTACCTTAGCCACTAGACCACCACGGCGGGGCACCCTGCAACACCTATTAACCATGGTCAGAAAACGGTGCCAATTGGTAGTAGAGGGTCCCGAGAACAAGCGAGCCAAATATTTTAGTGCATTACACGATCTGCAACTCACAGTAAACGATCAAAGTCTGCTAAAATTGTTTTCTCTTTTCTCGACTAATTACTGGAGAAGCTCAGAAATCACTCGTAGAAGGCCATTTATCAGCCATTGGCTGATTTGAACATGACGCGCCCAGTAGTTACAAGGATTGCCGCGGGAAGCTGCTAGTTGCCCACGCGTGTGCCCGCGTTGACACTGAAAGAGTCGCATATTCCAAGAAACAAAGAAAAAAAGTGCTCAAGGTCATGAGGCTCGTATGACGTATTTTGTTCGCCCATCTCATTTCACTTGCTTAGCTTCCAGTTTTTTCGTTGGGACGAGAGAAGAGAGAATGTGATTGCAGCGTGCTACAAATCTTTGTAACTCCTCTCGTACTGGATGGAACCTTAAAATTTTTGTGGCGTTGAATTTATGATGAAATAACCTTTTTTTAGTGAATTGATTCCTTAGTTACATCGAAGAGACTTACAGGGCCCCTTTAAGCGCGATGTGATTATGTTGCTTGTACGTCATCAAGGCCGCGGTGTCGGTGAAACAGCACGTTATAAAGCTACAATCATAACTTAACGTGCAAGCAATCAACGAACTCCAATCTACTTGCTTTCTGCGGAATTCGAGAGTCTAAAAAATTTTTTTCTTTATGCTCCCAAAGTGACGAGGTGGATGTCACAGATGTAGAAAACTGTGTGTATCTCGCCACACCCAAAGAAACGAAAAAAAGAACGTGGCTGATCCCTTTTTTTAGGAATCGGTATAAGAAATTGATTGATTGATTTGTGGGGTTTAACGTCCCAAAACCACTATATGATTATGAGAGACGCCGTAGTGGAGGACTCCGGAAATTTTAACCACCTGTGGTTCTTTAACGTGCACCCAAATCTGAGCACACGGGCCCACAACATTTCCGCCTCTCTAGTGGCTAAGGTACTCGGCTGCTGACCCGCAGGGCACGGGTTCGAATCCCGCCTGCGGCGGCTGCATTTCCGATGGAGGCGGAAATGTTGTAGGCCCGTGTGCTTAGATTTCGTTGCACGTTAAAGAACCCCAGGTGGTCTAAATTTCCGAAGCCCTCCACTACGGCGTCTCTCATAATCATATGGTGGTTTTGGGACGTAAACCCCACATATCAATCAATCAACATTTCCGCCTCCATCGAAAATGCAGCCGCCGCAGCCGGGATTTGAACCCGCGCCCTGTGGGTCAGCAGCCGGGTACCTTAGCCACTAGACCACCACGGTGGGGCATCGGTACAAGAGAGGAAAACGTGTCTTCACCAAGGTAGTTTAGCGCTTTTTGGGCATTGTTTCGCCACAATGGCGAAGGAATGAATGCTACAGCAACCAATAGCCATGTCACGCGAAGAACGGGAAGCAGCTCGAAGCTAGCAGCGTGCGCCTCAAGCAGAGAGCGTGAACGCAATGAGCATACATAGGCTGAGCGCGGACTAACAACTGTCACACCTGAACAATAAAGCCTGCTGCTCGTAAAGGAAAAAATGCGCATGAAATGAACGCACAAGTACAGTCAGCCACAAACGTTTACAGACCTCGTGAGCGCGTGGTTAGGAGCTTCTTCTGATATTTACGCCACGTCAGCGAAGATCCGCAGGAGCGCGGTGTATGAGACGCATCCTTGCTTTAATCAATGGCCTGTACACTGTAAAACTGGACGCAAATAATTTTTACCTTTCACGTTTTAAAGTGACGTGCTTTTTAGCAGCCGCGGCTCCTGTCTCGAAAGCAGTCGTTAAGCATAACAGTTATCAGTAACAATCTTTCTTGCAAAATGATATCTACTGACTGGTACGCCGTTCGAGGCAAACCATGATATATTTGATTATGGTATCAAAGTATAAATGTGACAGTGATACTGCAGATAAACTCGTCGTGTGAAAACTGAGCTGAAAATACGCAACATGGCAGTAAAAAATTGCTGGGCCAATGAATGTAACGACAAGACCCATTTCCGGCTCTGCACTGCTGTCGATGGTAGATGGCGTACAACTTGGGGGCATGGACAAGCAGTTTCGCACGTGCTTGCGTAATCCGTAAACGTTTGTGCTTGACTGTACATATAGGACAAGTGCGAACAACATTTACATGCAATTCTTCGTGTGTGAGCAGCGCGCTGCTTTCGTAAACGTTAAGTGGCATCATGCCAAATGACCTTCGCGCTCTCTCTAACTACTCTAACTTCAAAGCATACTTGCATTGGAAGCACAAGACGTACAAAGCGTCCGAATCCCGAGATAAGCGCGCCCGAGAATAATGGCGAAAACGCGCTGAAATCACTGAGCTGTGAAGACCGCCAACGGTATATGCTACATGTACATAAATCCTTCGCCATTAACAAGCTCGACAACGTATGCTGTGTGGCCACCGCACATTGCGTTGTGAAAGGTCTGCGATTCAATGCGGCACGACGAAAACTTTTCTCCTCTTTTTTTGTAGTCGTTAATATATATATATATATATATATATATATATATATATATATATATATATATATATATATATATATATATATATATATATATATATATATATATAAATGATCTAACAGACAGTAATGCCAAGGAATGTGTAGGGGAAGTTATTAGAACCAATGGAATGTAAATAGGAAGAAAGAAAAGTGGGTGAAAATGACCAGCCGTGAGCAGGAATCGAACCTACAACCTTCGAATATCGCGTTCGATGCTCTAACCACTGAGCTATCACAGCGGCCTTCCCTCCATCCACTTTTTGGGTTTATATGTGAATTTAGAAAGATGGATGGATGGATGGATGGATGGATGGATGGATGGATGGATGGATGGATGGATGGATGGATGGATGGATGGATGGATGGATGGATGGATGGATGGATGGATCTGGCTGTACCCTTTAGATCGGGCGGCGGCTAACGCCACCTAGCCGTAATACTCAGTGAACTAATCATTAGATTTATTTTTTGTTTAAATACTGAGGTTGAGGATTCGCATTTTGCAGTGAAGGGTTTAATTTTCACTCGTGCCTTGACTTTAGCCACCTATCAGATAACCTCCTTCTAGTTAATTCTACCTGCTTAAAGCCTATTTTGCCCTCCCTGTCCATAAACCCCAGTGCTTTGAAAAACTCTGCGCCATCATCCTGAACTATAGGGTGAAGCCCTTTACAGGACATTATCAAGTGTTCGGCAGTTTCTTCTTCCTCTCCACACGCACTGCATACTGTGTGTACCCCTTCGTATTTGGCCCGATATGTCTTGGTTCGCAACACTCCCGTCCTGGCCTCAATCTGTAGAGAACTACCCCGAGTATTATCATAGATCCTTTCCTTGGCAATTTCCTGCTTAAAAGTTCGATAGATCTCTAGTGCGGACTTCTTAATCATGCCGATTCTCCATATATCAGTCTCCGTTTCCTTCACTTTCTTCTTAACCGATAGGTCTTTTTGGTTTGGCCACCTGCTGTTTTCTAAGTATTTACCAGTCAATTTCCTGGTTCGCTTTCTCAATTTTGTATCGACTATTTTCATGTACAAGCAGCTGAAAACGTTCCTAGCCCAACGCTCCATCCCCTTTTTTCTCAATCGCTTTTCAAATTTTATCTTGCTGCTAGCTTCTCTGCCCTCAAATGATGTCCAGCCCATATCACCTTGTACTCCTTGATTTGGTGTATTCCCGTGAGCTCCTAAAGCAAGCCTACATATTCCACGTTGCTTAATTTCTAATCTTGCTTGAACTTCTGATCTCATGCACAAGACCACATTGCCGAACGTCAGCCCAGAAACCATGACCCCTTTCCATATTCCTCTAACAACATCATACCTATTGTAATTCCACAGTGCCCTATTTTTCATCACTGCTGCATTCCTGTTACCTTTAGTCGTCATGTATATTTCGTGTTTCCTTAGGTACTCAGTCCCATTGCTTATCCATACGCCCAGATATTGGTATTTATCTGTTATCTCTAGCGTGACGTCCTGTATCCTAAGCTCACTACCTTCGTTGTCATAGAAAATCATGACTGCTGATTTTTCTTTATTGAATCTAAAATCTAACCTATCTCCCTCATTACCGCAGATGTCCATCAATCTCTGCAAATCTTCCTTGTTGTCGGCCATTAGCACTATATCATCTGCGTACATTAATGCTGGTAGTGCCTGATGAATGAGTTTTCCTTGTTTGACTAAAGAGAGGTTGAAACCTAGTGCACTTCCCTCTAATTTGGTCTCTAATCCTTGTAGGTACATTATTAATAATAAGGGTGAAAGGGGACACCCTGCCCAAGCCCCCGTTTTACCTTTGCAGGCTTGGATACCCGTTTTCCCCACTTTATAACTACCTCATTACCTTTAGAGATATCCTTCAAAAGATTAGTGACTACATGTTCCACACCTAGTGTGTCCAGTATTCCCCACTATTCCTCTTGAACCACGCTATCGTACGCTCCCTTGATATCCAAAAGTGATATCCAAGTAGGAGTGTCAGTCACCGCCATCTATAAGCCAAGCGACGAGTGTGAAACAATCTTTTATGCGCATGTGTGGCGTCACGTAGCACGTGAACTTATTACGAGTGGGCAGCTGATCAATAGTCCCTCGCATACAACCTAATGACCCCAAGTCTGCCAGTACGAGACTCTCGTTAATGAATAAGGGAAAGAAGTGTGTACCTAAGGGCTCGTTTTTCCGTGTTTTGACAAAATATTATGAGATCTAACAGACAGTAAAGCCAAGGAATGTATAGGGGAAGTTATTAGAACCAATGAAACGTAAATAAAAAGAAAGAAAAGTGGGCGAAAAAATAACCAGCCGTGAGCAGGAATCGAACCTGCGACCTTCGAATAACGCATTCGATGCTCTAACCACTGATCTACCACAGCGACCTTCTCTCCGGTCACTTTTTTGGGTTTATATGTGACTTTAGAAGTAGCAGTGTCAGTCAGTGTCATCTGCAAGCCAAGCGACGAGTGTGAAACACTGTTTTATGCGCCTTTTTATGGGTTTTTTTAAGACTTGGTGTGATTAGGTTGTATACGAGGGAGTATTGATCAGCGGCCCACTTACATCAGGGCCGGAGGGAAGCCAGGGTGGAAGCCCTCGAGCGAACTTATGCACACAAAAACACTACGTACTATGTTGACGCCGCCAACTACGACCATGCAAACAATAAGGCTGTAGCCACAGTCGTGGACCACACACTCACAGAACGTACCAGCGCTTCCGTGCGGTGCCGCAACATCACCGATGCTGAAGAAACTGCCATCGCGCTCGCTCTCGCCCTCGGCTACAGACAACGAAGGTCGCTGACAGTTCTCACGGACTCTCAAGCAGCTTGCCGCAACTACCTACAGGGGCGCATCAGCCAACCCGTTCTCAGCGTCATCATGAGCGTTACAGACACTGGCGAGCATCCCATTACACATCCACACAGAATTTGGCATCGGATTATATGGACTCCGGGTCACATGGGACTGGAGGGGAATCGGGCAGCGGATAGGGTAGCTCGAGGGTATGCGAGCCGAGCACCTTCCAACTCCGCCCCTGAGGAACTCGTTCCTGTCCCTTGCGACTATTCGGCCATCCTAAACCATTACAGAGGACTTAGGAAAGCTTATTCGCTACCACACCGAACACTAAATAAAGAGGAATCGGTCAGCTGGAGGCAAATTCAAACCGGCACGTTTCCAAATTTGCACATCCTAAGTAAAATGCACCCCTCGGCATACTCTCCTCTCTGCCCATGGTGTTCAGCTAAAGCCACTCTGTACCACGTCACGTGGGAGTGTGAGGCCATTAGAGCCTTACAACCAGTACAAAATCCAACAGCGGAGCGATTGGAGGAGCTGCTGGCCAGCGAGAACCTCGAAGATCAGTTGAGTCTGATCAACCGGGCCCGCAGAGCGGCTGCTGCAAGCGGAGCCCTGGACTAAGGGCCCCCCCACCGCAAGCCAAGTATGTCCGACTACTCGGAGCTTCTCCGCAGAAAATTTCATGTAAATCAATAAATAAATATGTTTTCACCACCACCACCGCTCGTAATAAGTTCACGTGCTACGTGACGCCACACATGCGCATAAAAGAGTGTTTCACACTCGTCGCTTGGCTTATAGATGGCGCTGACTGACACTCCTACTTGTAAATTCACATATAAACCCAAAAAAGTGGACGGAAGCAAGGTCTGCTGTGATAGCTCAGTGGTTAGAGCATCGAATGCGTTATTCGAAGGTCGTAGGTTCGATACCTGCTCACGGCTGGTTTGTTTTTTCAGCCACTTTTCTTTCTTCTAAATTACATTCCATTGGTTCTAATGACTTCTCCTATACATTCCTTGGTATTAATGTCTGTTAGATCGCAATATTATTGTGTGAAAACACGGAAAAACGAGCCCTTAGGTACACACTTCTTTTGTTATGTATGTGTATATATATATATATATATATAGTATATATATATATATATATATATATATATTACAATACCATATCCGTGACGGAATCGCGCCAACGGAGCCGTGATAGATCCCGGCATAAGACACTTTCGTGTTTAAAAGAAGTTATTGAATGAGGAAGGTCCACTTAAAAATTTTTTTAATCTCATTAGACATTCGCTTTTCATTGAACTTGTGATACCTAATATTCTTTAGTGCCTGCCGAAACCACGTCCCAGAAACTTAGCGCTAGTTTTGATTTCAAAAAACATGCACGCTCGTATCGGTTGCCGGGCATTCTGATATCCGGTAGAACGGAGTTAGGTTGATGTGAATGTTCGCATTTATTGGCTCTCACAAGTTTTTACAAATAAAAAAAACTCAATACCCATGTAAAGAACTTTTATTTTGTATATATGTCTTTTCTTATTCCTTATTTCGAGAGTTTTAAATAAGTGAAGCGCGGGAAGTGATTGACTTGCGTTCAGCACTTGCCTGTGCTCCTTCCCACCCTTCGCTCAGCGATATTAGAAGTTGGATCCCGCTCAGTTATCTCGCTCAGTTGGTGTGTCGGTAACGGAAAAGATAAAGACAGCAAACTGTGGCTGTCACACCACTCGCCCGTTTCCGGCCGAGTGGTGCGGCTTGTACCGTTGATCGCAGTTGTGGGCCGGAAACGGGTCGTCTTCTTGCTCGCTGGCCTTTCAGTTTTCCACTGCAGCGTAGCGCATTGTTCGCAGGTTTTCACGCGAAGAGCTTATCTGCAGTGCGACCATCACATTGCCGTTTTCATAGGAGCATCAGTAACTACCACGGGGCGCCTCAAACGATGTTCCGTTGGCTAGGTGTCACTTTGTGATAAAGATTGCGACTTGTAACAGTTATGTTCATAGACTGCTTTCCAGGCTTGAGCTCGTAGACGCAGATGTCAATAGCGCGTCGCGTTGAAAAACATTTGTACCCAGTCAAAAAAGAGACAGGCCATCGATAGGTGACCGGTAAAATAGGCAATCACATGGTACTTTGGAATACGACGGCTTTCGGTTCGACGCACCACGTGAGCAGCGGCACGCGCTGCATTTCTGTACCGCTTCGTTGTAAAAAGCGCCTCTTGTGCAATGTCAGTGCTTCAAAAGTTGGTTTTTTGTTTCTATTATCCGTCACTGCAAAACTGGGATGGTGGGACCACCCAGGGATACTGCTGCTAAAGAATCCGCCATTGCGTTCAAATATAATCCGCGGTGGCCTGGTACCCATAGCAAATGCAGTTTTTTTTACGTTTTTCGGTACTAAATGCCGAAACGTATGCATCAGCTCTGAATTTACTGCCGCAGAAAGTGCGATACAAACTGTAACGAATCTGTAATGATAACTGCTAATGATTCCCTTGAGGGCAATTTGCGTAGGGCAAGAACAATGGCCAATGTGGTTCTCGCGCACCGCCTGTGCCCACTTCTTCGTCGTCTAGATGGGATCCCTAGGTCAGTTTAATCGACAGCAAAATGAGCAATATGAACAAAAGCATCGCAACGTTTACTAATAAATGTGCGTGTTATTTCAATAATAGATGGCATTAGTGTTGTATCGTGCGTCGGACGTGACGTATGGAGAACACGAGGACCGGCACCCGAAATGCGGGCCTGGAAGGATGAAGAAAGTGGCGCAAATTTTATTCAAGCTATCTCCCGGCGACGTCCTCAATATTATTAACTACTCTTTAATAATGCCTGGATACCGCATCACTGGAAAATAGCTAAGGTAGTCCCATTAATAAAAAAGCAAGGATTAGGTTTTACCATAGAAAATATCGGGCCCATCTCGCTCACTTCGAACATGGTGAATCTCATAGAGAGGGTTCTAAATGGCCGAATAAAGTCTTGGATGACGAATAAGGTCATAAAAAAGCCAAACCAGACTGTTTTTCGCAGTGAATGCTCAATTTGGCGCGCCCATGCGGATTTAGAGAGTCAAATACAGCTTGCTCGTAAAAGGAAACAGTACGCCGCATTAGTAACTCTCGACATAGCTAAAGCGTTCGACAGTGTCGAGCACTCTATCCTACTGACAACTTTGCAAAACCTAAAGTTTCCTCTGTATATTACTGAGTGGATAGCAGAGTTCTTAAAATTAAGGGAATGGTATGGCGTGAAGGATGGCTGTTGTTCGTATAAATTCAAACAGAAACGTGGTGTTCCCCAAGGGTCCGTCCTATCTCCAGCATTGTTCAATATACTGATGAGCTATATTCTAATTGTTCAGGATGTCAGTGTCTACATTCATGCAGATCATATTGCGATCTTCGCTGCAGAGAGTGACATTTACTCACTGCGTCAAAAATTGCAAAGATATATTAATACTCTAGAAATTTGGTTACAATTCATTTCATTGTCAATGAACATCAGTAAAAGTGCGCTCTTGGTGTTTCCTATAGCAGATACAGTTGCAATGTTTGTATTGTATTATCGGTAACCTATTTCACAAGTTGATTTAGTCAAGTACTTAGGAATTATTCATATCGAACAGCTAAATTGGAGCTCACACATATATTATATAACAGCAAAGGCACAACGGGCGTTAGGATTATTACGCAGGTTAAGCAACAGAAAATACGAGCTGCGCAGACACAGGGTGTTAAAGATATATAAAATGTATGTGCGACCAATATTGGAATTTGAGTGTGTATTATTCTCGGCAGCCGCTGGTTATAAAATAAACCCTTGGTAATGTTAGAGCGAGAAGCCCTATGAATATGCCTGGGACTTCGCAGGTTCGTGGCGAATAATGTATTGCACCAAGAAGCGCGATTGCCGACACTCCTCTGTCGATTCCGCAATCTAACGGTTTGAACCTTCTTAAAGTTCTACAGTTTACCGGCGCGAAGATCAGAGTACGTAGTTAAAAGCGACCCTGACTCTTTCTTGCACATTGGCCTCGATTTCATACCCCTCAGATAATTTTCGTTAAAAAGAAACTGGATTGCATAAATGTGGACATTAGCACAGTAATTGAAACCAATTCCTCAACCCTCAACATTAGAATAAAGTACGATGAAATCTTCCCCCCGCAAGCCAAGTTGCAATCTCTTAGATTTATGACCACCTTATTTAAAGATTACATGGTACATGCAGAAAGAGAAAATGTAATAGCTACAGACGCTTCTGTCAACAATTAAAAGGCAGGCGTAGGAATTGCGTCTGATTTTCTCAGCTGGTCTTTTTCAGTAAGGCTTCCAGATTTCACTCCTATATTTGAAGCCGAGCTAGCAGCTAATAATTTAGCTCTTCGTAAAATTTCTAGATTGAGACCACTGCAATCATACTAACAGACTCACTTTCGGTGTGTACAGCTCTGACAACCTCCGAACAATCTCGTGCCCTAGCAGCGTTCCACACATTAGCACCGCCGCATTTAAAACTTCTTAAATTAATGTGGGTCCCAGGTCACTGCGGATTACAATTAAAAGAATTGGCAGATTGTTTGGCACGAGCATCACTTGATTGACCAGTAATTTCAGTACTTCCCGAGTTTGAATACTTATCAAGTGCTAGATATAGGAAATTCGCTATTTTTACAGATAGTTTAGAAAATATCACACAATGTACAGATTATCAGCATATCAAATTTCCATGGCAAGCCCAGTGGAGTCCGTCAAAAAAACTATAATCTCCAATGATGATCTCCAGATTCCGGTGCCGCGTCCCCCTATTAAATTTCTATTTACACAGAGCTGGTCTGACACTTTCCCCCTTTTGTTCGTTTTGCGAAGAATCAGAAACTATTGAACATTATTTTGGCTCATGTCAGAACTATGCATTAATTAGGAAACGACTTTTAGATATTCCATTAGCGAAGCTAGGTTTAAATTTAACCACAGGAATTGTTCTAAATTTTGGTGCCTCTGTTATGGGAAATTGCCACAGAGATGCATTCTATGCGGTGTGTAATTTTATTCAAGACTCTAAACGCCTTTCAACACAAAGCCCATGTTAACAGGTACTCAAAAAAAGGTCAAAAAGTAATTTTCAAATCTGGATAAATCCATGATATACCAAATTATTCGGGTTTGGCAAAAGAAGTTGTCTGGTCGGCTCAAAATGAAGGTATAGCTATTAGTGTCTACTGTCTAGTTGATTTTTTTCTCACTATCTGAATATTTGGTTTCTTTCTTTTTTTAATATACTGGATTCACTATACAACCGCTCTCTTTTTTTTTCGATGTAAGCAATAGCGCAGTTATCGTCCGTATGAGACTATATGTTCTCTTGGCCAATCCCCCAGAAAGGGTATGAGCCATGAGTTAGAGGCTACAAACAAACAAACAACGAGGACCCGCACGGAAACTCTAAACACACAAGAAAGGCTAATATATACAATAGACCTCTCCTTGTTTGTAAACAGTGTGACGTCACGAAGTGTGTCGGCATCGACATCACGCTGAGCCCGTTTCGCTAGCTTAGCGCTGGTTGGCAAAAAGCTGTCATTTGGGCAAAGCATCTGTAGGGAAACGCGATGGAGCTTTCCGAGGACGTGCAGTCTCTCCCTGAAAGTGCGCGCCAGTGATACGTTCAGAAGCTACGTGTTAACGGTGAACAGAGCTCTAATCCCTACACCATTTGGGCGTGGATAAATTATCCGAAGCGATGGGCCAACGTTCGGTTTGGCGACATTTATGTATATCTCGTCAACACACATGGGTCGTACAGTGCGGAGAACATGAAATGTTACAGATCTCTAAAGGCTTACGGTCTTGCTATGGAAAGGCATGTGCGAGAAGTGTTCATTTCCGGCATGGCTAGCAGCATGGTCTGCTGCTTCCTCACAGCACATGTGACGCAGTCGCAGAGAACTACAGCCAAGCCCTTCGCCTGGGTTCTCGTTCAAGAAGACGGCAGCGTCAGCACGGCCTACTGCACTCTCATTCGTCTGGGTAAGTTGTCGTAGCCTCCGATTGTATTGTTTGTGTTCTTTGCGGTCAGACATAAGTTTGTTTTGCTACCACCTTGTGAAGCTTGTGCATGCAGTCGCGCAAACGAGTCTTTTCAATGTAAGCGTGCAGCGCGTGCCTCGCTGCTGCAACTCGCGCTGTCTAATACTTATTTTTCATTGTCATCGCAGCACCACTCGGCCATTTTAGATTTACGACGAACGATTGCCGTGTTTTTTGCTACGTGCTCGCTAACAACTGTGTCGGGTTTCTTGAAGCTTCGTATGTTTCCGGATTGTATACATTGTGAAACGCGAACTGGCGACGTTCACATTGCTGTATGCAAATACGTGTGCGCTCTCTTCATTGCGTGCAGGTTGGTTATGTGAAGCTACGTTTCTTTGTTTGTCTTTGTTTCCGTCCTGAAAAAAAAATAACTGCATGGCATTTTATGGAATCCTTGCTATGAAACTGATACCATATCAATGATCTGAGCTTCAGCACCAAACGAAAGTAGGGCCCTTGCCGCTTTTTCTTTGAAACCTACTGGCAGTACCATTGAAGGCTTATTTTGAACAAATGATAATTTTGGTAAGACTTGCATCACATAATTTACGTTTTCTTGAAGATTAGGAGAGGTGTGTACACATGTGGCCGCATTGCTGTTTGAAGTAGAGCTGTTCGTGTCATCTGGGTTTGCGAGGTCCACAACATCCCAAATTTGCGAATGGTACAGCCGATTTCGAGATAGCGTGAGCATACATTTTTGTGAATTTGTTAATTCGAGACCCTGCAGTTTGTGCATGCAGCTCTCACAATAATTTGAACTAACAAATTATAACTGAGGCCTTGCATTGCATTGCCTGAACTTCCTTTCAGGCAATGCTAAATGTGCTTAACAGCAAATGCAATTTTTAACAATGTACAGCATTTTAGCGTAAGTGAAAATAGGAATGTCGGAAGAGTGAAACCACTGAATGAAGTTGCACGTGTATTTTACACCATTTCCTACATAATTCACATCATACAAGTAAAGATAAACTGAATGTAGACAATATGACTATGCTGAAGAAAAGGTAGGGCAACATAGACAAAGCCACTTTCAACTAAATTTATTTCGTTACTGATTCTGTTTATATATTGCTGCACTATAAATAGCACACGCGTGTACATTGAATAAAATAACATATAAGACTTGTGAGATGTCACAAAAAATAAATGTCGTAATATATATATATATATATATATATATATATATATATATATATATATATATATATATATATATATATATATATATATATAGTGGGAGTAATAACTCAATGGGCCAGTAAGGTATGGGATATGGCACAACGGGAGCGTTGTCAACAAGGATAAATATATTTATTTCCCAACAGTTTCGAGAGGGGCCCTCCCTTCATCAGGGGATGAGTTATCCCCTGATGAAGGGGATAACTCATCCCCTGACGAAGAGAAGACCCCACCCGAAACTGTTGGGAAATAAATATATTTATCCTTCTTGACAGCGCTCCCGTTGTGCCATATCACATATATATTGTCACGGGGTCGTGACGTGGCCAAAGACAGGAGACTTCGTGTTGGGGTTTAACTGTTTATTTGGGCGAACCTGTGCCCGGTAAACGGAAAGTCCAATTACAGCAGCAGTCTCGCACAGATAGCAGTCTCGGACTGATAGCGGCGAACGGAGCGTCGGCCTTCGATCAACAACTGACAAGCGGCGAAGCGCGTCGGCATTTATACTCTTGCCGTCGAATGTTCTAGCGTTATCGCTGGCGGTGGCGTAGCTTCCAGAACAATCTGTACCGTTCGCACAGTGGGCGTGATCTTATCGAAATGATCTACTACAGTCCGGAACCTTCTAGAAAATTGCAGGCGCGGTTTGCGCTAAGAATCGTGTGGTGTTTTGGGACGATAACAAAATCTTAGGAAATGGAACGTGGCATTGCCCCCCTCTGAAAAAAGGCATCGTCCCGATGCTTTAACTAAAGATGAAAATACAATAATAATGCAAGAAAGTACAATGAGTAAATTCTGATACAACAATAATACAAAAAAAACACTGGTTCAGTTTGTTAACGCGCATGAAACGGCTTGAGGCGCGCGACATGGACGACTTCAGGTCGCGATCGGCGTCGTTGAGAGTTCGTGATGCCGTCGGGGACAACCTCGTAATCAAGTGGGCCGAGACGTCGAACCACCTTGTACGGTCCGAAGTACCGTCGCAGAAGCTTTTCACTTAGTCCACGTCGGCGTATCGGCGTCCACACCCAAACACGTTCACCGGGCTGGTATTCCACGAAGCGTCGTCGAAGGTTGTAACGGTGGCTGTCGGTCGTCTGTTGATTCTTGATACGGAGACGCGCAAGTTGTCGGCCTTCTTCGGCTCGTTGAAGGTACTCGCTCACATCGAGGTTTTCTTCGTCGGTGACGTTGGGTAACATGGCATCGAGCGTCGTTGCCGGGCTCCTTCCGTAGACCAATTTGTATGGAGATATCTGCGTCGTCTCCTGCACCGCCGTGTTGTATGCGAAGGTCACATACGGAAGAATGGCGTCCCACGTCTTGTGTTCGACATCGACGTACATTGACAGCATGTCGGCGATCGTCTTGTTAAGCCGCTCGGTGAGGCCGTTTGTCTGTGGGTGGTACGCTGTCGTCCGGCGATGGTTTGTTTGGCTGTATGCAAAGATCGCTTGAGTTAAGTCGGCAGTGAATGCCGTTCCCCTGTCGGTGATAAGGACCTCCGGGGCGCCGTGACGTAGGACGATATTTTCGACGAAGAACTTAGCTACCTCGGATGCACTGCCTTTTGGCAGGGCTTTTGTTTCGGCGTAGCGGGTGAGGTAGTCGGTAGCTACCACGATCCACTTGTTTCCGAAAGCCGACGTCGGAAACGGCCCCAGTAGGTCCATACCAATCTGCTGGAAAGGTCGGCAAGGTGGATCAATTGGCTGCAGAAGTCCCGCTGTCCTTGTCGGCGGTGTCTTGCGTCGCTGACAGTCCCGGCATGTTCTCACATAACGAGTGACGTCGGTGGTAAGACGTGGCCAGTAGTACCTTTCTTGTATTCTCGCGAGCGTGCGAGAAACACCGAGGTGCCCTGCCGTCGGATCGTCGTGCAGGGCCTGCAGGAGTTCTGGTCGCAGAGCTGAAGGCACCACAAGGAGGTACTTAGCTCGAAGCGGTGAAAAGTTTTTCTTTTGTAGAAGACCGTTTCGTAGAAAGAACGACGCAAGTGCGCGCTTGAATACCTTCGGGACTTCGGCGGTCCTGCCTTCGAGGTATTCTATTAGGGCCTTAAGTTCCGGGTCGGCCCTCTGTCGTTCAGCGAAGTCGTCGGTAGTTATCGTTCCTAAGAAGTAGTCGTCATCCGGGTCGTCGGGTAGCGGTTGGTCGACAGGCGCACGAGAGAGACAGTCGGCGTCGGAGTGTTTTTTGCCGGACTTGTAAATGACAGTAATGTCATATTCTTGAAGTCTCAGGCTCCATCGTGCGAGGCGACCTGAAGGGTCCTTCAAGGTGGCTAGCCAACACAATGCGTGGTGGTCGCTCACAACTTTGAAGGGCCTGCCGTAGAGGTAGGGGCGAAATTTCGACGTAGCCCAGATGATGGCCAGGCACTCCTTTTCTGTTGTGGAATAATTTGCTTCTGCTTTGGATAGCGATCGGCTGGCGTAACTAATAACCCTTTCAAGTCCGTCAGCCCTCTGCACAAGAACGGCGCCAAGACCTACGCTGCTTGCGTCAGTATGTATTTCTGTCTCGGCGAATTCGTCGAAATGGGCAAGTAACGGAGGCGTCTGGAGGCGATGTTTTAGCTCCTGGAAAGCGTGTTCCTGCGGCGTTTCCCACTTAAACTCCACGTCGGCCTTGGTAAGGTTAGTGAGAAGATCGGCGATGCGGGCGAAGTTTTTCACGAACCGCCTATAATAGGCACACAGGCCCAGAAATCGGCGCACTGCTTTCTTGTCAGTGGGCGGCGGGAAGTCGGCGATGGCGGCTGTTTTCCGTGGATCGGGACGAACTCCAGACTTGCTGATAACGTGCCCCAGGAACAAGAGCTCCTCATACGCAAATCTGCACTTTTCTGGCTTCAGTGTGAGTCCGGAAGTCTTGATGGCTTGAAGTACAGCTTCAAGGCGCCGAAGATGCTCGTCGAAACTCGAGGAAAACACGACGACGTCGTCCAAGTACACAAGGCAAGTCTGCCACTTCAATCCTGCCAGTACTGTATCCATAACGCGTTGAAAAGTCGCAGGCGCTGAGCAAAGGCCGAAGGGCATCACCCTAAACTCGAAGAGGCCGTCCGGTGTTATAAACGCCGTCTTCTCTCGGTCTCTTTCGTCGACTTCGATTTGCCAATAGCCAGTCTTGAGGTCCATTGACGAAAAGTACTTGGCGTTATGGAGCCGATCAAGTGCGTCGTCTATTCGTGGGAGAGGATACACGTCCTTTCTTGTGATTTTGTTCAGGCGGCGATAATCGACGCAGAAACGTAGGGTTCCATCCTTTTTCTTCACTAACACCACGGGGGATGCCCATGGACTCTTGGACGGCTGGATAATGTCATCCCGCAGCATTTCATCAACTTGTCTCTTCATGGCCTCACGTTCTCTCGTCGAAACCCTGTACGGACTCTGACGGAGTGGTCTGGCATTTTCTTCGGTTATGATGCGATGTTTCGTGATTGGGGTCTGCCGAATTTTCGATGACGACGAAAAGCAATCTTCGTATTGCAGGAGCAGGGCCTTGAGGTGTTCTTGCTTATCGTTCGGAAGTCTGGGATTGACGTCGAAAGCTATAGGAGGGGCTTGGTTCCTCTGAGCAGGTTCCGCAGAATCGGCGAGGGCGAAAGCACTGGTGGCTTCGACAATTTCTTCGATGTATGCGACCGTTGTTCCTTTGTTCACATGTTTGTACTCATTGCTGAAATTCGTGAGCATAACCGTTGCTTTGCCTCCCCGCAGCTCTGCAATTCCTCTTGCGACGCAAATATTTCGGGTGACCAACAGATGCTGACGGCCTTCAACGACGCCTTCCAAGTCAGGTGATTTAGCAGCGCCGACTGAAATAATGACGCTTGAGCGAGGCGGAATGGTGACTTGTTCTTCCAGCACATTCAAGGCATGGTGTCCTGACGGCGTGCGCGTCGGGTAGTGCTTCTTCTGTGGATAACGTTATCGACTTTGTTTTTAAGTTGATGACAGCACCATGGAGGCATAAGAAGTCCATGCCAAGGATGACATCTCTCGAGCAACCCTGTAGGACTACGAAGTCTGTAGGATAAATACGGCCATTAATGGTGACTCTCGCTGTGCAGATTCCTGCAGGCGTTACGAGATGACCTCCGGCTGTGCGGATTTCAGGGCCTTTCCAAGCTGTCCTAACTTTCTTTAACTTCGCGGCGAACGACCCACTGATGACAGAATAGTCGGCTCCAGTATCGACGAGAGCGGTCACACTGTGACCGTCGATAAGAACGTCGAGGTCGCTAGTTCGCCGTCTCGCATTACAGTTAGGGCGTGGCGTCGGGTCACGGCTGCGTCGGCTTGTTCCGCTGCTTCCATGTTGCGTCGTCAGGCCACCTTCGGTAAGTGAGCTTTCACCGTCAGGGCTTTGCCTGTTTGGCGGTGTGTTCGGAAAGCTCCGTCGCGGCGTCGTCGTCGTCGGAGGATCTTCGGTAGTTCGTCGCACAGCAACCGCACCTCCACCGGTTGCTGCCCTTAGTTTCCCGGATACGGCTAGGAGACCGGCCCCGCGTTGGGCCAGAGTACTGCCGGTGGTGCGTTGACGTGCGGCGGCTGGGCGACGGGGAACGCGAAGGGCTTCGTGGTGTCCACCGAGTTCCTGTCAGGTAGTCGGCGATGTCACGTGGTCGTTCTCCTGGCTGTGGACGCGGTGCATTGACGGCGAAGCCACGCAGTCCCATCTGTCGGTACTGGCAACGGCGGTATGTGTGTCCGGCCTCGCCGCAGTGGTAGCAGAGCGGGCGATGGTCAGGGGTGCGCCAGACGTCAGTCTTCCTCGGTGCACTGCGCTGGGCCGCTGGCGAACGTATGACGTCGGTGGGGGTGGTGGCGGCGGTGGCGTCTGTCGACGGAAGTGCGATGGGGCGGCGTTTTGGCGTGGACGGGGAGGAGCGTTGTGGCGCAGTGCAGCGGCGTAGCTCATAGCTTCCGGCTCGGGCAGCGGTGCGTGGGGAACTTGAAGCGATTGCCGAACTTCTTCTCGCACAATGTCGGCGATCGAATCCACTTGAGGGTGTGCCGAAGGCAACAGTTTGCGCAGCTCTTCCTGCACGATCGCTCGGATCGTTTCACGCAGGTTTCAGAGTCACTGGTTTGAGCAGCAGCGCATTCTGGAATCAGGCGACGATTATACTGTCTGGTGCGCATGTCAAGGGTTTTTTCGATGGTGGTCGCCTCGGATACAAATTCTTGGACGGTGTTTGGTGGATTTCTCATTAGTCCCGCGAAGAGCTCCTGTTTGACCCCTCGCATGAGGAAACGAACTTTCTTCTCCTCAGGCATGTCTGGGTCAGCGTGACGAAATAGGCGGGTCATCTCCTCTGTGAAAATTCCAACCTTCTCATTTGGAAGCTGAACCCGGCTCTCTAGTTGAGCAGCGGCCCTTTCTTTGCGAGCGACGCTCGCGAACGTTTGCAGAAATTCGCCGCAGAAGACATCCCACGTTCGGAGTGTGGACTCGTGATTCTCTAGCCAGGTCCTTGCGGTGTCTTCCAGGTAGAAGTACACACGACGGAGCTTTTCTTCGTTGTCCCAGTGGTTGAGGGCGGCCACACGGTCGTATGTTTCCAGCCAGGTCTCCGGGTCTTCGAACGATGACCCATGGAAAATTGGTGGTTCCCTGGGTTGATGCATCACCATCGTGGGCTGGGATGCGGCGGTTGTCATAGTCGCTGCAGTCGCAGTCATGGTCTTGGTCTTCCGCGCCTTGTCTTCTAGAAGCCCGTACTCCGGTGGTAGCCCTTGCTGTCGGCGGCTTGTTCGCTGCTCCTGGTTGGCGTCGGTGTCTTCTCCGCGACGTGGGCTGGGTTCACGGCTTGACGGGGGCGTCCGGTACATGAACGAAGCAGCACCTCCACCAGATGTCACGGGGTCGTGACGTGGCCGAAGACAGGAGACTTCGTGTTGGGTGTTTAACTGTTTATTTGGGCGAACCTGTGCTCGGTAAACGGAAAGTCCAATTACAGCAGCAGTCTCGCACAGATAGCAGTCTCGGACTGATAGCGGCGAACGGAGCGTCGGCTTCGAATCAACAACTGACAAGCGGCGAAGCGCGTCGGCATTTATACTCTTGCCGTCGAATGTTCTAGCGTTATCGCTGGCGGTGGCGTAGCTTCCAGAACAATCTGTACCGTTCGCACAGTGGCGTGATCTTATCGAAATGATCTACTACAGTCCGGAACCTTCTAGAAAATTGCAGGCGCGGTTTGCGCTAAGAATCGTGTGGTGTTTTGGGACGATAACAAAATCTTAGGAAATGGAACGTGGCAATATACATATATCTATATATATATATATATATGTGTGTGTGTGTGTGTGTGTGTGTGTGTGTGTAATTGTGTTCATGCTCTGTCACGTGTGACTCACTATTTTACATACTTATTGTGCTGCCGTGGGCACACACCGTGCTGAAGACTGTGTGCGCTGGCGTCTGCGATGCCTGCCATCCATCTTTTTCGTTAGAGCAGCTTCAGAAGGACTCTGCGAGATGTGAACGTAAAGTTATTTGTGTGTCATATTTTAACGCTTCTTTTTATATCAACGTGCACGTACTTGTCATATGCGTGCATCTTCATCTTCTGTCACGTGTGTGTCGAACTATTTTTACTATCCTATATCACGTAGAGCCATGGGAACACAACAGGCAGAAGGCTGCGTGTGCTGGCGTCTGCAAAGCCTGTCATCTATCGCTTCCGTCGGAGGAGCTCCACAAGGAGTGAACAAGATGTGACAATGAGACTGGACTTGTACACTTCACCATAAATTCACTTAAAAGAATGGAGAAAACTTCATGTGTACGTGGAAAAATAAAATATTGATGTCTCACTTTTGTCTTTCGTTGCTGCCGTGACTGTGAAAACAGTTACACATAGGTGGCTAACTACTATTTTGCTGGTTCTTTTCTGCGCAACTTGTTGCTCACTGCACAGGAAAACAGGCGGAAAAGTATTAGGCCTGGCAGAAAATAAACAAAAAACAATGTTTGAACTGGGGACAAAAAGTTCACCCGATGGGCGTATTTGAGTGGATCAACCGTTAGTCCAGCAAGTTGCAACTGTGAGGACTAACGGTGTCCCGGTAAAGTGTAAATGTGGGGATTAACAGTTGCCCTATAAGGTGCAAAAGTGAGGACTAAATGTAGGTCCTTTGAGGTGAATTGTGGGACTAACTGTTACTCACTAAGGTGTAAAATTGAGGACTAAATGTTAATCCCTTGAGCTCGTCTGTGGGGACTAACTGTTAGACCCGGTGCCAATATTCCTAAAGGAATTAATGGTTTTGGCAGCCCCATTAGTCCCCAAAACAACGAACTACACCCTTTTAACACCCTTTTGCCTTAGAGTGTACTGAGACGAATGCAACAAGAATGGTGCAAGTTGGTGCGCGAAAAGTGATGTTACGAGTCTTCCAAGTTCAAAACTCGAGCAGACGACAACGAGAAACGTTCCCTTTCAGACTACACTTGTCTTCTGAAGGCAAACACCACTTCCAATCATGAAGACATACCGGAGTTTTCGCCTCATGGCGGCCTTCACAGAGTACCTCGCTACCACTATCTTTGACAGCCTCGTTAGCATGGCTACCACGAACCACTTGCGTCGAGTAGCAGACTGCCTCGGTCACATAGGGTAAGATACATACATACAATTTAGGCGAGGGCGTTTCTTGGCTTGCACGCATGACGCGTCCTACGGCAACGTCGACATTCACTGCATGCCACAGGTTGGCTCACTAAGGACGTGACAAGCGTTTTCACCTTTAGTTGCTGGTGTACCATAACCACGTTCGCAGATCAAGTGTCCTCTTCGTTTTTGTTAAAATACCTCATTTAGAAACACAGATGATTTCTTCCTGATAAAGTATAGAAAGGGTTTTTACTTTTCTCGCATTCACTCGTACGGCCGTCCGATCACCATACTATTAATCTTTTCGCAATCAATTCAGACCTCCACTTTGCCGCTTGACTGGAAAGTGGGGAAGGTGGTCCCTCTGCACAAATCTGGTAACACACAGTCTCCTCTCAATTACAGACCAATTTCCCTAACCAGTGTTCCTTTTAAAATGTTAGAACATATAATTTACTCCAACCTTGTCTCATTCCTAGAATCAAACTCTTTTTTTACTCCCTACCAGCACGGATTCCGAAAAAGTTACTCATGTGAAACCCAACTTTTTTATTTACTAATGACATAGCATCGGCTTTAGATCGCGGCTCACTTGTGCATTGCATTTTTCTTGACTTTCAAAAAGCTTTCGATAAAGTACCTCACCAATTACTCCTCCTGAAAATTAGTGCCTTAAACATTGACCCGAACATTCTTAAATGGATTGAATGCTTTCTGACTAATCGCACTCAGTTTTGTAACAACTAATGGCTATAACTCACCTCTTTCTAAAGTAACATCCGGTGTACCCCAAGGTTCCGTATTAGGCCCTTTACTTTTCCTTATATATATTAATGATCTCCGCGACAGCATTAACTCCGCTATAAGGTTATTTGCAGATGATTGTGTAATTTACCGCGAAATAAACAATGAATCTGATAACCAATTTCTACAGTCAGACCTTGAGACTGTCTCAACCTGGTGCAATAAATGGCTTATGACTCTCAACTTTAACAAATCTAAATGCATGTCAATAACCCGGTGATCTATTTCTCCCCCCTGTACCTACAGAATTAACGCCGTTCCCATCCAGCATGTCTCTTCATATAAGTACCTCGGCGTTTACATTACCAACAATCTATCTTGGCACACGCATGTTACCTACATCTGTAATAACGCTAACCGAACGCTAGGATACTTACGCCGCAACTTTTCTCGCGCTCCGCTGTCCCTCAAAATTCTAATATACCGATCACTAATTCGACCAAAGCTTGAGTACGCGTCCGCTATATGGGATCCCGTGCAGCAAAACTTAATCAACGCGTTAGAATCTGTTCAGAACCGCTCAGTTCGGTTCATTGTGTTCTAATTATTCCCGTACTGCTAGCATATCAGAAATGAAATCTAACCTTGACCTGCCCAATTTAACTGTTCGGAGGAAACTGGCGCGACTGCATTTTTTTTCATAAGATATTTTTTCACAATCCATCAATGAAGCGAGACCTCATTTCACAACCGTCCTACCACTCATCGCGCATTGATCACCAGCATAAGGTTGCCATTCCGTTTTTCCCGCACCAAATTCTTTTCAGCAGCCTTTCTTACCGAAAACAGCCGCCGATTGGAACCACCTTCCCTCTTCCGTTTGTAACAATAACAGACCCTTTGTTATTCAAGACTGCAATTTCTCAGCAATGTTTGTAACTATATGCAGTTTCCATTATCTATCTTCGTCTTGTATGTGCTTGAATTCTTACTTATACATTTTTAGTTGACTTATGTTGCCTTTCCTGATTTGCGCATCTGACACTTGTTTCTTTATTTTGTCTTTTTTTCTTGTGTGTTATAAAATGTTGTACCCACCCCCTTTGTAATGCCCTACGGGCCCTGAGGGTATTCTAATAAATAATAAATAAATAAATAAATAAATATTGTACGTATTTATAGCGTCAAGCCATCAAAAACGATCGACCTTCGCGTCATGTCATATGACATGGCTTCACTTCTCATAACTAAAATAGCCGATGTGTGTCGCCGTAGACTGAAATTAAGGTAGTTTGCTCTGTGATTTAAATTATAAAAGCTTTGATATCGGCGTGGCCACTTGCGCAAGGATATCAGTGCAGATAACAGCACCGAAAAAACACACGAAAAAACATGTTCAAATAAAACCTCCTTTATTTTAATGGTGCACAATATTTAAAAAAGCCACTGAATTCTTGGCCAATCCCCCACAGTGGGTATGCACCATGGGCAATACGTAAACAAGACCAAGAAGAATCGTTAAAGCGAACTCTTTAGGGCTCTTCCTTCTAAAGTCCGGCGCAGCGTTTGCGTCAGCCAACGGTGGCGACAAAAGTTACGATTCCAGGTTCACCGCTTTATGTTGATGCGAAAAGCGAGCCTTCCTTACTCCCACTCGCACCGCGTCGCCTCGGCGCATGCGCTACAATATGAGTGCTACTGAACAGCTGCCCTGCCAAGTCACAATAAGCAGTAATGCTTTTGCCTGCGTTTTTATTTGTTATGAAAATGAACAAAGATAGGGTTATCGTTTTATTATTTTTCTCTAAAGCACATCAGGCAATAATTAGAAAAAGTGGAATACAAAGAGAATTTTATTTTAAATTGATTAGTCGAGCAACGGAAGGCTTGTAACCGGATGAAGATAGGGCTAAATTTTTCTCCTTTCGGCTTCCCTACAGATTGTCCAGTTTTAACCCGTGCTTCGCTTCTCGTCGTTGTGATCTAGTTGCTCTTCGAGCGCTTCGTGCCCTTGCCTTTCCTCGCACCCCCACCATGTCTCGTTGAAGAGCCGTGGCTGGAAGCCTTCCTCGCCTTGACACGCCTTCTTCCACGGCCCGAGGACGCGCGACTTTGGGCGCGGGCGACGGCTTCTGCCTGCCTTTGAGTGCGTGCTTGTTGTATCCAAAGAGGAGCTAGACCGGGCACGGTGGCGGCTCTCTCGGTGCTTCTTCATTCTCCCGCGGCTTTCTGCCGACCGAGTGGCCGAGCTTGCAAGGCTACGTTGCTTACGCGCGCGTCCTTCACGGCGACTGCGGGACGAGCTCCGTGATCTGCCATGGCTTACATTCCTCCTGACACGGCGACGCTTCGGAGCCTCGCTAGCCGTATCGGTAGCGCTGCTTCCAGGGGAGCTCCTCGAGCGCTTCCTACGGCTCACTCTCGGGGTGTTGGTAGTGCGGTCTTCCTGGTTGACGGCGTTTCGCCAGTGGGCTCCGATGCATCCGCTTTCTTCCACAATTTTCGCGCTGCCGTGGTCGCGACGGGCTCCGGCGCTTGCGCCTGCACAGCCACGATCTTGGGTGGTCGACCCGCGTGGCCGCTTGACAGCCGGCACTCGTGTGAAGGTCCTGCGCCATGTCCACAGCAGCAGCATCCGCAGCCTTGGCGCTTCACTTGTCACCCCCGCCTTCGGAGGGTGCCTCATCGGCACTCCGCTTGCTTCTTAGGCAATGGCTGCGTAGCTCCGGGTTCCGTCCTGCCGTCAGCCGTCGACCCCGTGCCGCACCCCTGTCGTCTTCAGCGTTGGCACTCTCCGGCGATGGGGGACCCCAGGAGATGGCTTCGGGGACGGCACGTGAGATCCCGGGCTGTGCAGCCAGCAGGAACGGGCGGCAGCCAACCGATTGAGGCCGCGTGCAGTTCTCGCGCACCGCCTGTGCCCACTTCTTCATCGTCTAGATGGGACCTAAGTCCAGTTTCATCGACAGCGAAATGACCAATATGAATAATAGCATCGCAACGTACTAATAAATGTGCGTGTTATTTCAATCATCGATGGCATTAGTGTTGTATCGTTCGTTGGACGTGACGCATGGAGAACACGAGGCTCGGCACCCGAAGTTCTGGCCGGGAAGGATGAAGAAAGTGGGACAGCCAGGACCCGCAAACAAATCCTAATATAATTTTACTTCAACAGTCTTGGCTTTCAGTAAACGAAACATTTACCCTGAAATATTTTCGAACTTTTAGACTGGATCGGCCAGGTGGAGGAGGTGGATTATTGATTCTAGTATCTTCAAATGTGTCATCATGTTACTGTAACTTTTGAACATATTTGCCGGATTGTGAATTGTTAGGAATAGATTGTTTGTTACCTGACTCCCACAGGATTACAGTGATTAATGCGTGCTTTCCGAATGGAGTAAGACGCGCCAATCACCTAGATTGTGTTATCAAGAATTCTTCGTCAAATTCAATTTTATTGTCTGGGGTATTTAACTCGCATCACACTTCTGGGGGCTTAAAACAGATGGCTGTGGCAAAGATTGTAAAATTGGTGGTAGGATAATAATTTTCGCTGTGATAACTCTGGACAAGTTACCTTTCTACGCGGAATAAGCTCATCAACATTAGACCTAACTTTTTCGTGTGGCCATTTTATGATTTCATCGTGGGAAACGTTTGATAATGGGACGAGTAGTGATCATGTACCAATTACCTATGAAATAATGCTACCACAACTTACCTCCGCTATCCGGCAACAATGGTTCACCAACTATAAAATTTATAAAACTGTTTTAAACTCCGCGCTCTCGTCATTGAAAGGACGCGTCGGACAGCAACGAGCTGCTCCACTTAGCGGTGTCTAGTGACTCTGTCCAACCGGCAGAGTTTTCTGTTAGTACGGCAGCACACCTTCAAATTCAGCTTGGTGGAATGAAGATTGTACGCTTGCGTATAGGCGACGTAAGGCTGCTTGGAAAACGTTTACGCCACAACCATACTCCGAAAATTGGGTTGACTATAATTCCACGCAGCGCTGTTTAAACGTACAGTTGCAATAGCTAAGATAAACACAATTCTGACTTACATTCGCGTTATCAAAACCAATGCGGCCACATGATGAAAGATCTACCCTGTACATGTTTCTACGGAAAAAAAAATCGACGCAGGTACCAGCATATTCGCATTCAGTAGTGCTGTCTCCTAAAGAGACAACAGATTTGTTAGAGGGCATCGCGAAAGGACTTGAAGCGCGTTTCGCTTCGTCATGCTTGAGACCTGTGACATTCAAAAGCGCAACCTCGGACTTTCGGGAAGTCACTATGGCTGAACTGGCAGATGTCATATACTAACTGTAAAGCAAGCGGCTCCCGGTCCAGATCAGATTAAAACTCTATGTATAAATGATATTTAATCCCATCCCGAGGAGCTTTTGAATATTGTTAACTGCTCCTTACAGCACACATGGATTCCAAGCGCATGGAAATTTGCTAAAGTTGTGTTGATGCGAAAAAATTCAGCCTTGGATATGTCCTGGATAACATTCGGCCAATTCGCTTACTTCAAACCTAGTTAAAATAATTGAAAGATTCTTCATAGAAGGCTTGAATTCATCGCTAGTCAGGACATCCTTCACCAAGGCAAGTAGGATTTAGACAGGGGTGCTCTATATATGGTCGGCTCATGTTGATTTGGAAAGCCGAATTCTCCTTGCAAAAGTATCTGGTGAGCTTTCTGCATTAGTCACGTTAGATATCGCAAAAGCCTACGATAGTGTGGAATACAGTACATTAATTTCAAGATTTGTGGACTGTGAAGTTCCCAAGTACATCATATCTTAGGTTCAGGAGTTTCTATTGAGAGACAATTCTTTTGTCTGATATGACAATTCTTTTGTCTATATGAGACAATTCTGCTCTATATAAGCAAACAAGAGGTGTTTCGCAGATCAGTCCTGTCACGTCTTTAGTTATTTATTATTATCATCTATTCCCGTCATAAAAATGTTCCTCTTTCGTCTACGCCGATGGTATTGCTTTTTTCT